>CM042150.1:117026708-117126880 GCA_023376005.1 Doryteuthis pealeii
GAGGACTAAATGAGAAGAGATTTAAATGGTTGATTTTTATCAAAATTATTAGATTTAGAAAGAAAGTTAATTTTGGCATTTTAATTAAATGGGGCAAGTTTAGCTCAATTGGTAGAGCATCCACCTAGGAATCACAAGGTCCTTATCAACTCAGTGCACACCTATATGATTTTCCCAACCCTATTGCCCTTATGGCAAGCCCCATCCCCTTTTTATCCTATGGGTGCTAGAAGGCGGTGGCTGAGGGTCTATATGTCCTGGGAATGACGTTAAACTCTATCTGATGGTGAGGTTCCAGTTCTGGAGGGTTGGGGAATGTGGAGCACCCCTTCATCACCATTGCTCCCTGTTCCACTCTGATCCGGAGTGGTAGTACCTGTTAGGGTCCCATCTATGGGTTAAATAGAAAAATGTATTTATAAAAAAATTTGTATTATCCATTAAGAATTTATTTATTTCAAAACTTTATCGGCATTAAATGATCCACTGAGGTTGATATGCCGTAAAACAAAACAAACCAATCAACTCAGTGCATGAGTAGCATATCTTGGGTAATCTGATCTGTGAGGTAAAATATCTGGTATCTTTGGTAAGTTTAGTGCTCCACCACAGTAAAAACCATCACTCTAGTTTAGCGATATCAAAAAGGGGATGGACCTTCTTGTTGTTCAGCTGATACCACCAATAGGCCACTCCATCAACTTTCCTTTTACTTTGCTTAGTTATATGATAAAATATTGGAGGCATATGGTGTAATAGTTATGTACATGGCGAGACACCTTCAAATCCTGGACAAGGCTGGTTGCATTTCACATAGTACTAATACCCTTGGGGCAATAATGGATCCAACTATTCCCCTCCAGTTATGGGTAAATAGTAGGGCAGACTTGGCTCTTTAACACTGGTTAGGCAACCAGTTTAGAATGTGTAAAACTGAATTTAACCCTGTTAAACTCTGCTTATAAAACTGACTGTGTCACATACTACTCATGCTGAGGGTTTGGTGTATATATATATATATATATATATATATGATAAAAGGTGTAACTGTCTAGTAATGGAAACCATGAGTTTAAAAAAGAAATCCAAAAGATGAAATATGATATTTTACAAGAAATATTAAGATAGTTTCAGTGAATTGTTGAAGATCAAAACCCAAGATACTTGTCAAGAAAAAAAAAAAGATTTCCTCCAGAAGTCAATGTAAGCATTTTTATTTCTGTTTTAATATTTTATTTTGCTTTAGGAAAATTTTGAATTAAGATCTGCTGTCAAAAGCAGAGACTGACTCTTCTTTGATTCTCCATTAAATAAATTAAATTTTAAGAATGTGAAAAAAAAAAAATGTCCTTGCACAACACCTGCAAGAATTACAAGACTCTACAGACGTCGTAATATAGAAATGACTTGGTTGAAAACTTCAGTTACTGATATAGGAAAACTCAATTTTGCCACTACATTTGGTTGCATTTGTGGATTTATATAAGTCTACCTATTGTTGTCCAAGATAATGTTTCTCTCTTTTAAGAGCGAGTAACCAATCATATGATTTTTTTCATATTCTTTATTAACTGGCAAGGTTATTCTGTGTTGCCTGGGAAAAATAAATTGCAGTATCCTTATTTACTTTCATGTTATTTTGTTAGATCTGGTTCTAGCATTAAAAAGAAAAATACTTAGCCTAAACTTATACAAAACTAGAAATATTAAGCATCCTCTTAGACCATTATGAGTGAGTTTGGTTTGATTTCTTTGATTAAAGGCATATCAATCTTCATGGGTTATTTAATGCCAAAGCCATCCTTGTAGAACAACAGTAGTGTTACAATTTAACCCATAGCTAATATATATATATATATATATATATAGTCAGATTCTTGCCCTGATCAGCTACTAACCCATAGCCAATAATATATATATATATATATATATATATATATATATATGAGCCGTGGTCTAATGGTTAGAGTCATAGGAAATGGACTCATCGACCCAAGTTCAATTCCTGGACAAAGCTGTTGGCATTTCACATAGCGCCAATACCCTTGGGAAAGTTATAAATCCAATTCTCCCTCCTGCTATGGGTAAATAGCTGGTCAGACTGGGCTCTTTAACCATGGCTAGGTAACCAGTTTAGGAGAAGGAAAACTGAATTCAAACCTGTTAAAGTCCGCTTAAGAAATTGACCTTGTATTGCATCCTGCTCGTGCAGAGGGGTAGGTAAATAAATAAATAAATAAATATTAAGTTCTTCTCCTGATCCTTTGACACAAAAATGACATTATGAATTACAAAAGTGGGTTCATGGCATATCTTTCATAAAATCCAACTCAAGAGTTTCCAGATTTTCACAGTGTTTCACCCCATGATAGAAAAACTTGTAGACACCTATTCACTGAAAAGTTTATCATTGAGGACACATTTGTATCTGTCACCTTCCAGAGTTAACAAATTATTTTTAGATGTCTCTAGGGAAATTAGCAAGGGTTGGATTTTCGGGAAATTACATGTCAAAAGTTTGTCTTGAATTTCTATCGAGGAAAAAATAGCACAAACAAATTGTGGTTAATTCAGTATACACTAATTGGGTGATCTAATAGTGAAGAATTGCAAACAAACATAAAAGTTTTTATAACTGTCGTACTTATATAAACTAAGTAGTTTGTTTGAATATAGATAAATTTATATCAATTTTTAATATCTTATTTTTAAAATTTACACCATAGAAGTTGTTAATATGAAATATATATCTGATTAACTTATATTATTAATAATCAATTAATAATAATAAAAAAAGAAATGTTTACATTTTTATATTATTTTATAAATTTTAAATTGCCCTGTGAAAAAAATAATGAAGAAAAATATTTAGAATACTTAAAATGTCTAAAATATAAATCCTATTACAATGGAGATTCAGCGTCTGTCTGTAACCAAAACTATGTCACTACTGACGTCACAATACCCTCAGCGACTGCGTAAGTTTATCAATGAGCATTTAATTTATAGTTAAAATCATTAATACATAGAATAAATCTTATTTAATAACAATGTCTCAATGATCAAAACAGCCATGTTATTAGTGCATTTAGAATTCTGCAATGTGTCATATATATCTCTAAGAAATAAAGAATACATGGTGTGGTTAATTTGCATACTGGTTTTAACTAAACTGGGTTTAATAAATAATTATATGGTGTTATTGATCTCTAATATTATTGTTTCATCCTCCAGCATATTAATCCTATGAATGATTCTATAAAGAAACCAAATAAGATAAAAAGTAATCTTTTTATGTGTTTTTATTTAATTTTGTTAGTCTTTCCAATTTAATATATTTCATTACATTAAAACTTAAATACTTATGCCTGTAGGGCACATATTCTTGCTAGATAATTTCAATTTAGACATTTTTTTATTTTTTGTCATAGAATTTTTTCCACAAATTCTATGGTGTATTTTGCAAAAGTAATGAAAGATATACTCCAAATGATGAATATGAAAAATTTGTCACCACCTACTTAGAAGCAGCAACAAAGCAAAGATCAAAATGGGAGTCAAAAGCAGTTATTGAAAAAATGAAATAACATTAAAAAAAGCATCACTAGGTAATAAAAAAAGACAAACACCAATAAACAGATAGAACAAACTTACAAAAAAAGAACAACTAGCATACGTTCAAGGTGAAATAGATAAAATCAGAAATTCTCTAGAACATAGTTGGTTGATTGATTTTAAAGGCATATCAACCTGTCCGGGGTTATGTCATGCCTAACGGTTAGGAGGTAATATATGTTGTGTGTTTATATTCATACTTTTTTGATAATAAGTAAGTGGTTTTAACAATGTGTTAGCACCATTGAGGAACATGTATGGTATTGGCTAAGTTCATGTCTGTATTCTATGGTATAATTTTATTTCCCTCAAAAAGGACAGAATGTCCTCCATGTTGACATTTTCAAATAGATCTTTCATATTGTTTGTATTAAAATAATGGTTTCTGATGTGAGCAAAAAACCTGCATTCCATGAATAAGTGTTTAACAGTCAAAGGTGTTTGACATGTTTCACACTGTGGTTGTTGTTCTTGTTTGAGTATATAGGAGTACGTTAGTTTTGTGTGACCAATCCATAATTGGGACACAATGCCTTGTTCCTTTCTAGACTTTCTTAAAGCTGGTCTCCAGTCTCCCAAACTGGGTTTGATTAGGACCCTCTATTGCCACTTGTTCCTATCAGTTGTTGCTCTTGGCAAGTCCCCTACACTCTATCCAGTATATTCTTCATATTAATTTTTCTTAACCGTTAGATGTAAATAGCAGAGATCATTCCTTGTTGCAGATTACAATTTTTGTCCAAGTCTTCAGCTTTTATGGGATTGACTGCACTTGAAAACCAAGTAGTTATCTCCCTTTGATTTAATAGAATTCTCCACTATTTTTGACTCATTCTTTTGTTTTCTGTCTTTAGTTTCAATTTTATTCATTTTTTAAAAAGTTGCATTGTTTATATATCTGACAAGAAAAAAAAATCATTAATATATGCGGGATTTATTTAATCTAAGTATCTTAACTATTTGTTGTTGTTTGTTTTTTTGGGTGGGTAAGAAATTTCGATTCTTACCCTTGAGACTTCTGAGACTTTCTCAGTGGAGTAAATTTTAGAATTGTAAAGAAAATATAGTTTTTTTTGTTTTTTTAATCAATCAAATAATTCAGAATTTTATTATTAAAGCTTTTAAAAATCAGCAGTATCAGGATTTTTAAAAGTATTGGGAGTAGAGCAAACACCCACGTGTTGATATTTAATTACATATATCTCAGTACAACATGTTACATGGAGAGGAGATGGGTGGCTCCATGTAATTCTCATTGTCTTGAGAGGTGCCATGACAGGGAATAATTCAACAAGGCACCCTTGACAATCTAATATTGATCATGGGAAATGTCTATGCTCATATTTAAAAGAATATTATTGCAAGCACTAAAAGCCTGACATAATGACATACAGTTACTGTGGGGGGATGTAAAAACCAACTGTCAGATCTTTCTTTTTCTTTCTTAGCTTAGCAAGTAATTTTGTGTTGAATATTTATGTAACTGAAATGAACAGAACCCCAACTCATCTAAGTAGGTCTGTAAACCAATCAATAATCATGACAACTGTTTCATAGAATTCCTATACATCTAATGAAGAGGTGCTCATTGTGTAATGGTTATTGTCATAGAAAATCCTGAACAATGCTGTTTGCATTTCACATAAAACTAATAGCCCTTGGGAAAGTTGGTTGGTTGGTTTTATATCATATCAATACTTTCCAGGTTAATTGTTGATTAGTAAAGTCAGCCAGACAGCAAGGGAGTCAATTCCTTTTTCACTAACACTAGACCAGCAAGATTTTTCTTTTTCATTTAAGGCATTAAATGACCTGCAAGGGGTTGATATGCCATAAAACAACCAAACAAACTTGAATCAAGTTGCTTACAGTACCTGTTACTTAAGTGATCACCCAATTGAACAGGCTAATTGCTGCTAAAACTTTGGTGATTTAGCAAGAACCGGTGCTTTCAGTGTGACTTGACCATAATCCCTTGGGAAAGGTATGCATACAACAATCCCTTTCCAGCTTTGGGTGAATGGTGAGGCAGACTAGGATCTTTAGCCTTGGTTTAGCAGTGCACTGAATTAAAATGCAAGACCATGTTTTTGGAAATTAATAAGGTTTTATTTTAACACAGGGTAGATAAATTCTTCTACCCTAAAAGTGATTCAAGAGCTCAGCGTGTGTGTGTGTGTGACCAGCTAGCCTGTATCCCAATCCAAGTGTATTATGGCAGAAGCCCCATTTCTGGTCCTAGCCTCCCACAATGCAACTTTCAGTCCCTTATTGATCAACGGGAATAACTCTAGAATTTTGTTAGGTGTGGACCAAACAATAATATATTTATTTATCTGTCTTCTATGATACGGCACCAATTATCCAAGATCATTTCAGACCTGAAGGCAATATCCAATAAAATAAAAACAAACAAATAGATAAATGAATAATAAAAAAAAGGTACTTTCTAGGAATTAAGGTGATTTCAGGAAGATGTTACTTGTGGCGCCATGTATTAGAGGAGAAATTCCTCAAGTGGATTTCAACTGTCCACTCGTCTCATCTGTTTTAGAAATTAGTTATTGTCTTGTGTGTCATGTCTTTTCTACTCTGTCAGTTTCCTTTCTTCAATTAATAGAAAAAGTCGGCACAAACTGTTCAGCAAGAATTAGCATTTCAGCCTATTAAAAAGTGGTAGGCGTTGCTGTGCAAATCAACATCATTAGTAACTTGTGTGCTATATCTTGATCATGTATACCAGATCATATAAAGATATGCTCACACACACATATACATATATATATATATATATATATATTATATATATGCGCGTATGTGCACGAGTGCTTCTGAATATGTGTGCATAAATGTGGGTCTGTGTATATCCGTATATATATGCATAAATATGGTTGTGTAAATCTGTATATGCATGCACATATGTGGGTGTGTGCATCTGTATATGCATAAATGTGGGTATGTGTAAGTTTGTATATGTATGTATATATGTGCTGATGTGCATCTGTATATATATGCATCTGTAAACATGTTGATGTGTACATCTGTATAGGTATGCATATATGTGAGTATGTGCCCCTGTATAGGTGTGCACAAATGTGAGCAGGTGCATCTGTATGTATATATGTGGGTGTGTGCATCTGTATATTTATGCACATATGTGGGTGTGTAAATCTGTGTATATATGTGTGTGTGTGTGTGTGTTTATATATGTGAGTGTATGTTTGTGTATGTATATATAGGAAATGTATTAAGATTCCTTTAGGATTATGTAGACACTGCATTTACTTGAAATCTTGACACTTCCAAACTGTGATGGAAAACCAAGAAATTCTTCTAGCATTGTAAATTACTTCTGAGCTCTCTTACGTTAGTGGTGATGATACTTCATTCCTAGCAATAATATGTAGATTTACCCAATCCCTCCCCAACAAGCAGAATGCTAGGCAAGGTCAATTTTTAAAGCAAAGTACAACTGGTTTGCATTCAGAATTTTCCTTCTCCTTGACTGGTTGCTATACCGAGGTTAAAAAGCCCAGATTTCCCTACTATTTTCTTTAATTAATGATAATCATTTGTAAAAAATTATAGTTTCAAGTAACTATTCTTAATATATTCTTAATAGGAATAGTTTTTTACACAGCAGACTGGATAGTAACAGCTAGTGACGAGTAAGCAACATCCAGTTTAAAAAACACATTCAAATTTCACTTGTTTGGAGGCTATATATAAACAGAAAGATAATGTTGCACTCTTAAGATGAAAAGACTTTAGGATGATTCTTGAAATTCTTGCTTAATTTACAATTAATTTTATTATTAATCCTATATTGATTGAAACTCTTTTTAACAATTTATCTATCTTGGCTTTGTTTATAAAGAAAATTAGTCACGTAATGACAGTACTCCAAGGTTTGAAGTATGGAGTTAACCACGAGTGTGGCAGACAGGTTAAGAGTTAAAGAAATAACCAAACAACCAGAAATAGGAATTAAAGACGTGTATTACATATAACAATAAGGATTGCAAACTTTAGTTTGTCTGCACAAATGTTTATAATTTGTCACTTATCTGAGTCCTGAGATAGGGTATTATCGGAGCCCTTGCTACGGCCTTCTGATAGTTCGAATATGATAGACGTTCTGTTTGATGTCCGACTCCAATTCTGGTTGTTGAGGAAGAGATGGAGCGACCCTGTTTTAGGTCTGTTCCCAGTGAAAGCTGGATCAGAAGAGCGTGAGTTTGCTTATTCGGCTTTGCCGCCAAAGTATGCTGGCTTGTGATTGGTTGGTTTGAAACAAAGGCTTGTAGACAAGGACGATAACCCCCATACCTCAGAATTTCAATATGTTCCAAAAGTTGATTTTTTCTCAGTTGAATTGGGAAAAGCTTTTTTTTTATTATTATTGCAAAGATCAGAGATGTATATAGTTGTTGTATACCCTTTCTTTACTTTTATTATTCTTCTTCTAGCGTCTGGACTTCATCTTGCTGGTTGGTCATCCTTGATTCATTTCTTCTTCTAGGTCAGTCTTGTTGCCAAGACATTCATCAACCACAAAACCATATTATTTATTTAAACTTTTATTTACTTAACTAAACATATTTCTCTAACTAACACAACGCGCGTGTGCAGTGAGTCCCAGCTAAAGCAGACATATCTTCTCTGCCTGACAACCAAGCTGGAACTGAGAGCCAATCAGGTCTCACATGACTTCACATATTTCGTGGGCTTTCTGTAATATTCCATGGAAAGTCCCACCCGTAATATGAAAAGGGGCCATCCCTTCAGAAATACAGGGGGTTGACAATAATCTATGCATAGATTATGTAACACAGTCTTAGCTAAGTATTTTGTTTTATTTTATTGTAATCTTATTTATGTCTTGCTCGTTTTTTTTCCTGGAATAGGACTTTGCATTTGAGAGGATAGAGTTTGAAATAAAGAATATTTTTATATCCTTAGGTTTCTGTCATCAAATCTGGTCTTAAAGGTTTTCTCTTTCTAATCAAATGACTCTTAAATGTTTCAACATAAGAAGAACATTCTTTCTCTTTATTTCAATATAACACAAGGTGGAAAGGTTGGGTATCAGATAGAAATTAATATTGGAGACTGTCTTCTTGTTACAAGCTCTGATCAGTGGAAGAATCAATTCCATTCTAACAAGACAACAAAGAGGGAATATTATTTATTCATGCAAACCAATCCAGAAAGGAGAGAGAGTGAAACAGATCCATATCCACCCCGGATTAAACTTGTAATCCACATGTTTTCTTTTCTTGCTATTTGCTCCATCCACATTTTAAGCTGTGTATCCAACTGCAGAGGGGCAAGACCCACTCAAAATAGGGTGTCCTCGATAATACACTTAACTGCATCAGATAATGTTATATTACTCTACTTATTCAGCTACTTCCATATTACTCTCCCTATGAATATTAATTAACATAATACAGAAGTATTATGCTAAGTAGTCTCATACCCTTAGCAGTGGTTTACCTTCTTCACACTGATGGAGAGTATTGTATTTTGTAATGTTATAAAGATTTCATTTCATTTCCAACCCATTTGGTTATTTCTCATTTAGTAATTTTTGTTAGGTTACAACAGATAGTGACGCTCCAGTTCTGGAGAGAGTTGAGTACCCCTTCATTGCCATTTCCTGATCTCTATGCATAAAATAACTCTAGGCAGGTTGATATGCCATTAAAACCAATCCATTCCCACTTTCTGTTTTAAAACAAGGGATCTCTATCTTGGTGGACATAAAGAATAAATAAGAAATATCTTTCGGTCCATTGTGTTTGCCTTGTTCCAAGACTAGAAGAGGAGTTATATCCACAGTTATTCAACCTAATCTGTAATTGCAGAAGTGTCTTTTAGAAGATTCCATACTGTTTGAACCATAATATGGAATGCAATGTGCAGCACCAGCATTGAATTAGGATGGGATTTGATGCAATGTTCCTCTTTACTGAATGGTTACCATTTTTTCAGTCACTGAACTGTGGATTTTCACATGCCACTGATGTCTGTTTGGAATTCATATATTCCTAGTAAACATCATGTCTCTCAAAAGAGGAATAGGTTTTAGGTATTTGATTATATTTTGGATATACTATTGCTCTATGGATACTTACCTGCCTCAGTGCAGATAGGTGAGGTAAAATACCACCACCCCCCAGATAGCACCAGTCCCTTTGCCTAAAAGGGGGAAGGGCCAGGTTTATTGCCCAGTATCTGAAGTGCCCCTCAATGGTAATGCTAATGAGACCATACATTTTTGCACTGGCCATCCCATGAGCTACCTAGGTAAAAAATATGTTAATCTGTCCTGGTGGGAGGGCAGAAAAATATTTATTATTGCTCTATGGACATAAATGTCTGTTGTTTTTGTTTTTGTTTGTTTATGAGGATTAGAAAAAAATATTAGAGCTTTTAAATTAGGTATTGGCAATGTTTTTGGAGCAGAAAGCCTCACAAGATATTGTTCCTCATAAATTAGGCTGAACGATAATAGAAAAAGTTAACAAACATATTTCATTAAAAAAAACATAACAAAATAAAAAATAATTCAGTGCTTGTACAGAATAGCCCACCAATGATAATTTTTGTTTTAATTGCAATACTCTAAAAAAAAAATCTTACACCGAAAGGCTATGATTTAATGCATTGTTGTCAGTATGTCAAAAAGAAGGGAATACTTATGAACTTGAATGAGAAAATTTGCAAAGAAATACAAATGAATAAATATAACTAAAACTTACTCATATCCAGCTCAATTCATTTCACAGTAATTTGTTTAACAGTATATCAATGCCTAATGGGTTATTTAATGCCAGAGCTTGATTACCATCATAACAGGTACTGCCACTCTAAATCAGAGTGGACCTGAGAATAATGGCAATGAAGGGTACTTCCCACTACCCAGAGCCTCATCATTTGATTGTTTTGTATCATATCCAGGTGATACAGTTAGTGTGTTCTAATCTCTGCCAACAAGGCAGGTATCTAGGTGTTGAATACAGATATTACATTTATATTACATCTATATAAAGAGCAGTTGTATGTATGTCTGGCTAAAACTATGGGAGTAAAACAGTTAATGACTAAGTAAATATATATACATATTCACAATCACTGAATCTAGCTTTTGTGCAAACATTTATGAGGATTTGATTTATATTTTCAAAGTTTTTTCAAAATTAGAATTTATATAGTAATAGCATTCAATTCTACTCAGCCTGCTTAGCCCTGTTGAGAGCAGCTTCATTTATATCTTTTTTTTAAAATTGTAAATTATTGAATTAAAATTTCTTACTCTGTTATACACCCCCCCACCCGTTTAGCTCTGTCAGTAGAGTGTTCAGCTGAAAACCTCAAGGTTTGTAGTTCAATACCGGCCCTCGCCAAATCAGTGTATGAGTAGCATAGGGATATGTGCCGTAAAGTGAGAAGCTGATGGTAGGTGTGGCACTCCCCTTCAGAGACCAAAAAATCCATCTCCTTAGTCTAGCTAGTGAAAAGGGAATAGACTCCCTCACTGTCTGGCTGATACCAACTTTAGGCCGCCTCGACAACTTTTTTTAAAGCTTTTATATTGTTATATGTGATGTCATTCCCTCTACCCAGGTAACGCTAGGTAGCCCCTATATAATTCATGCACATGTATTGATGTGCGAGGAAAACTCAGAGCAGATGCCACCTTGAAGATATAGGGCTTCATTTTTCTAACCAACATGGTCAAATGGTGTTAAGTTCTGTCCTGTGGTTGCCACATTTAAACTACCTTTTTAATGAGTATCTCACATAGACATCATCTGACAGAGGCCATTTCTACAAGTAGAGGACTCGTGTTAACCATCCAGTGGATTGCTGTTTCTAATTTTTTGACACATCATTTTATTAGTTCATACAACCTAAAGGCAGATACTAAGACTTTATTTACCTCCAAACCCAAACGCCAAAGTAATAGAGGTGACGGATTGCATTTTTCAATTTCTATGTTGTTAGGTAATCAATAAAAGTTTTTATGGATGGTGTTAAAACCTATATCTGTGTCTTACATTATCTAAATTAAGTGATGTTATATATAATTAGGGTAGCATGGACATGAAGTCAATGGTGTTTGGTTACTGATAGTTTCTTGCTTGGTTTGAGAATTGCATAGGGGAGAACTTAGCAGTAACCAAGCACTGTTAACTTCATGTCCATGATTCCCTAACTTAGATATACATGCTTTATCCATGTTATTCATCACTATTTCTGTGACAGAGAACACAAGGTGAGTGGCGAGCGTCAGGGCCTGTCGTATTCTCGAAGGAAGCGGGCTAGGCTTTGCCTGACATGTCGGACTGTAGAATCGAACCCGCTTCCTTCAGAATGCAAACATTGTCACCGAAGTCTAGAAGCTACAGTCCCGGATGTAAGCGCCAGGTGCCCGGATGATGGCTATGATGATTCTGGCGGTCGGGTTTGGCTCGAGAATCTTGTGCGTGAGGTGCAGACACCCGGATGTTGAAAGAAAATTAGTATAAGTAGAAGTGGGGTGACGACAGCAGCAGTTGCGATTTTCAGCTGCTGGAGATGTTTGAGTTGGTGGTTTTGCGACGGCGACAGATTTTGTTACGACGACGACATTGTTGACCCCCCCCCCCTCTCTTCAACAAGTCGAATTTATTTTTCTACTCTATTTTCTTTTCTTTTTCATACTTGAATTTCCAAATAGATAAAGCAAACTATATTATCAATACTACAGTAATGCTAATAGCTTTTTGATTTAGTGTGTCCCGGGATGCACGCATTTGCTTTAAATGTCCCTAGGAAAATTTATGGGTCCCAACTAAAGCCGTATAACTCCTACCTTGTAACCTATTCTTGTAATTCGTTTCTAAGAAATGATTGGAATGTATTTACAGTTAGCTTGAAATAGTGAGGAAAGAAAAAAGAAAAACAGTGGGATGCATGGATATGATTTGACTGCGTCCTTTTAGTTTTTTGTGTATCAGGGATGCATGACTCGTACCTATCAGCATCTCTGATACTAATTATGTATGTATGTATGTATGTGTATGAGTTTATTTTAAATAAGATGGATTCATCTCTACCTTAAATGGAAAGCCACTGAAATGTTGATTAGTTGGCTACCTTGGTAGCAATATCTCATCTACAGAAAGTTATGTCAGTATACATATAAGAGAGGCATGGACTGCTATTAATAAGTTATCAATCATGTGGAAATCTGATCTCTCTAATTAAACAAAGTGAGTAATCTTCAAAGCTGTACCCCTTGTACTTCAAGAAAATGCTTGGAGAATTTTCCATCTCAAAGCTTTTTCATTCATTTTCATGTTTTGAACAAATCCTGAAAGCAACACCCTGCAAAACAGCAGCTATATGGCCACTAATCTCACATCACATAAATCATCCAAGTAGGATGAGTGAGACACGGCTGGACAAGTAATGAGGAACTTATGAGTGACATTCTCCTCTGGACTCATGGATACACCAGTGTTGGCTGACCATCCAAAACATCCATCCATCAGCTAACTGTTAAAACTGGATGCCAAGTCGAAGACCTTCCAGGAGCAATGACTAATAAAGAAGGATGGTGAAAGAGAGTCAAGGGAATCCATGCTGTCAGGACATGATGATGATATATATATATATATACACACACAAGTGATCCGTGATATATTTTTTATATATATATATATAATATATATATATATATACACACACACACAAGTGATCCGTGATATATATATACACACACAAGTGATCCGTGATATATATATATATACACACACACACACACACAAGTGATCCGTGATATATATATATATACCACACACAGTGATCCGTGATATATATATATATATATATATATATACACACACACACACACACACACAAGTGATCCATGATATATATATACACACACACACACACACAAGTGATCCATGATATATATATATATATACACAAGTGATCCAATATTGATGAAAAAATAAGTAACATTGGGGCAATATCACTTTATTTCCCTTTGCAAAACTCCTTTTATGTTCTCATGCTGTTATATTCTTCTGATCATCTTTGGTATCTTATGTAGCTGGGAGTTCTTTTAGCATCTGGAACTTTTCATTTGGGGACTTTGGGTCTGGTCTTTCATTAGGGATTTCTCATCTATCAAAAGCCCTGGGTCATTAGTAGTTTTTGGATAAATAACCCAAGACTTAGATTTTCTTTATATTATATTTTATTTAGAAATCCCCATCCAGACTAACTGCGCAGAGTGGGAGTGCACTGATCGAACTTGCTATCTCCGTGGCATGCCCAGTACTGACTTAACTAAATCTTTCAAATCTAAACCAGAAATACCTTTTGTTTCTAATTTCTCTACAAATTTTCATGGTATATAATGGTATATAATGGAAAAGGGGTTAACATGAGTTTATCACGTGCCAATCAATCTTCCATCATATCGTCACATACTCTCATTTAAAAAAAAACTGCTAACCATAATTTCTAACAGCCATTTTGATTTCTACATGAACCCTACATAATTGTTAGGATACTAACAATTATGTAACAATGTATTTTTCCTAACTTTTCAAAACAATCTAAAAATTGACTTTTGGGAATACTTAATAGTATTCCCAAATGGGAATTTGTCTATGTAATATTGTGAGTGCCTTGATAATTTTTTAATAAAATCCAGCAGAGACAAGCTGATAAAATTAAGTCTGACTGGTTAGCTAAATGCAATAAAATTTGTGATAACAACCTATATTTGATACTCTAGCATAAAAATAATTAATATAAAGATTGTCGAAATTGTTAAAACTCCATCAATCTATTCAGCAATTATGAGAGCGAGTCAAGTGTGTTGCCTAGACAGAAATTGGGGTTCTATGTCCGGCAAATGTCCATAAAAAAAAGCTCAGTTTTTCCAAGTCTGGAGACTTTGTGACTGGATGCAGTCAAGCAAGAAAAAACGGAAGAGAAAGAAAAATATGAAAAATTCACTGGAACACATAATATTGGCTGGGGCTGTAGAATACACTGCTCCTCTGCAGAGGGGTAAAAGAAATAAACAATGGGTCACCTGTGCTTAAGGACGGAATCCTGGTGGCTGACCAGTCCCTGACAAGCAACACTCCACTTTGGCCTTTACTTTGGCTAGACAGACCGTTGGATAGCCTCCTCCAATCAATTGGCTGGTCACATCAAGCCATAGCGCCTATATGATAATCCCAACCTTGTTGACCTTATGGCAACCCTCCAACCCTTTTTATCATATATGTACAACAAGGCAGTAGCTGCAGGTCTTAGTGTTCTGGGTATGACATTAAACTGCATCTAATAGTGAAGTTCCAATTCTGGAACTCTGGGGGATGTGGAGTACTTGATTATCACCATTATCCTGACTTTGAGTAATAGTACCTGTTAGGGTCCCATCTATAGATTAAATAGATTGAAAAATGTGTATTAAAGAATTGTGTTTGAAAAAAAAAATTGAATACTCAACAAGAATGAATAAAACAAAATGTCTTCAGCATAAAATAACCCAACAAGTGTTGAATACCATAAAATCCAACCAACCAACATGAATACAAAAAACAACTAATGACTGTCGCTCAGTTTCACTTTTTTTTTCAGCCTCAGGTTTAATATTCGAGGCAAGTTGTGGTTTTGTATTTTCCCTCGAGATGGTCAGTCATCATTTTAAGTTTAAATTTAACTTTTGGACCTTATTATATGAGTAGTTTTCTTTCATTTTTATAAATCATTGAAATTTTGTCATATAGTAACTAAATTTTTTTCCTAATAATGTCTGACAAAATCTCAAAAGAGCAAAACAATGAAATCTCAGGGAACTAGTTAATTGGACCTAGCAATTTCTAATTACTCTGTTCACTTTGTATCTTTGCTTAGTAAACCTTTTCCTCTATCCTTAATACTTATTGTGTTTCTTATGATTACTCTGTTAATTCTGCTACTCAAGTATCAGCAAACTTACAGGAAGTTAAAGATAAGGAACAGCCAAACATGAAATGTATTTAACGTTCTGGTACACCATTGGAACACATAAAACCACAATTTTGACTCAGTTAATGAACTGAGTAATTAGTAATTATTAGGTCCAATTTGTTGTAGGAAGTCAACTCGTCAACCAGAGTTCAAATCCTGGATGGAGCTACAGTTCACATAGCGCTAATGCCCTTGGCAAAGATATGAATCCAACTATGGGTAAATAGCAGGGCAGACTGGCTTCTTTAACCTTGGTTAGGCAACCAGTCTAGGAGAAGGAAAACTCTGAATTCAAACTCCTCTTGGAGTGGTCACTACTAGAATAGGCTCAACCCTAATTAGTAATCTATTTCGCTACTAATGTGTCTTTACAAAAAAGAGGTACAGAATATGACACAGTAATGTTTCACAGAAAGTTCACTACTACCATCAATGTATAATCAGGTTTATACAATACTAGCAGTGGCTACTCGGCGTCACCTGGGTAGAGAGGGATATTTTTTAAGTTAGTCCCGCAGATCCATTATTACTGAATCGTGAGTTGAATCCTCGTGGGATGTCCCCTTTAAATCACTATGTAAAAAAAAAAAGACCTTGCATTGATCCAGCTACTCTGAAAATAAATATTAATCTCTACTGTCTAAAATATCAAATGAAAAAAAAATCCATGCTGTTATCATCTAAATTTCATTTTTTAATTATCTTTATAAATACGAATCAAATTTCTATCATTTTTGCTCAAAAACCAAGCCCTGGTGATATTTAATGTGTATATATATTTACTTTGTTGTTAATTGTTTTATTTTCAAAGTTTCCTCTGGACATACACACACTTGCTCTTTATATATGTATAGATAGATAGAAAATCAAGCCCTGGTGATATTTAATGTGTATATATATTTACTTTGTTGTTAATTGTTTTATTTTCAAAGTTTCCTCTGGACATACACACACTTGCTCTTTATATATGTATAGATAGATAGAAAATCAAGCCCTGGTGATATTTAATGTGTATATATATTTACTTTGTTGTTAATTGTTTTATTTTCAAAGTTTCCTCTGGACATACACACACTTGCTCTTTATATATGTATAGATAGAAGATATTTTTATTTTAATACACAAAGAATATGATATGCTAAATGCCATAAGTAAGAAAAAATTAATACGGTCCAAAACTTTATTGATACAAGACATCAAAAAATTACAAGTGATACTTGCAATTAGTTTTTGATATCTTGTATACTTGTGTTTACACAATGCATTTTTATTGGAAAATTCTGTGTTTTATTTTCTCTTTTTATTTTGTATCTGTTTTTCAAGAATAACAAGGTAACTCAGTTGGTAAATATATAGTTTCTGCATCAATCTAGAATCTTGAAACACACTAGAAAAATGTCTCTTCTAGCAGATTTTTTATTTTCAAAATGATGTTATATCTATTTACTGAGATTTTTTTTTCCCACATGTTTTTCTCATTAGATTAGTATCATTATGTTATTACATCAATTATTACTATCAATGTCACATTAACTAAAGTCTGAAACCGAAATTTCTTATTTTACAATGTTGATTCAGGAAGAATTAGACATTACAGGGAACTAAATCTGTAATATAGGAGGAGGGCGTGGCAATGCAATGCTTTGCCAAAAATCTTTGTATGTAACATAAGGAAAGGGCAGTTGAGATATCCCAAATATCTGGATAATTTCCAAACAGCCCATGAAATTTCCAGATCTTCTAATTTCCAAACTGTCAACTGCCAATTTCCTTTGATTACAACCTGCAACATTTTCCAGATGTTCTGCTTGTCGAACATCCATGGATTGCCTGATGGATTACCTTCCATGGATTCCTGACCAAGTTTGTTAAAGTGCCAATACCAAAATGTTATCATCCCTTAAAGCCACATTAGTCTGTCCCATAATATTTGGTACATTTGCATCTATGTTGCTTACACTAAGTGTAACAACTATTATGGAATATATATTATAATTACTGTTTCTGTCCCATGATAATCATTATATAATTCCTGGCAAAAAAATATGGAATTAGCAGACTTGGAGGATGAGCAGCTTGTTTTGTCTTTTTTATTTAGTAGTATATAAACTAATATTAATAACAGATATGAAAAATTTTTTGGGACACATGTGTGAAAGGTCAAATAGGCCAATCCCAGCCCTCCTGAAGATCACGTGAGGCCAGCTATAAAAATAAGGACCACAAAGGGTCATCTTCTCTTGAAGTAGCGGCAACATTTGTAAAACATTGTAATAATTAAATTATCATTCTTTGGTATGTCCGCAGGTCCTGCTAGTGTGTATATATATATATATATATATATATATATATATTCCTTTTATTATTTTATATCAGACACCCAAAATAAGACTGTCCCATTGGTAGAGACTAGAATATCCTGGATATGGCACTAAAGTGCATTTGGGGAAAAGGCTCCTGTTCTGAAGCTCTAGACAGTATGGAGTACTCCTTCATTGTTATTACTCCCAGATTCACTCTGACCCAAAGTGGTAGTATCTATCCATATATAGGTCAAATAAATCTGGGGTGGGGTTTATATTATTACATTATCTGATTCTTTATTTCCTCCTCAAAAATAATCAACACCTTCTCATTATTATTTCTCTGAATGTTTGAGATGAGGCTTGAAGATTAGTATTATTAGCGTTGTTCGGACTATTGTCCCCATCTTCATTGTTATTTGTACAACGTTTCGGCCGATATACCCTCCACCCTTCTTCAGGTATTTCTTGTCGGACTCGGGAACCTTCTTTTTGAACTCGGGAATTTTCTTGTTGTATTCGGGAGCCATCACGGAACTTTGAACCTAACCCTTTATTTATTCCACGGGGGTATCCTGTTCTCATTCCGCTAACCATAGCTGGGGTAGGAGTTGTGCTAATTAATTATTTTTCTAACTGGCTCCCAAATACGACAAGAAAATTCCCGAGTCCGAGAAGGTTCCCGAGTCCAACAAGAAATACCTGAAGAAGGCCAGAGGGTATATCAGCCGAAACGTTGTACAAATAACAATGAAGATGGGGATAATAGTCCGAACAACGCTAATAATACTTCTCATTATTGTTCTCAATTTCCTTGAGTATTTGATAACCTACAAACCAAGGATCCATTTTCTAGATAACACTATATACACTTCTATATATTTGATTGCACTCCAATAAGAATCAGCATGAGAATCTTTGAAATGAGAATAGTCTTATCTATGGTTATGGCAATGTATTGAAAATAAAAACATTCTGTGAAAAACATTTCAGTTTAACTATGAAATGCTGATTAGAACCCTTCCTAGATAAAAGCATAACTATAATCATGGATTGCTGTTAACTATGGAATGCTAATTAGAATACAGTGAGGTAGTATGTCCTCTGTTCACTAGCGCTAGACCAGGGAGATTGTTTTTACTGAGGTGGGGCGCTACAACTACCATCAGCTCCCCACTTTACTACACAGACACAAGCTGTGCTACTCATGCACTTGAGTTGGCAAGGACAAGTATCAAACATGGAAACTTTTGGTTTCTAGATGGATGCTCTACTATCTGAACTAAACTGGACCCTATGCATGCATGTATATATATATGCAGAGGGGTAAGACTCCCCAAATGGGGCCACCTGTTGGCTGTGGGTGGCGACCCGTGATGCTTAAGGATAGAACTCAGGTGGATGAGCAGTCCATGACTTGCAATACTCCACTTTGGCCCTATCTTGGGCTAGACGGGCGGTCGGAGAGGCCTCCGATCACGTCAAGCCCTAGCACCTATATGATTTTCCCAACCCTATTGCCCTTATGGCAAGCCCCAACCCATTTTTATCATATGGGTGCTAGAAGGCGGTGGCTGTGGGTCTACATGTCCTGGGAATGACGTTAAACTCTATCTGATGGTGAGGTTCCAGTTTTGGAGGTTTGGGGAATGTGTAGTACCCCTTCATCACCATTGCTCCCTGGTCCACTCTGACCCGGAGTGGTAGTACCTGTTAGGTTTCCATCTATGGGTTAAATAGAAAAATGTATTTCTAAAAAATTTGTATTATCCATTAAGAATTGATTTATTTCAAAACTTTATCAGCATTAAATGACCCACTGAGGTTGATATGCCATAAAACAAAACAAACTTTAAAATCTAAAATTCTTTAAAGTGCACACGGACTTTATGGACCATCTGTTTTGTTCTAGATTAAATATTAGATATGTTAATTTATATTTTCCCTACTTCAGTATCTTGCTTGTCTCATTTTTTCATATGTTTGATGAAAAGTTGCAATTTTCACACACAACACAGGTTGACAGTTGTTCAACTTACTTGGTATTCCGATTCTTTAATCTACTTAGTCCACTACAAACACAAAGTGGTCTCAACTCTTTATATATATATATATATATATATAGTGAGTGAGTGTGTGTGTGTGTGCATGCAGAAATCTTGTCCAGGAGAATTTAGAGTCTTTGCTTAAGTAGAGAATTTGATTTTATTCTTTAAGTCCGGTTTTTCTGGAATTTTTCTCCTGTTTTTATGTCATATGTCAGTCTCCTTGTTGGAAAGACAATGACCTCTACAAAATTATTTTCCAAAAAGCTTCCAATAATTTTTCCTTCCAATTTATCCGACCAACAACCAACCTTTCCTCAATCAATTTAAACTTCCATTGCCTCTCTTCCATTTCCCATCGACCCTTTGTCTGTCTTCTGTCAATTTTGTATCATATCTTTTGACCTACAATAATGACAAATAAAATTGCAACTCACTGAATATGTTTTAATTTACTCAAGATTTACAAGCATGGCCCCTGTTAATTGCCATATTTTAGGGGACAATGGCTTATTGTGGGACTACTGCTGATGGCCAATCATCTGGGTTGAGTTTGGTTTATTCAATGACATATCAATAATTTGCACATGGGTATGTGATATCAAGTATTCCTAGCCAATACAAATAATTTGCACATGGGTATGTGATATCAAGTATTCCTAGCCAATACAAATAATTTGCACATGGGTATGTGATATCAAGTATTCCCATCCAATACAAATAATTTGCACATGGGTATGTGATATCAAGTATTCCCATCCAATACAAATAATTTGCACATAGGTATGTGATATCAAGTGTCCCTATATAATATAAATGATTTGCACATATTTTCAATATTATTGATCATAATTATAATTATTTTTAATGTTCCATTTCACTTGCAATTATATTTCTAATTATTTATTTGAACAGTTATTTGGTTTAGATTGGAATATTTGATAATATGATAAAAACAAAATTCAAACCAGCAGTACTCCACTTAAAAGTTGACTTTGTGTCACATCCTGTCAATGGTAGAGATTTAATTGGTTTCTTTATTCAATGGCATATCAATGTCAATGGGTTATTTAATGCCAAAACCATCTTAGTAGAAGAACAGCAGTGGTACTATTTCATTCCTTTCCCAAGAGTATGAGTCTAAAAGTAAACTTGAGAGTGTGAATGGAGTTATGAAGGGGTTCACACCTTTCCCAAGAGTAATAGTGTGACTGGAGTTTGAACATGCTTACTATGATTTTGCAGGCCAGCATGTTATCCATTACAACATGGGGACTCTTGCCTCCATATGATGGAGGGCAGAGGTAAATACATACCTATACTGTACCTGGGTCAAAAATCTGTATTATCCTTAAGGCTGTTGTAATTTTATTTTCTTTCATTATATTTATTCTATTTTTTTTCTCTCAACCCAATTTATCGTTGATTTTGTCATTTTACCTTTTAGGACTTTTTTTTTGGGGGGGGGGTTACACTTTCATTTTTTTTTTTAATAATGTCCCTCTCTTCCATTCATCTTTTTTTCTACTTTCATCTTCCTGCTTCGTTGGTTTTTTTAAGACCTTTCTTCCTTAATTTTTTTCCCTCCCATTTTCCTTTGAGAAATATCTCAAAAGTTTGCTTCTTTGTATTTCGCATCTTACAGGCAAACCATTGTTTTATGTTTTTTACCAAGATAAGTGGCATTTTCCGGAATGTTTTTAATCTTTTAATACACTCTTTTTGTCAGCTTATGTCAGATTTACAAATCTGTTCACTCCTGATGGCTCTCGGCTATATTCTACAACAAAAACCTCATCCTACCACTCACACTATTGATTTACCTCCTTCTTCTGTGGAGAGATCTTTGCTCTGTTTTTTGACAATCTCAAAATCCTATATTGTTATGTTTTACCTGGCTTTTCTTAGACAAATCTCTTATCTAATTTATTATCCACCATATTCAGGAATTTTTGTTTATTTGGACTTAAATTTCAACATAAACATAATAATAATAATGAGGAAATAACCTGTCACAAATTCATTTTATTTGGGTGGTAAAAAATACCACCCAAATAAAATGATTTTAAAAGTAATGTACATTGCTAGAAATACAGGAATATTTTTCTTCTTCTTCTACATGAAGGAAAGAGTACCCAGAGAATTAATATTTTAACTATGCTATAATCAATATATTTGTTGTATCGTCGAGATGGAATGATACACCGAAGAAATTAAGTCCTTAATATATTTATTCAGCACTAATATCTAGTGCTAATGGATACATACAAAAACACAGAACAATAAAGTAGAAACTATTAACAAGACAAAACTAACAAGAAATAGAAGAGTGTCAAATGCAGTAAGATCAGTCCAAATATTAATTCGCTTGAATTGTAGGCTATTTAAGGCTATGAGCCAATCCATCTGGTAGAGTGCTGAAGGGGTGCTAGCTACTCTACTACAACAATATATATATATATATATATATATACTATTAAAAAATTCCTCAATAATATTCTTATAAATTTTTCTTTCATTTCCATTTCTATTAATCAGACTCTAAAAGTTTCACTTTCATGTGTCAAGTTGAGTATCACAGATTATTCTCCAACCAAACAAGAAATAAAATAAAATATTGTCTGGAAAATAAGAAATTTAAATGCGTCAGAAAATCAACCATTGTTTTCCAAAAAATCTGATACTATTCTATCCATTGTTATCATTAAGTTATCCTATGAAAAAGAATCCTTCTCAAATGATATCATGATATGGTAGGTTTCGTTTTTCTCTTCTTTGTAGTTTTATTTATCAGAACTTTAACCCTTGTCGCTCAGATGCTTTATACCAGTGCTCTGATGATTCACAAATAAAGCACAAATTTTGCTCGAGAGAACAGACATCTTTGTTTAACCCTTTGTGTATGACTTTAGTTGAATTTTTTGCATAATTCTTTGCATCAAACTATCACTTGAAAGATCACTCAAAAAAAGCATCTCTTCTGTTATTGTTGTTGGTTGGTTTCACTAGGTCAACCCCTTGATGGGTCATTTAATAAAAAATGATATGGACTGTCAGTTTTTGGCTCTTTTTTTTTACAAGCAATTATATAGACTCAAGTTATAAAAATTCTGGTCATCATTTTAGGCATTTAGTTCTTCTGTTGGTAAATCCAAGTCAGTTTTGAGTTTGGGTTCAGTTGGTTAATCCTTATAATCCTAGACTGTAGTGTTCCTTGTAATCCTAGGTAGAAAAAAGTGTAGCATCAGTAGATCTCCTTGTAATGCTAGTCTGTAGTATTCCTTCTGGCAGAAAGTTCAATTAGCAATTGATTCAGGGACAGTGTACAATGATCTTAAATGCTTTTTAGTACTCGTTTCTGATTGGCCAATATTTACTGGGAGTTTCTGCTGCTGTTGGGCAAGTTCATAAATACAAGTGGCAATTTGTCATACATTCTATACCCCAAGATAATCCAATGCAAGTAACTAATGATAGTTTATTGAGAAAATGGGAAAGTAATCAATTGACCCCCCCTCTCTTATAAGTACCTTACCAGTCATAAAAAGCTGTTACCTTCATATCCAGCCTTGACATGATTCAACCAGTCATCAAAGCATTACTCAACACAGGCAACAATTAAATGTTAAATATTATTATCATACAGGGTGACCACTGAAAGACAAGGCACACTGTGTTGCACCAGTCCACTTCGGACTTCCTCTCGAAAGATCACTGACTAATCCAGGTTTTTCAAACCGAGCAATTAGGTTTCAAATCTGTAGGCGATACTCTGACATTAAAATGTTACTGGTATTTTCTCTGAGTTTGAATAATTGATCTTTTACTGGAAAAGAAAAACTCAATAAGTTTTACTCATTGCTAAACGTCATATATAGCCATTTTAATCTGCAAGAGATGCACTGTCTATAACTTGCAACAAAAGAAAAAATAAATAAAAAGGATTGAAAAGAAACAAGTTATAACTTTTTCAAACACTTCAGTTTTTTAGTGGTAAACCTGTATAAGTATATTTATTATTTTATTCCTCAATTTGATATTTAGTTGCTTTTCATTACAACTCATCAATCTATGACGTTGAAAAACAGCAACATATCAGAAGTAATAAAACAATTAGATTTGAATTTGAAGTCAAATCAGTTTGACAACAGCATTGACTGATTAAATGTGCCAGTTGCTCAACCAACTGATATTTTTATAAATTATTAATAATACTGAAAAATACTCTCTTAGCATGTTGGATTATTTTTGGGTTATGTAAGGTGTGCTGTAATCCACCACTTAAACTTATAGACTAAGCGAGGTGACATGGTTTAAACATCAGCCAATCAACAGCCTGAATACATGGTTAGTTAACTATTTAATCACTGCTATTGACATCCATTCATTTCCACTTTATTCAAGATTGACGAACAGACCTGGAACACTAATGAACACCAAAAGGTTTCTTCACTAAGGATCGTGCTCTGCTTAATACAAGGAAGGATCGTGCTCTGCTTAATACAAGGGATCTCTGCTAGAGAGAGCTCTTGCTTGCTCTGCTTAATACAAGGGATCTCTGCTAGAGAGAGCTCTTGCTTGAAGCCTAAGGATGGCCATTAAAATTGTAACATAGCAAAATAAGAATTAATTTGATTAATAGACAATTTTTGAAATCTGCCTTGATGGTAAATTTCCAGTTCAAGAAGAAATATGAAAAAAATGTCTGCCATAATTAGAAATTCCATTAGATCACCTCTCCTGTAGTAAAGTCATTGATCTTAATTTCTCTAATATCTCTTAAACAACACTCTCCATCTATGGATAGATAGTAGGGTAGACTGGGTTATTTAGCATTGGTTCAACAGTCTAGAAGGAAAGATCTTAATTTAAAAATGGCCATACTCTACTTTTTAAAAAATGACCTTGTGTCACATCCTGCCCATGGTGAAGGGGTTGGGAAAATACAAACCTGATTAGTTTTTTTTTATTCTATGATCTCATTTCTGTTTTTCTTTAAGGGATTCAATAGATAATTAGCAGGACCTGTGGATATACCACAGTATGATAATTTAATTATTACATTTCATGTTTACTTAAGAGCTATTGCATTAATTCAATATGTAAAAAGTATAAACAGATTAGCCTTATTGCTTCTGCACGCTCACCCCTCTCTATATTTCCCCTACTTTCCTTTCTTTCTTATTATATTGTTCCAGTGTAGCATGTCCTTTTTCTTCCCTTTCTTTATAATAAAAACAGAATGGTCCATTATTTAGCTAAGGTGATGACACTCTTAAGAAATAAGTATTTGGCGAATCAGCAACACCAGATGATCATGATTTACATTTTTGCATTTCCATTTGGAGGATTTGGACAGTGTCAGTTTTAACCAGAGGGTGTTAAAAGATGATAACAGTTGTACTTTTAAGGAATACAAGATTAATATATAGATAACTTTAGATTAACAAGACAAAGATGAATGCCATTTATTAATATTACAACTACTACAGTCTGTTTTCATTTTGGGTGGATGTCAACTTTAAAATGAACAGTCTAAATTTAGAACAAAAGCACCAGGTACACTTAACAAAGTAGATTTAATCTTCCAATGAAGTGTCTGGTGGACAGACAGATGAAGAATTTGGGGTGTACTAATATTGAGGTGACTGAGGAGATTGACATCCTTTGGGCTGGAAATTCAAATAACACATGAGACAGGAAATTCTCCTGTAGGAGAGATTGGAAATAACTGATGGATTCATTTTGGCACTTCCACAGTCAGCAGAAATGGACTTATTTCTCTAACACACTCACTCTCTCTCATTATTTACTCTGACACACACTCTCCCTCTCATTTCCTATGGTGGTCTGTCTCTTTAATTATTTTTCTTGTAGAATATTTTTGGTCCATTTTGGGGGGAGGGGGGTTATGGTCATATCTATTTTTCATATTAATACTTCTTTCATATATATATATATATATATATATATATATATATATATATATATTGGGAGAATATGTGCTTAATTGAAGTCATACCTAATTTTGAAAGTTAATTAATTAATAATTAATTAATTAGGCGGGCATACCTATTTAAATGTAAGGCTAAACAAATTGAGAAAAATCAATCTCTGTATGTACATTTCAGCCTATTAGGCCTCATCAGCAGAGCTATTACTTCTACACTGTTGTTTTTTTTTTTGTTTTTTTTTTTCAAACGCATTTTTATTTCAATTCTTTGTTAACACTCTTCTTCCTTTATAATTTATTTCATCCTCATTCAGAATTCTTCTTGTTTCCTATTTCAATTCCTAGTTAACTCACTTCAACTTCCTCACTAACACTTTCTTCATTTATCCTATCTTGTTTTCTATTTCAGTTCTTAGTTAACTCACTTCCCCTTTCATCCTATTCAATAATCTCAGCTGTTTTCCCTCCAATTTTATTCTATATTTTATTTGAAGGGTGGGGGGAGGGGTCAACTGCTTTTAACCTTTCTTAATATTTATTTCTACATTGTTTTCTATTTGATTTTCTTTCTTCATTCTTTCTAGAAACTTTTTTTTTTTTCTTTTAGAAAATATTTTCTTTACTTTCATCCTTTTTCCTTTTAGAAAATAGTTTCTTTATTTTTATCCTTTCTTAAGAATACATGTTTTAAAAACAAATTCAGCTTAACCTGACTTATAAAGGTCCTGACATACATCTATGTTGTTTTTTTTAATTTGTTTTTCCATTCTTAGAGATAACATCAAAATATGATAAAAATGACATATTTCAAGCAGCATAATAAAAACCAATAAGCAATATTATGTCAATATGGATATTATTTCATGCTCAATAGAAGCACCTCATGCTACACCATGTTGTTTACTTTGCAGCCATTTTTATCGCAGAGTATTTGTTATTTCCTCACGTTTTTATTGCTTTCTAAGAGGAAGATATATTCATCTGGTATGAATTGGAGAACAGCTCATGTTGTATCCACAGACCATAACTAATCCCAGAATATGCATACACACAAACACAACACTTTTTAAATAAAGATATTCATTTAGAGTAAACAAGAGAGAGAGAGAGAGAACCATAAAAGGCCAAATGAATACCTAACAAGAATGAGTCAATCAAAATGTCTTTGCAGTTTGGCCCTATCTTGGGCTAGACGGGCAGTCGGAGAGGCCCCCTCCGATCAATCAGCTGGTCACGTCAAGCCCTAGCATCTATATGCTTTTCCCAACCCTATTGCCCTTATGGCAAGCCCCAACCCCTTTTTATCGTATGGATGCTAGAAGGCGGTGACTGAGGGTCTACATGTCCTGGGAATGACGTTAAGCTCTATCTGATGGTGAGGTTCCAGTTTGGGAGGTTTCATCACCATTGCTCCCTGGTCCACTCTGACCGGAGTGGTAGTACCTGTTAGGGTCCCATCTATGGGTTAAATAGAAAAATGTATTTATAAAAAAATTGTATTATCCATTAAGAATTGATTTATTTCAAAACTTTATCGGCATTAAATGACGCACTGAGGTTGATATGCCGTAGAACAAAACAAACCAAAATGTCTTTGGCATAAAAATAACCCAAATATTGACCTGCCTTAAGAATCAACCAACCAAATGATAATTATCCTTTGTAAACAATTATAGCTTCAAATAACTATTCTTAATGAAAATAGTTTGCTTACTCTTATCTGGTTTCAAATACACATATATGTTACAGTAATTTATACACAATTATGTAGTTTCAAGTACCTGTTCCTATTTAATAATAATAATAAATACTTGTTTTCACAGATTATATGGTTTCAAGCATTCCAATCCATTCATCTGATAATACATTTACCATTTTTTTTCTATTTATTACTTGTTATTGATCCAAAACTAAAATGTTGTCTGACATCAATATACAAACTCCTCTTTCTCGCTCCTTTTTAACAATTTATTTCATTGATTTCTGATTATTGATTTCTTTGCTAATGCACTTTACTGAGAGAAGAACTTTGACACCAAACACTTTCATGAATATTTGTAATAGAATGGACATAACACAATAATTTTGTATCCTAAATGCATTGCTCCCAATTTAGAAAATGTTAAATTTTTGCTCCTTTTGCCCTTCTGTATTTCTACAGGTGTATCATTCTACAGTTATCATTTTTAAAAAGGGTTTTTTAAACAATATTTCTTGTAGTACCATTTCTCATTTAATAGTTGAGTAATTATTTGTCTTTACTAGCAGGACTTGTGGATATGCCACAGTATGATAAATTATTACAATGTTTGATATATTTACTTAGCTATTGCTAAAGAGTTCATTCAATATGTATAAAAAGTAAAATAATCTTGATTTAACTCTCTCTCACTCTTTTTTTTTTTCTTTCTTTACTTTTTTCATCTTTTCATTATGTTCAATTGAAACAGTTTAGCATTATCGCTTCCACACACTCACCTCCTCTCTATCTTTCTCCTAATATTTCTTTCTTATTATATTTTTTCTGTGTAGTATGTCCATTTTCTTCTTTTTCTTTCTTTATAATAAAAAACACAATGGTCCATTATTTAGCTGAGGTGATGACAATACTCATAAAGAAATAAGAATTTGGCAGATAAACAACACCAGATAAGCAGGATTTACATTTTTGGATTACTTTGACGGTCTCATTTTTAACCAAAGTGTGTTGCAAATGATAACTGAGGTACAATTAAGAAATACTAGTATTAACATTATTTCATTCATTATTATTTATATAATTTACTTTTAAAATACACTTCAATTTTTATTTTAATCAAAACAGCAAAGAGAAAGACTTTGCTCAAATAATTAATAAGATATATATATATATATATATATATATATATATATACCAATCCCTCCACATGAGCAGGATGTGAGACAGTCAATTTCTTAAGCTGAGTATAACAGGTTTGTATTCAGTTTTCCTTCTCTTAGACTGGTTACTTAGCCAAGGTTAAAGAGCCCAGTCTGCCCTACTACTTAAAAAAACATGTTTAACCCTGGGTCCCTGGCTGAAAATGTAGATATCTACATTTTATAAGCAATAGCAATGTAGAAATGAGTATTTCCTATCTACATTCCACACCACAAGTATATATACTTCTAAGTAGCAGCACAAAACCAACCACATAAGTTTTAAAGATTTATTAGGAATATTGAACCAAGTCTCCAATAGGCACCCCAAATAATCAAATTAATGAAAGGTTCATATTTTAACTCGTCACCGTTAACTTCCACTTTCAAATATTTGAAAATAAATAAACAGACGATTTTTTGAATTTATATTGTATCTGACAAAAACAAATTTTGCAAATTGTGTGATAATATTTCTGAATACCGTTTTCTCATTTAAATAAACATAAAAAATATTTTGTAAATAAAAACTGTATTTTTCTTCTGATTAAGTAAAAACTATTTTACTATAAAGACGTTTTTTTTTTTTTTTAATTTAGTATAAGTGTTGAAAAATATTCATAAACTTCTGATTAAAAAGTATCTATTTAAAAAAAGATTTTGCTATTGAATTTTAATTTGATTACATTTACTAAACATCTATTTATTTAATCTCCATAAACTTCTGATTAAAATCATTTGTTTTCAAAAATTTGGAAGCATACGTTACTAGTGTAATAAGTTAAGTTGATGATTTGGGGTGCCTATTGGAGACTTGATCCAGATACAAACAGACCCTTTATCTAAAATGTCTTAACAACCTGCATTATGAGTTGGATTGTGTTATTTGTTTAACAGCTTATCAACCCTTATGGATTATGCAATGATAAATTTAATAAATGTTTAATTACAATCATTTTAAGATCAGTTTCTCATAATATTCCTTTGTTTACACAGTTAGTAATATGGTACCAATCCTCCTGATGCCCTGCTAGGAGCATGGATATCCATGATAATCTCTTGCCAAACATCCCTATCATTCATCACTCTTGGGAGGTCCTCTGCATTGCATAACAATAGTATCAAGTATTCCTATCTTATACAAACAATTTTGAACAGATCTATTTGACCCATAGACATGATCCTAGCAGGTACTACTCTTCAAAGTGAACCTGAGAGTAATGGCAATGAAGGGTTACTCCACACTCCCCAAAAGTGGAGTCCTCACATCCAAGACACCACATTTTTTGGAAATGGTGTCTTACCCCTCGGCAAGTTATATAGTCAGCCTACTCTAGGCCCCACTGACAGGGTGACCTGCATTAGGAGTTATTTAGCCAAATAATTACAAAATTAGAGAATTGTACAAGTGATTATTTAATGATAGGTATACTAAAATATCTATTTCATGAACTAATCACAGAGCTATCGGGCTAGTTTAGCTCAGTCGGTAAAGCAGGCACTTAAGAATTGCAAGATTCCTGTTTGATACCAGTCCCTGCCAACTCAGCACATGAGTAGCACAGGTTGGATAATCTGATTGTGTGGTAAAGTGAGAAGCTGAAGGTAGTTGTGGTGCTCCACTTCAGAAAAAAAAAAATTTCCCTGTTCTAGTACTATCAAAGAGGGACAGACTCCCTTGCTGTCCGGCTGATACCAACAATAGGCCACTCAGCAAACTTTAACTACTTTATATCTAAATTTAAGTATAGAATTCAAATTATATTCAATCTAGCTCTTTTGTTCTTGTCTACTTTTGAGCCATTTTTATCCAAGAGTCTTTGTTGATTTTCTTATGGATTTTTGCCCTAAGGAAGATATATATTCATCTGGTATGAGTTGAGATCAGCTCAAGTATCAACAGACAATAACTAATCCCAGAGTAATGCATACACACATCAGATTCTTTTTAACCCTTTGTTTTGATGGCTATATATCGCTATCAGTGTTTCCTGTAAAATGAGGGCCATTTGTGGCTCTCAAACCATATTTAAAATAAAGAATCAAATCTTCTGAAAACGTCTGAGTAGACACCTCCAATTTACCTTGCCTTGATCAGTAAAAGGGTTAAATGAAGTGGTTCTCTTTTTATCAGCATATCAATTTAGATATTTTTACAACTCCCCATTTAAAAATAAATATTTTTCTCGATTGAATTTGTACAAATTTCAATTGAATTTTTACATTTATTTTAAAGTTTGGGTTGTAAAATATGTAAATAAAAAGGGGAGTTTGTAAGTGATGTAAGGGGGGGGGGCATTATAAAATATCTACATGTATTTGCCAATATATGTAAATATGCGGTAGATATCTTAGTTGGGCCCGAATTACATTTGACACCGTCAAGAAAAAACACAGCATAAATTGATGACAAAATGTTAAAAGGCCTAATAAAGATATTCATGTTGAAGAGATAGAAAATCATACGAGACCGAATCTAGCTGTTTTATTCTCTTAAAAGAGATAAAAAGGTGTTTTTGAAAAATTATTTTTTCCTAGTTACTCAGATTAAAAAAAAAAAAAAAAAAAAAAAAAACTGGACAGTTTTTTAATATTCTATTTTTGAAACAAAAAAAAGAAAAAAGAATTTATCAGTACTAATTGTACTAAAAGTCTTCCTTCAAAGATGATATGTATCAATAAATGTGCTGACACTAAAATGTAGTTATTAGCTGAAATTTTCATTGTATAATGTTTAATCTATCTAATTAAAAATCACCATTATATTAAGTGCATTGACAATATGATTATTTTATTGGCTGCAAATGAAAAATTTTGCATAAAATGTATATACAGATTCACTCATGCGTATCTACATTGGTTCTGTTCACTTATTAACTCGTTTGTGTGTTTAACTTACAATGGTATATGTTAACAGTTGCCATGGTGATTTGTCTCCGGAGAATTTGTTACATTGTTTTAAACTAAAGCAGTGTGAACTTATATATTTTAACAATCATGAGCAGGATGTGACACAAGGTCAATTTCTTAAGGCGGAGATTAAAAGGTTTGAATTCAGAGTTATCCTTCTCATAGAGTGGTTACCTAGCCACAGTTAAAGAGCCCAGTCCACAATACTATTTGCCCATAGCTGGAGGGAGAGTAGTTGGATACATACCTTTCCCAAGAGTATTAGCACTATGTGAAATGCAAACAGCCTCATCAAGGATTTGAACTCTGGTTTGATGAGTCCATTTTCTATCAATTTCCTTTGTTCAATTAATAGGCTGTGGCTGTAGGATTGGAGGGAGTTCATTATTAACAGATGACTTTACTTAAAGGCCGGTTTAGCTCAGTCAGTAGAGTGTCCGACTAGGAACCACAAGGTTCTTGGTTCAATTCCGGCCATCTTCCACTCAACGTATTGGTAAGTAAGGAGCTGATGGTAGGTGCAGCACTCCACCTCAGACACAAAAACAATCTTCCTCATCTAGCACTAGTGAAAAAGGGTTAGACTCCCTCGCTGTGTGGCTGATACTGACTTTAGCACTTTTTACTAGCACTAGACCGAGGAGATTGACTCCCTTGCTGTGTAGCTGATACCGACTTTAGGTGAACCCCAACAACTTACACATATATTGAAGGTATCTAGAATTGATTAAAAGAAAGAAGCAGCACCTCCCCCACCAAACAAAAATGTCATACACACACTGTTCTCTTTTTGTTAGCCATCAGCAAATTTGTTCACAAACACCAGAAAAGAACACCACAGTAAATAAATTAAATCAGAAACCCTTGTCTCATGATAGTGTCAATTTTCAACATATTTTAATGCATAGTGCAAATATATAGAAATTTTATAGTTTTTCTTTTGCAATGTGGTGGGGCATGGTATGGTATGGTAGGGTGGTGTTAGGTTGAGGTTGATTCCTCAGGAATATCAAATTTGTGAAGTGTATTTTATACCTCAAACATTATAAAGTATACTTTCCTACTTTTATAGAACTCATCAGAATGTTGAAATAAAAACAATGATTGGTTTGTGTTGAATGATACACTAATCAATTTTTTTGTTTATCTCTAGACTAAGTATGTTCGAGATAAAATTTTCCCAATTTTCTAATATATAAGGAAAAAATAATTCATTGTTTATTGAATTCATCTTTAGAACATGATAAACGAAATTAACTTATTGCTTATTTCAACAAAGTCTTTTTCAGACATTTCAACAGTTTTGAAGATAATAATGATAATAATAATAAAAAAGTAAAAGTAAAGTCATCAGCCAATCAGCGAGGGAGTCTATCCCCTTTTCACTAACGCTAAACCAAGGAGATGATTTTTGCATCTGGGGTGGAGTGCCACACCTACCATCAGCTCCTTAACCACACAGATCCCTGTGCTACTCATACACTTAGTTGGCGAGGGCTGGTTTCGAACTAGGATCCTTGTGGTTTCTAGCCGAACGCTCTACCAACTGAGCGACCCTATTATTAATAGAGATCCCGGTCTAGCATTATAAAACAATTTATAGTAATTTAATTGCTTACATTTTTTCTACTAAAAGAAAACATAAGAACAGTTATCATTTAACCCAACCATTGGGTAGGATATGACACAAGGTCGCAAGTAGGATCATGTAAGGATTAAACTTGTTATTATCATGTGAGGATCAAATGTGCTATTCAGTATCTGCAAGACTAGCTTGCTAATCATTACACCATGATAGGATATATTTGTATACAGTTATATGATATAAAGTATTCTTATCGAATACAAATAATTACACACAGTTGTATGGTTTCAAGTAATTATTTCTATTAAATAATAGTTATTTCTTTGCTCCCATTATATGGTTTCTAGTAACTAATAATAATCCTTAGTAAGCAATTATAGCTTCAAGTAACTATTCTTCATACAAATAATCTACAGTTATATGGCATCACATATTCCTATCAAATAAAAATTATTTTCAATCAGATCTATTTGACCCATAGTTTGGACCCAAACATAATTAGAGTGGGCCTGGGAGTAATAGCAATGCATTCCTCAAATCTTCAAAACAAGCCTCTCCATCAGATACAGTTTAGTGCCACTTTTTGGGTGGATATCTTACTCCTTTGCAGGGGATAGTCAATGTATTCTAAGCACCACCAACAGGGCAGTATAAAAATGAGTTTTACTTGTACCAATTTGCTTATATACATTTACCCAACTCCCCTCCACCCTGTCAGTTGGACTGCACTTCTACAGAGGGAGGGGTAAGACTCCCCCAATGGGGCCACCTGTTGGCCGTAGGTGGCGACCTGTGATTCTTAAGGATAGAACCCAGGTGGTCAAGCAGTCCATGACTGGCAATATTCCACTTTGGCCCTTTCCTGAGCTAGACAGGCGGTCTGAGAGGCCCCCTCCGATCAATCGGCTGGTCACGTCAAGCCCTAGAAACTATATGATTGCCCCAACCCTATTGCCCTTATGGCAAGCCCCAACCCTTTTTATCTTATGGGTGCTAGAAGGTGGTGGCTGAGGGTCTTCATGTCCTGGGAATGACGTTAAACTATCTGATGGGGAGATTCCAGTTTTGGAGAATGTGGAGCACCCCTTCATCACCATTGCTCCCTGGTCCACTCTGGCCCAGAGTGGTAGAACCTGTTAGAGTCCCATTTATGGGTTAAATAGAAAAATGTATTTATAAAAAAAATTTAGTATCCACTAAAAATGAATATATTTCAAAACTTTATTGGCATTAAATGACCCACCGAGGTTGATATGCTGTAAAAAAAACCAAACCAACTCCTCTGCACAAATAGGATGTGACACATGGTGATTTCCAACTCCTCTGCACAAATAGGATGTGACACATGGTGATTTCTTAAGTGGTGTTTACCATGTTTGAATTCAAGTTTTTCTTTCTCCTAGACCAGTTGCCATACCAAGGTTAAAGAGTCCATTTTGTCCTACTATTTACCCATAGCAGGAGGGAGAATAATTGGATTCATACCTTTTCCAAAGATATTAGGGCTATGTGAAATACAAACAGCCTTGTCCAGGATTTGAATTTGGTTTGCCATGCCTATTTGCTATGATGTAACCATTGGATACCTCAACATATAAATTATACATACTTAGTTAAAATTTTAAAAAATAATAACATTTAAAATGTTCAGGTTCTATTATACCTTTCCCAAGGAGACAAATTTGCTTAAACTATCTGATGGTAAAGTTCCAATTCTGGAACTCTGGGGAATGTGGAGTACTCCTTCATCACCATTATTCCCAGGTTCAAAGTTCCGTGATGGCTGCCGAACATGACAAGAAAGTTTTCCCGAGTCTGACAAGAAATACCTGAAGAAGGCCGGAGGGTATATCGGCCGAAACATTGTACAAATAACAATGAAGATGGGGACAATAGTCTGAATGACGCAGATAATACATTATTCCCAGGTTCACTCTGACCTTTTATGGATTAAAAAGAAAAAGAGTTGTTTTTTTTAAATCTGTTAAAAAAATTGACTATCCATCAAGAATGAATTAAACAAAATGTTTTTGGCATAAGATAACCCAATGGCTTAACATGCTATAAAACCCAACCAACCAATGTGTTTATATCTTATAAAATCACTTTTAACCCCAACAACGTCTGCAAACTGTATTTTCTTTAATAATTTTAAAACCTATTCTTTTTCTTTTGACTATCAGTTTCTAGTTTTCAGTAGATAAAATAAAAACAAATAATAGAAACATCAAAAGCAACAAGGTCAGGAGTCAGAAAAAGTCTTGTAATTTAAAAAGTTAAAATTAATTCTTCATTTTCAGAAATTAGATTCAGGTGACTAAAGAATGAAATGAAATGAAATTGCAAAAAGACGAGAAAAAAAAAAAAAGAAAATCAAAATGTTTTTGATTCCATAAATTAATCATTTTATCATTATCAATTACCTTTTTATTATTACATTAATCTTTTTATTATCCATTCAGATTTAATTTCATTTCTTTATAAAGTAGAAATTATCCTGTTAAAAAGGTTTCAAATATTTTTTATTTCCTCTTTTAATTAAAACTTTTCACCAGAACAACAAAACAGCATCTGAGATGATCAAAACAAGTGGTGCATTTACATGCCAGTCAATCTTGAAACAATAAAGACAAATTATTAATAAATTACTTTTTTTTCTTTCAGGGTGAAAACAATGTCATTTTATAGCATTGAACTGGTTATTTAGAAGACCATGCTGAAAACAGAAAAATTCTTTATGTGCAACACTTTCACATAGTAAAACTATGTGAAAGTGTTGCACTGAGAGAAGTTAAAGGTGGTTGGATTTTATGGCGTGTCAACCCTTGTTGGGTTATTTTACACTGAAGACATTTGTTTTGTTCAGTCTTCATAGGTACTCAACTTTTTTTTTTAAAACTCAATTTTTAAAAATTTATTTTTTCCTATTTAACCCATAGATTTGGGACACTAACAGGTTCTACCACTCTGGGTCAAAGTGGGCCTGGAAGCAATGGTGATGAAGTGGGTATTCCTCATTCCCCAGAGCTCCATAAGTGTAACCTCACATCAGATAGTTTAACATTACACTCAGGATATTAAGACCCTCAGCAACTGCCTTCTAGCACATATATGATAAAAAGGATTGGGTGTTGCCATAAGGGTAGGTAATAGGGTTGGAACAATCACATAGGTGCTAGGACTTAAAGTGACCAGCCAATTGATTTGAGGGGGGCTCTCCAACCACCCATTTAACCTAAGTAAGGGCCAAAGTGGAGTGTTACATCTTAAGCATCATGGTTTGCCACCCACCCCAACAGGTTGCCTCATGCCTCACTGGGGGTGGGGGCTTACCCATCTGCAGAGGTACAGTCAGTGAATTCTACAGCCTTAGCTGACAGCTGGTGTCAGAGAGACGTTAAAGCTATGTGAAAATGTACTAATATAAGTTAACTGTTTTATCATTCTTTTATGTCTATTAAGAGAAGCCAGTTTAACACAGTTGGTAGAGTATTCGCCAAACAATTTCAAGATTCAGGGTTCAATACCACTCCCTGCCAACTTAGTACATGAATAGCACAGCTTGAGTAATCTGATCTATGCAGTAAAGCATCATGGAGCTGACCGTAGGTGTGACACTCCACCTCAGCAAAACAATCTCTCTGATCTAGTGCTAGAGAAAAGGAGATAGATTCCCTCACTGTTAGGCTAATCTAACAATAGGCCACTCTGCAGACTTAATTGGGTTATCTGATCTGTGCAGTAAAGCATTTGACAGTAAGGTGTGGGGCTCCACCTCAACAAAAAAAGCAATGTCCCTCATCTAGTGTTAGTGAAAAGGGGATAGACTCCCTCGTTGTTTGGCTGATACTAACAATAGGCCATTCTGCAGACTTTTTATGACAAACAAACTTAAAAAATATTGTTCAGCAGGTTTTTGTTCTTTTTAATAAAAAAAAACAACAAAAAACATTTTTTTTTTCTTTTTAGCTCTTCTATTGCTTTATTTTCAAGCGAATAAAAATGACTGTTTCAAAAACTTTGAAACTTTTAAATAATCACGAAATGGGACTCTCTGGTAAGTGGCAAATAGAACATAGTATGACATTTGAATATTTACATCTAGCTAGGACATTCACACACGGTAGTGAAAGGATTAACTGAATATACACTACTACTAAAAATACTCTACAAGTTATTTGGTGTGTCTACTCATGGTGTAATAGTTAGCAAACTGGTGTTGCAGATCCATTACTACTGAATAGTGAGTTCAATCCTTGCTGGATGCCCCATACTTGCAAACTTATGTCACATCCTACCCACAACAAACGGGTTGGATAAATACCTACACTACAAATTATTTTTAAAATCTCAAACTGTCATTTGGATGAGTAATATTATTGTGTTTCTCTGATAATAAGACCTGCCTGCAAAATAAGACCTAGCATGATTTTTTAGGGTCATCTTAAAATAAGCCCAAGCTGAGAGTAGACAGATGAAAGAAATAAGCATTCTTTAAAATCACATCATGAGACACAAACACTTATCTTCATGCACGTTTGCTTGTGCTATTTATCTGGAAATAGATAAATGTATAGTTTTTCATAATTTGTTTATTTATAAACTTTGTAATGTCGTTTTTCTATACATGAAGATTAAGACATCCCCCCAAAAAAAGCCCAAGTGTTATATTTTGGAGTGTAAATTAATATAAGCCCAGTTTTATTTTCAGGGAAACACAGTAGCTAAATGTAACCATAGAAATAGTGATTTTATGCACATTTTAATTACACTCTGTAGTGGTCTCGATGCTATTGTATGGCTGCACCACTTGATGACCCTGAGGAGATGCCTGGAAAATAGACTGGATGGGAGCTGCACAAGGATGCTGCGTGTGATCTTGAACAAATTGTGGAAGCAACATCCCACAATAAAGCAGCTATACAGCCACCTGCCCCCTGTTACACAAACCATCCAAGTAAGATGGAGAAGTAAGGATGAACTCATAAGCGACGTCTTTCTGGGGAAACCAGCATATGGAAATGCTAGTGCAAACCATCCTGCAAAGACCTACATAGACCAGCTCTATGCAGATACTGCATGCTGTGCAGAGGACCTCCCAGGGTCAATGAATGATAGGGATGATTGGTGCGAGATTGTCATGGATATCTGTGCTGCTGGTGCAACATGATGAACAAAATATCACACCAAATACAGAATACATGGAAACATACTGGATGGTCATCATCATAGGAAATAGAATTTGCAATCAGAGTTCAAATCTTGGACAAGACTAAGTAGAATAGTAGGGCAGACTGAGTTAGGCAATTCTAGAAGGAAAACTCAATTCAAGCCAACTATAACACTGATTAAAAATTGACCTTGCGTCACATCCTACAATGAGTTTGAGTAAATACAAACATGGAGACATTCTCATAAAATACTAACTTCCTAAATGGGAGGAAGTCCTGTGGCATATTGCTAACATGCTGGATTGTAACATTGTAGTAATCTAATTCAAAACTCCAGTTGCACTATTAGGATCACTTTTGGACTAATACCCTTTGGAAAGGTATGAAGGTTTGGTTTGGTTTGTTTTATGGCATATCAACCTCAGTGGGTCATTTAATGCCAATAAAGTTTTGAAATAAATCAATTCTTAATGGATAATACAATTTTTTTATAAATACATTTTTCTATTTAACCCATAGATGGGACCCTAACAGGTACTACCACTCCGGGTCAGAGTGGACCAGGGAGCAATGGTGAAGTATTGCAAGTCATGAACTGCTCATCCACCTGGGTTCTATCCTTAAGCATCACGGGTCGCCACCCACGGCCAACAGGTGGCCCCATTGGGGGAGTCTTACCCCTCTGCAGAGGTGCAGTCAGTGCATTCTAATGCCCCAGCCGACAGGGCGGTGGAAAGGTATGAACCTCCCTCATCCCCACTTATAGGTCAAATAGTACCACTACTTGAAGAAGATTTAAAGGATTAGATTAAATAACCCATGAAGGTTGATATGCCATTAAAACAAAGAAACCAAACTTAGAATTATTCCAGTACTCAGTAAAACTAAACAATTCATTTTTGTAGATGAAGTAGGCTCTCACTGTGTTTTTATCACTGGCTTCTCTAGCTGAATTCAAACCAGCAATAACTCTGCTTAGAAATTGACCTTGTGTCATCCTGCTGTGGTATTGAGTAAATACAAACATGAAGATATTCTCAGAAAATACTAACTTCCTAAATGGGGAGGGGGTACCCTTGGCTTAAATGCTGGACTGCAACATTGTAAGCGAGTTCAAACTCCAGTCACACTATTAGGATCATTTTAGGCCTAATACTCTTTGGAAAGGTATGAGCCCCCCCCCATCTCAATAGCTATGGGTTGAATAGTTCTGCTATTGTTCTTTTACAAGGATGACTTTGGCATTAATAACCTGCAAGGGTTGATATGCCATTAAAATAAAGAAATCAAATCTAATTTAGAACTAACTTTAGAATCAAGCCAGTACTAATGGAAATAAAACTCAAGAACCATATACATTTTTAATGCAAGTTCATGGTGTTTACTACTACATTTGTAATATGATTATATACAAAGTGAGAAGAGACTTTAGTAGCAAAGCATATCACAATATTCATTGTTTCACTTCTCAGAAATGGTTTGATAAAACTAGCAGAATACTAAGTAACCATATAAAGTCAGGAGTTCTTATCTACTTTTCTTCCCTTCATATTTGCATGTATTGTAGATTATTTTCCAAAATTAAATTTGACGTGACTTATTTCTTTCACACTAAAAGTTTTGTTTCAACTCTTTTTTTTTTCTTTTTTTTTTACATATGCTTGTGTAAAAAGCACAAGGTATTTCAGGTAAATAATTTTGATATTTCAGACTGTATTTAGACATACAAATAAACAATGTTCATGCCGCTGTAACCTCAAGTCTTTTTTAAGTGTTTATTAATTACCTTAAAATAAAGTCATCATCATCATCATAACCTTGAGTTCAAACATGGTTTTGGAATTACACAGTCTAATTCAAATTCAGAACTTAGGCTTTACAAGTTCAAACTGGTCCATAACACTGCAGAAGCAACCAAAAGTTTTGTTGTATAAAAGGTGATGGCACAGCTGATCACAGTACAGTAACCAGATCATTGAAGAAATTTTGCTCAGATTGCAAGAACTTCAACGATCAGGCAAGGTTGGGTAGGCCTAAGACTATGGATACTGAGGCCACATTCCAAGGCAAATTCAAAGAGCAGAGATACTGATAGGTACGCATCCTGTGTCCCTGATGCACAAAAATCTAAAAGGACGCAGTAAAATCATATCCATGGATCCCAGTGTTTTTCGTTTTTCTTCCCTCACCATTTCAAGCTAACTGTAAATACATTTCAAGAGTTTCTTAGAAATGAATTACACAGGATAGATTACAAGGTAGACAGGTTTAGTTGGGACATAATTTTTCATTTCTTAGAAATGAATTACACAGGATAGATTACAAGGTACAGGTTTAGTTGGGACCCATAATTTTTCATTTCTTAGAAATGAATTACACAGGATAGATTACAAGGTAGACAGGTTTAGTTGGGACCATAATTTTTCCCGGGGACTCATTCAAAGCAAATGTGTGCATCCCAGGATGCATTAAATAAAAAAGCTATGAGCATCACTGAGAGAGTATCAGGTGAGCTTAGCATCTCACATTTCCCTGTTGTTTGTCACCTTCACAACCTCATCAAAAGCATCTGGAGCTGCCAATTTGTGCCTCATGTTACCAAAATATTGTAAAACCTTTGACTTACCCTTGTAAAATTCTCCACTTTCAACTTTATTATTAATATCACTTTCACACAGATAACAATTCTGTCTTCAACATGGCTGAGTGAGAAGTTGAATAGTTCATTATGCAAGCCAAAGACAATTTGGAAGCCTAAAGCTATAGACTGAACAGTCACATCAATTTAGTATGCTGTGAAATAAAGCAGACTAATTGAAGACCAAAGTTTTCATTGAATATCAAAACTCTTTACTCACAATTCTAGATTGTCACCTTATTGTGTAAAAACCGTATGAAAGATATTCACAAAATCCATTAATCACATTTCAAGTGTCAAATGAGTTAATATTAAACATAATTTATGAATTTAAATTCACCACTAAACGCCGATGATAGACCAGCTTTAATTTCTAACTCATGAAATTGCATGTCTTTCATTATTGATTAGGTCTGTAATAATTGGTTGTGCAGTCATCTATCATTTTGTTACAGTCGTTCTAAAGAGAAATCTTTAGCTTAGCTTCAAATATACATTGGAAATAACCTAAGTGATATACAGAAGTTTTTTTTTTTTTACTATTTTGCATTTTGTAGATGCTTGTGGTGTAATGGTTATTGTCATAGGAAGTGGACTTGGTTATCAGAGTTCAAATCCTAAATCCTGTTTGCATTTCACAAAGCACTATTACTCCAAGGAAAGGTATTAATCCAATGGTTATTGTTATAGAAAGTGGTTTAGTTTTTTTGTTTACTGGTATATCAACCTGCAAGGGTAATTTAATTCTAAAGCCATTATAGAAGGGAGGGAAAATATATGGGGTGAGATAGATTTTCGAATCAACAAGTTCCTGCTGAGGGGGAACCAAAAACAAGCGAGTTCTCCATCTTCTCACAAGCCAGCGCTCTACTCATTTGTTATTTCATAGGCATATTAGCCAAACATCTGGGCACATCAGTCGAACCTCGCATCCGTCCAGTGCCCAAAACGCATTTGTTTTTGCTTGCGGAGGATGCGAGTTCGATCCCGGCAGGCAAGACAATGTCTTGCTCTTTTTCCTTTCTCATTCTCCGTCACAGCCATCCTTGTAGAAGAACAGTAATGGAACTATTTAACCCATAGCTGGGGGGATGGTGGGGTTCATACCTTTACCAAGTGTATTAGTCTTAAAGTGAACATAATATCATGACTGGAGTTTGAACTCACTCAATACAATATCACAGTCCAGCACATTATCCACTCTGCCACAGGAAACCCCATTGTAGGAAAGGGACTTAATTACTAGAGTTCAAACCTTGAATCTTGTTTTCATTTCACAAAGCACTAATACTCCAGGGAAAGGTATGCATCCAACTGTTTTCCTTTCAGCTATTGGTTAATTAACCTTGGTATGGCAACCAGCCTAGTAGAAGAAAAACTGAATTCAGACTAGACTTGCCAAGGGATGGGTTCCACCAGGCTATTTCTGCCAAAGACATGCTAAATGAATAGTGCCACATGACAAATATCAGCTGACAGGATAAGATTTTTTAAAATTCTATTTTAGATCATGAATCCTCAAAATCTTGGACTTTCACCTGAATTAAAAATTCTAAAATTTTAATCATTTTCAGAGGGTGTTGCAAGATGATAACAGTCGGAAGATTTAAGGGACACCAGTATTAATATATACATTTTTATAGGATCACTCAAAGAAATAAATATCTTCCAAACCAGACATAGTTTTACTATGTTTGGTTTATAGCTTCTCTCTAGTTTTATTGTTGCTTTACATCACATGATTCAACATAAATACACTTTTTGACCACAAGAACAAACAACACAAATCTCTAAATAATAAAAAAATCTTCCTACAAATATTGAACTTGTATCCTACAACTAAGGATCTGCCAATCTTTTATGGACATTGCCTTAATTCCTGCAGCAAAAAAAAAGTTTCCATGATTAAACAGAGCACAAATTACACTTCAATTCTCTACACCCTCAGTCATGGACGTCACTTTCATCACTTCAGCCACAGAAGCTTTATTGATCAAGTGAAGCAGAAATCTGTAGCCATTTTACCACCCTATCCTCTCTGTGTCCCTACACAATCATTCATGGATGTCACCTTCATCATTTTTACCACAGAAGCAGAACAGCAATGAGCCTGTTCAATACTTAATTGGGTGATGACTTAAGCCAGAGTAGCTACTGTAAGCAACCCAATTCATTTGTTTATCAAAATGATTTGATTCAGCATTAGATGACTCAAAAAGGATTGACACACTAAAACAAAACCAACCACCTTTTTTTTTTGCTATTTACTAATAGATTTGTTTTTACCTCTGTAGCGTTAATTCGCCTGGTGGAGTTGTCTGCCTCCCGCTATATTTAAGATTATGGTTTTATTTTTTCTATCTAAACCTCTCGACATTACTGTAAGTCCTCACAGCATTATTCCTAGTCTCAAGTCTGTATTGTATATCTGTATCATTCATGAATGTGTCTATCTTTATGTGTGTACATGTGTACTCTACACTATGAACGTTGTACCAACTGTTGTCCATGTGCATTAATGTTTGTCTATGTCGGAGTTGTTTGTATCCAAGTATGTATAACTTTGCCCATACGTTATACCTCTAACTATTCCATTAAGATATTTTTATTTGAAGCAGTTTTCATGTTCTATTTCTAGTTTTACACCATTGTGAGACATAGGATGCAGGTTCAAGTCTTGCTAGAAGCTACTTCTTAATTTCTAATTTCTTTTGGGTGGACAGATATATCTAGGAACCCTCACAGGTTTATACTGATAAATAATGAATGATGATAATTTCCTGAGGAAACTTGAACTTGTAATCCATACTTCAGGAGCCCATCATTCATGGATGCTGCCTTAACCAGTGAAGCTTTAATGATTAATTGAAGAACAAATCTGTAAGCCCTTACTCTTCAATTCTCTACACTATCTTTCAACCATGTCACCGTAACCATCAAAGGTTCAATTCTCTAACATCTTTTCAACAATTTCACCTTAGCCATCAAAGGTTAAAATTCTCTACACTATCTTTCAACCATGTCAGCTTAACCATCAAAGGTTTCAATTCTACACTCTCTTCAACAATTTCACTTAACCATCAAAGGTTCAATTCTCTAGCTTTGATGGTTAAGGTGACATGGTTGAAAGATAGTGTAGAGAATTGAAAGAAAGAAACAGAGTAGGGGGAAGATAAAAAAGACAAAAGTGCTAATCTGTTTCAATGGAACATGAGGAAAAGATGAGAAAAAAAAGTGAGAGTTTAATCAAGATTATACTTTTTACATATTGGGAAATTTTGCAATAGCTCTTAATCTATATACTAAATGTAACAATTATTATATGACTGTACAGTTATTAAAATAGAAACCAATATAACAATACAGTTTTATTCAATGCATTTAGTCCACATTAAAGTATAGTAAGGGTAACCCGAACAAAGCCAAATCTGTTTTAGACCTTATTTTTCTGATGCAGGTATCATTTGGGAACAAATTTTTATTTTTTCTATTTCTTTCATTTGATTTATCTATTAATAATGGAAATTCCTTTCGTTTTTTGTCTGTAACAAAAACTATGTCACTGCTTACGTCACACTATCTAAAATCGTCATAACATAGAATAAATACACTCAAAATTTGAGCATGCAATTTTAGACAGTCCTCATTTGTTTTTTTAAACAAGTTTTAATAAATACATACCTAGTATTATCTATCTATATATAGTTTGTTTTATTTTAATATATATTTAAAGTTATCAGAACTAAGTTTCCATTTCAATTTTTTTATTTTTTACTCCTTTAATAAATTTATTTTATTTTTTACACCTTTAATAAATTTGATGATTTTACTTTACTTATGATACAAACTCTGATATTAAATTTCAACTCCCATCCCTCAGGCAATATTTATATTACGTAGCCCTGAGGGCGTTTTTTTATTTTGCTAGTAATATTAATGTTGATTAAAAAGAGTGACAAGAGAAAGAGTAAATGCTTCTTTACAGCTATGACTTAACTCTTTATTAAACAATATAAAAAATGAATAAAGAGAGAAAGAGTAGAGGAAAGATAGAGAGGGTGAGCACATGGAAGCGATAAAACTAATCTGTTTCAATCGAACATAATGAACAGATGAAAAGAAGGAAAAAAAAAGACAAAAAAGAGTGAGAAAGAGTTAAATCAAGATTATTATGCTTTTTACATATATTATTTACATAGCCTTAAGTAAACACCTCAAATGTTGTAATAATTAAATTATCATACTGAGGTATATCCACAGGTTTAAAACATAATAAAATAGAATGTAATGAATTGTGTGTTGTAATATGTTTTAATGTTTTTTTGCAAATAACATTTTTCTTTGGCTTAATGAATTTGTTAACTTAAATGTTTTTAGTGTTTTTATGTGAAGCTCATTTCTACCTCAAATTTTAGCTCTCAACACAAAGCCAAAAAGATTGACTGGGTGACAATTTGTAACTTGGAAAACTCTTAAGTTAAGATTCCTCTGTATTTCTTTATTTCTTAATTCTACACAGAAAAGCTATTTGCTTTGTTTGGATAACAATAGTGAAAACCACTGAAAGTGCAAAATCACTTAAAAAAACTTTGATTCTATATATTCATATTCAAATGAATTCTGAAATGAAAACACTTTGAAAGACTTTTTGAATAAGAACTGAAAATGTCTCCATCTTAAGCAACAATTACTGTAATTAAAATGTCAAACACTGTTACGATTCGAGTCAACATTTTAAGCGCTTAGTTCTGCTATTGTATTGAGTACAGTTTCATAGTGGATATTCCTTGTAGCATAAAGTTGATTTATTCCTTGAAGTAGAAAGATGTAGTACCAGTTTTAATCCTTGTCTGTTGATCTGTTGGTCCTTTAAATAGAAAGATTTAATATCAGTTTTAATCCTTGTCTATTGATCCTTCTGTGAGGCAAGTAATTTTAGGACAATTTATCGATGTTAAATACATGTTTGGCATCCAGCTCCTGTTACTTGGAATAGTCTATAAATATAAGTAGTGGTTCTTCATACAGCTAATACCTATGAATTAGTCCAACACAGGAGCCGCAAATGATAAATACATACGAGAAGTAGAATGAACATTAAAAATCAAAGAAAGTAAAATCAGGGAAAATCTAATAAGAAAAGGCATTTTACCAAAGGTAATCAGATTTTATTCAATTGTGTCCCTTGATATATTATTTCTTTTAGGCTCACTTTAAGTTTATGTTGTGCTAAAACTCTTGATTTCAAACTGGCTGTAAAGATCACTAAAGAAATCTAGCTTCAAATTTTATGAGATCTTGAATGAGGAGACAGAAAATGTTTATTTCACACATTCTTCAGATCTTCTTTTATGAGAGATGGGAATTTTGCTAACATAGAAAAAAGAAGAATATCCTGAATTGTCTATAACTTTGACAAGTGTCATTAAAATAGCAAATATTCCTCAGACAATAAACTTGTCTTCTTCTTTATAATCCTGATGTTGTTAATATGTTTCAAGTGATCAATTCTTCAAACCTTTTCTTGACATGGCCTGTAAAATAGATCAGTTAAAATGACATATTAACAACATTTAAAATACAAACAAGTGGCTTAATTGTTTGGGGGGGGGGAATATATATTGGCTATATCCCAGGTGATTAAACATTTTAAATGAAAATAAAGGATTCCCAAAACCAAATATTTGTTCAAACTGCAAATTTTCAGTTTGAAATTCAAAACTATATATAAAACTTATCAAGATGTATATTTTACTACTAGTAAAGTTATGTAAAGTATGTATTTACCCAACCCCTCTGCTATAGGTGTGACCTGGGTATAACGTTAAATTGCATCTAATGGTGCAGTTTCAATTCTGTTAGGGTCATATCTATGGGTTAAATAGAGAAAAATGAGTTTGAATATCCATCAAGAATGAATAAAACAAAATGTCTTTGGCATAAAATAACCCAACATTTTATGGCATGCCATAAAATCCAATCAACAAGATCTGACACAGGCAGGATGTGAAAGAAGTTCAATTTTTAAGTGGAGTACAGCTGGTTTGAATTTAGAGTTTACTTTCTCCTTGACTAATTGCCCATGGCTGAAGGGAGAACAGATTATGCCAATATTGGAAAGAGAACAGACAGATTCATGCCCTTATCAAGGACATTAGCTCTAAGTGAAATGCAAATAACCTTATCTAGGATTTGAACTTGGGTCACCAATTCCATTTTCTACTGCAATAACCATCATGCCTTCAAATTATGTAATGGAGGTATGCATTTTATTTTTAAAATTACTGAATTTCATATTTTATATGTGTTTTTTTTTGTTTGTTTGTTTTTTTTTAAATTTCAAGAAGGGAATAGAGAATGGATTAACTGGAATAAAATAGAAATAAATTAATGAATGATTTTAATAAAAGTAATGATTAACATGCTGGATGATATCATAGTAACTGAATTCAAATACCAGTGGTTCTATTATATTCACTTTTGGACTAATACCCTTGGGAAAGGTAAGAGTTCCCTCATACTCTCAGCTATGGGTTAAACAATACCACTACTGTTCTTCTAAAAGGATGGTTTTGGCATTAGATAATCCATGAGGGTTGATTTGCCATTAAACAAAGAAACCAAACCTAATAAAAGTAAATTCATTTTTAATTAACAGTGATATCATAACTAGCAGGATCTGTGGATATACCACAGTATGATAATTTAATTATTACAACATTTGATATGTTTACTTAAGAGCTAAGTAAATAATATATGTAAAAAGTATAATAATCTTGATTTAACTCTTTCTCACTCTTTTTTGTTTTTTTTTTCCTTCTTTTCATCTGTTCATTATGTTCGATTGAAACGGATTAGTTTTATCGCTTCCATGTTCTCACCCCCTCTCTCTATCTTTCCTCTACTCTTTCTCTCTTTATTCATTTTTTATATTGTTTTGTGTAGTGTGTCCTTTTTCTTCCCTTTCTTTCTTTAAAATTGGAATGGTCCATTATTTAGCTGAGGTGACAACACTCATTAGAAATAAGAATTCAACTGAGAAGCAACACCAGATAATGAGGATTTATATTTTTGCATTTCATCTTGGATGATTTGAACAGTCTCATTTTTAACAAGAGGATGTTGCAAGATGATAATGGTCATATTCGTAAGGAAGACAAGTATCAATTAATTGATGAATTATTTTGATAAAAGTAAATTTAATAAAGAGTTAAGTCATAACTGTAAAGAAACAACATTTACTCTTTCTCTTCTTTCTCTGTCACTCTTTTTTAATCAACATTAATATATACTAGCAATATAAAAAACGCCCTCAGGGCTACGTAATATAAATATTGCCTGAGGGGATGGGAGTTGAAAATTTAATATCAGAGTTTGTATCATAAGTAAAGTAAAATCATCAAATTTATTAAAGGTGTAAAAAAATAAAATAAATTTATTAAAGGAGTAAAAAATAAAAAAATTGAAATGGAAACTTAGTTCTGATAACTTTAAATATATATTAAAATAAAACAAACTATATATAGATAGATAATACCAGGTATGTATTTATTAAAACTTGTTTCAAAAACAAATGAGGACTGTCTAAAATTGCATGCTCAAATTTTGAGTGTATTTATTCTATGTTATGACGATTTTAGGTAGTGTGACATAAGCAGTGACGTAGTTTTTGTTACAGACAAAAAACGGAAGCGAATTCCATTATTAATAGATAAATTAAATGAAAGAAATAGAAAAAATAAAAATTTGTTCCCAAATGATACCTGCATCAGAAAAATAAGGTCTAAAACAGATTTGGCTTTGTGTCAGGTTACCCTTACTATGCTTTAATGTGGACTAAATGCATTGAATAAAACTGTATTGTTATATTGGCTTCTATTTTAATAACTGTACAGTCATATAATAATTGTTACATTTAGTATATAGATTTATATACTAAATGGAAGACCATTTTTTGGACTATGCTTTTAATGTCGACTAAATGCATTGAATAAAGTTGTATAGCTCTATTGGTTTTTATTTTAATATCTGTACAGTCAGTATATAAATTTATATACTAAATGTAAGAACATTTTTGGGACTGAGATGGTAGTAAAAAAGACAGATGACTGATAGAAATACAATGATAATAGAAGATAGATGAAGAAATGGCAAGAAAAACTACTACATCTGTCCCATAATATCAGTTACATTTAGTATATAATATTTATATGCAAATGTATTAACTATTATGGGATAGAAATAGAATTGAAAAAGGAAGAACAAAAAGCATTCTGAACATATATAAGTTTGCCATCTCACTTGGTGTAATGGTTAGCAAGCAAGATTCTCACTGGGTGCCCCATACTTTTGCCCTTGTGCCACATCAAAGCTAAGCTAAACTATATAATTTTGCCAAATAAATAATACAGAACCAAAGTAAAAGACTGATATAGCAAACCATTTTCACTGTCTAAAAGGGAGGGGAAAAGAAAAGAAAAGAAAAAGTGTATTACAGTATTATCAGGAATAAAAGACAAAATGTTTGTCTGTTAGAAGTCAAGATGAAAAGTTTATAAACAAAAAGGGATATTTATTTGTCTGTTGATTGGAGTTTTGATTAATTTAAGTCTAATTTATAAATCAGAAACTGAAAAAGAAAAAAAAAAAAGAAATAACAGAAAACATTTTATCTTATTCAGCTGATCGATCCGAAAGTTGATGTCACTTTTTCTATTGTCTGGAAAGTCTTTTGTCTTTCTTTTTTTACAATAGGTAAAATCACAAGAGAATGGTATTCTCTCATGATACAGACTTAACTCTTTGTTGGGTAATAAAATAATTCAAAATACTAACAATATGTTGCCTCATAAAATCTATATTACAGTTCCAAATCTGTCAGTCAGCAGTTTTTTTTTTTTTTTTTGTTTTTTTTTTCTTCTTCTGAGAGTAAAATGAAAGTTTATATTATATAAGTGACTCACGTATCATAGAATTTTTCCATTTATATTTTCTGTCTAACAAAATCTTAATCAAATATTTTCCAATGTATTTGTCAATCAATGACAGATAAAAGTATGTGTAAAGTTACAAGAGAACAATGAACACGTCTTTATGGTCATTGAGTACAACATCTTATTTGTTTTATATATAAATAAATAACGTTTTAGGTAGAAGAATAGAGGTGGGTTTGGTAAATACTGGATAGGATAATATAGAAACACTAGCAGGAGTTGTGGATATACTAAATTAAATTAATTTAATTCTTACAATAATTGATATGTTTACTTGAGAGCTATTGCATATTGTTCAATATGTAACAAGTATAATAATCTTGGATTTATCTCTCTCTCACTATTTTTTTTTTCTTTCTTTCCTTCTTTTCATTATGTCTGTCCGTTTGAAACAGCATTATCGCTTCCATGCACCCACCCCCTCTAGTTATCTTCCCATCTTTTTTTCTTTCTTATTATATTTTTTCTGTGTAGCATGTCCTTTCTTTTCCATTTCAATATAATAAAAATGGAATGGTCTATTATTTAGCTGAGGTGATGACACTCATAAGAAATAAGAATTCGGCAGATAAGCAACACCAAATAATCATCTTGGACTTTTTAACCAACCCCTTAGCACAAGCAAAATATGACACAAGGTCAATTTTTAAGCAGAGTTTATTTTGGTTTCAATTCAGAATTTTCCTTCTCCTAGATTGGTTGCCTAATCAAGGTTAAAGAACCCAGTCTGCTCTACTATTTATGCATAGCCAGATAGTGAATAGTTAGATGCATACGTTTCCCAAAGGTATTAGCTCTATGTGAATTGCAAACAGCCTCATCCAGGATTTGAACTTGGGTCACCAAATCCATTTCCTATGATGATAACCATTACAAAATGAGCACCTCCACTTATTTATTTGTTATTTCAATGAGATGGTTTAGTTCAGTGAGAAGATCATTCACCTAAATTCTGAGTTTTGATACTGGTCCTCATCAACTCAACGCATGAGTAGCACAGCTTGGGTAATCTGATCTGTGGGGTAAAGGAGGGAGCTCCACCCCAGAAAAAACAATCTCCTGGTCTAGCACTAGTGAAAAGGGGATAGACTCCTTTGCTGTCCGGCTGATACTGACTATAGACCACTTCTCCAACTTAGTGTATGAAATATATATGTAAAAGTAACTATTGGTTATCAGGGTCTCTGCATCAGTAGGTGGAAGGGGCAGAATTCTTACCCCTGCAGGTCATAAAACTCTGAAGATTCACAAAGTTTTTTTATCTAATAGATAATATGAGTTTTCATAGTAAATCAAATCAATGTAATTGTAAAAATACAACAAATGGAAAGTATGAGACATGAAAGATGACAATGTCTATTAAAAGTTGAAGGATATATTGACACAAGTAGAGTACAGTTGGTTTGATTTCAGAGTTTTCCTTTTCTTTGACCAGTTGCTAGCATACCAAGATTAAAGAGCCTGTAGAATAATCATACTAGTTCCAATTACTGTCGAATTGGTAAGACAAGGCAGCAAGCGGTCATAACTTTATACGAATCTGTCTTGCAGCAAAGACTACTGCAAAATGACAGGTTATTTATGAGCCTCAGAACATCATAGAAACCAAGCAGCCAATCAGGACTCAAGAATGGAATCACCCAAATGCATGAGTGGACTATTCTGGATTCCCATAAGTACCAGTTGTCTGGGCACTGGTTCAGTTGTGCTTAGCTTGTTGCCAAACCAACGGTACACTAATGCTATTTCAACAGAGCCCAATCTGCCCTACCATTTACCAATAGTTGGATGGAGAATAATTGGATTTATATTTTTTCCAAAGGTATTAGCACTATGTGAACTGCAAAAACTTTGTAGGGGATTTGAATTCAGGTCACCAAGTCCATTTCCTGTGATGATAACCATCACACCATGAGCATTACAAGTTGATTTCAGTTTTTTGTTTTTGTTTAATGGCATATCAACCTTTATGAGTTATTCAGTGCCAAAGCTATCCTGGGTAACAAATGTAGAAAATGTATTAACAAAAGAGTAGTTACAGTATGGGAATTACATTTATTAGCTGACTCGCATTGGCGTCCATTCCATTGGTCTATAGGGGGGGTTACAAGTTCAATTAACACAAACTATACCATAGCAATTTTATTAGTCCTTCATTTTGTAGCAAAATATCAAATTAAGACGTATACACACAAGCATTATACAACGAGAAAAGGAGTTTGTTTTAAAAAGCTAGTTTAGTTATTGGAATGCATTAAAAGCAATGTGTCTTATTATTAATAAATAAAGGTTTATATAATGTATGGTGTAATTAATTTGCATAATGGTTTTAACAATATAAATAATTACTTGGTCTTATTGATCTCTAATATTATTCTTTTATTCTCCAATATATTAAAATCAATCCTATGTATAATTTATATGGAAACCAATTAAAATATAATCAAAATAAGGGTAATCTTTTTATATGCATTCTTATTTAAATTCATTTGTCTTTCTAGTTTAATATATTTATTACATTTCAACTTCAATACTTACACTTGGAGGGGGCATATTCTTGCACTAGTGCAAGGTAGTAGAGAATCTAATTGACAACCGCTGGTCTTCCATTTATAGGATTTATTTTAGTTACCAATCTTAAAATGCTTAAACTAGTTTGGGGCACTGGCTAAGCAAGTATTTTTTCTTTTTTTTACCAGCTTAGGTAGCTATGAAGACAGGTAAAGTTTCTACCTCATATCAGTTTATATAATAGATCAAATTCAAAACCACTTTTCAATATAATTGCAAAGTTACAATAGATAAAAAGAATGAGACATGAAAGATGACAATGTCTATTACCCCATTGCAAAGTACGCATGAAACAAATGATAATGTCTTCAAAGTTCAGCTTTTCAGCATGTTGTCTGTTTATCTTCTAAATTGTAGAAGATTAAATTTTTTGAGCCTGGGCAAAAAAAGCTTTTAGATGGCCCGGCATAACTTGTGATCTGCATCAAAGAATATATATATATATATATAAACTCACCACTTAACTCATTTAAACCTGTGTTTTTTCAATTTTTTTATTATACTAATATATATATATATATATATATATATATAGAGAGAGAGAGAGAGAGAGAGAGAGAGAGAGAGAGTTATGTTTGAAAAAACAACAAATTTGAAAAAAACAACAAAGTATCTACGTACATATCTTCAATATAAGTAAAGATTTTTTTTTTATTCAAATTTTTAAAAGATCAAAAGTTATCAAATTATTTTATTGAATAAAATTTATATATATATATATATATATATATTATATATATATTTTTTTTTTTTTTTTTTTTTTTCGGTTCACCACCAAAAGCTAAAATAACCTTCAAAAAAGCACTCACTGACATTATCAAATTCTTATGAGAAATAAACAAATCAAGTTACAGATTTATACCTGGTTATCAAAATTTTATGTGTTTTTGTAAGGAAAAAATTTTAAACATTGGTAATAAGAATTCAAGAGCTCAAGTTTAACAAGAGGCATGATCAAAAAGTATTGAGACTGAATCTTAAGAATTTTTATTTTCAGATTTAAATGAAGACATGCGAATGATCTAAACAATTAAATAATAAAGGCAGCTCAAGTTTAACAAAAGGCAAATCAAAAAATATTGAGAGTGAATCTTTAACTTTTTTATTTTAAGATTCAGTTGGGGGTGTGGTGTAATGGTTAGAGTCATAGGAAATTGACTCATCAACCTGTTCAAATCCTGGACAAAGCTACAGTTCACATAGCAGTAATTCCTTTGGAAAAGTTATGAATCCATCTAATCTCCCACCAGATATGGGTAAATAGTAGGGCAGACTGGGCTCTTTAACCTTGTTTAGGCAACCAGTCTAAGAGAAGGAAAACTCTGAATTCAAACCTGTTAAACTCCGCTTGGGGTGGTCACTACTAGAATAGGCTCAGTCCTAATTAGTGATCTATTTCACATATAGATTTGGTATACTTTGTTGGATTTTACGGTATGTCAATGCTTGTTGGGTTATTTTATGCAGAAGACATTTTGTTCTATTCATGCTTGATGAGTATTCACATTTTTTTTCAAACACATTTTTTCAAAACTCATTTAGATGGGACACTAAAAATTATTTTAAGATTTAAATGTGAGGATGATCTAAATAATGATAATATAATCTAATAAAGTGATAATATCTAGGCAAGTTATTTGTGATACTTTTGGGCGAAACACTAGATTGTGAAAGTGCAACACATGCTATATTCACCCGACCCTGTACAACTTTTACTTGTTTCCTCAAATGAAAATTCATCTCAAGGTTAAGATTTGGTTGATTGGTGGATTTTAAATGGTCTAGAGTTATTTTATGCCAGGAGGTTGGGATGGGTAGGATTTGACTGGTTGGTTGGTTGGATTTTATGGCATGTCAAACCTTGTTGGGTTATTTTATGCCGATGGCATTTTTTTTTTTAAAAGTCAAATTTAAAAAAAAAACATTTTCAGTACTCATTTTTATCTATTTAACCCATAGATGAGACCCTAACAGGTACTTACCACTCCGGGTCAGTTTGATGGTATTATGCATAGGTGGATGTTCATTAAAGCTAAGAAGTAAGGGTAAGTTTCAATAAGCCGGTATCCAAACATATGTCTTTGGGATATACATATTTAACCCGACAACTATGGTATATACCTTGTAGTCAGTGCCCTTCTCCTTGGCTCTTACCACCGAAAAACAATAAGCCTATCAAAAATAGATACACTTTCAGTAAAGCCATTCGGACATGGCTTCTTGATTGTGCATTCCTAAACCCATAGCCCCACCCCTCACCATTTCCTGTCACTCCACAAACAGCACAGAGATCTTCAGTTTAGACTGAGCCAAGTGACAGAGATAATTGCAGCAGATACGGAATATACGCTCAACTACCACCTAACAGTTTGGAAATATCTTCCCCCCCCCCACATTGTCATGCACAACCATATTAAGCTTGACAGACATGGATATTTATTCTATCCTTAACCATTACTGTCACCATTTACACCATATATTGTATTCAAGTCACTCACAACTAGCATCTTGATGATAGCATTGATATTAAAATTTTCAACTACTGGCATTATAAATGGGCAGATACATTCATCTTTATTCGGACCTCGGCTCAGACATACAATTCTGAGAGGAGGAAGACTGTTTTACAGAGAAAGGCGAAATTTTCATGAACAATATTTTCTTATTTACATCTAGTAGTGTAGCAACAAACCATACATAATATATTTGCGTTTATATAAAACATTAATTTTCATTTAAAACTAGAAATGACTGCCATGCAGTCTCTCCCACTAACTTGCACATACATACACACAGAGAGAGACCAGAAAGAAAATTTATACTCATATTTGAGAAAGAGTTTGGTCTTTCCTCTATAGATGGTCAGCCCTATTAGTAGAGCTTGAATATGCTAACACTATCTCCTGCAGACTAAATAAATAATTTATATACTTTACTTAACAATGCTTCAAAAGCAAATTATCAAATACTATATATATATATATATATATATATATATATCTTTCAAAGAAATAAAAACTTAACAAACCATCTTTTGGCTATTGATATAATGGAATGACCCATCTCCCCCGTACCTTAACAGTGGCGATGGTTCTAACCACTATTTAAGAACACACAGATTACTCTGTGCAGAACTCACTTGAAGCACTTAGATGACGGACTCTCCTCCTAAACTCACTATCTCCTGCAGACCCTCCCTCCCCTCTGGGAGAATATGGAGCCACCTCTTCATAACCATTACTCTTAGAGATCCATTACAGACTTGGCTTTTAGATGAGGTGTGTATCACATCCTCTATAGGGCTTAGAATATACTAACACTATCTCCTGACGATCCCCTAAATCCCCTTCCTTCTGGGGGAATGTGAAGTCACCCCTTCATTACCATTTCTTTAAGGTTTACTCTAGCTTTGTGTCCCATCATGGTGTAATGGTTAGCAAGCTAATCTCACTGATCCATTACAGACTTTGAGATGGGCTCTGTATCTCACCCTCAATGTCTTACTGTAAAAGAGTGTCCATCTCATAGCATTTAATCACTCTCTTAGTAATCATTACCAGAGGCAAATCACTGTTTCTCCCTTCGTATATGTGTTTCAACCCTCTTTGTAATGGTCAAGTATTGATAAATATCCTTTGAATACAAATAATTATCCCAAACTTTAATAAAAGTGAATCTACACCCTTTGTTTTTTAAATAGGATCATCTTATAATGGACTATTAGAGCTACCCAACATTATCCAGAATTTTAAAAGTTAAAAATAATTCTCTTATCTATATCTATTATTATACTAAAGCTGAGCAAATTAATCTGTATCCCCTAAAGTCTTATTTTTACTGTTTAGTTTAATTACATCAAAGTTATACTAAAATGTTCCTTAGTTTTAGGGTGATGTTTGAAAAAATTCCATTTTATTTGGTTCTAATTAGTCCTAATTTGCAATTAAGTCTAAAACTGACCTGTCTCTTACCATTCTGCCATCACTTTTACCCTTGCTATGTAGATCTTGATTACCTCATCATTATATAGGTTAGTTTCTCAGAGAGATATTGGAGGGTTATGAAACATATTTATATGTTACATTTCATAAACAGCCAGCCAGGGCTAACATCTTGGCTCTTAAATTAGGTCAAACGTTCCCTTTCTTAGAAATCTTACAATATGATTTTAATGGGTTTTTTTTTTTTGTTCTTTTCAATTCTCTAGTCATATTTATTTATTCATTTATTTTGTAATTCAATTCACTTTGCAAACTCACTTTTCCCTAATCCCAGTTATCTACCTAGAGCTAATTGTTTTTTATATTGATTTATACACCTATTATATTTTTATTTAGCTTTTCTTATAGAAAATGGGGATTAAAATTATCTTTAATCTCCTCTCGTACAAAAATGGGGTGTGGATTTTACTGAACTTTGTTCTTTACTGGTCACCACAAAGTTTCCTTAACAAAAGGGTTGCGTGCTTGGTCATTGTACAAACATACAGACAGAGAGAATCTATATATATATATATATATATATATATAGGTATATGTAAAAACAAATTTTTTTTTGCGATGAAACAAAGAAAATACAGTGCTCAATCACAGTTTGTAAGAGCTAATATTTATTATTTACAATGTTTTCACAGATCAATGTTCATTATTAACAGCGACCACGGTTTCATGCTAAATAGCAATCATCAAGCTGTGGAGCGATCCTATGGTGTTTTTTGGAGTTCTTTACTCAATGTCACATTTTGGATTGTAAATAACGTCGGTTAGCTTTGCGGACGCTGTTATAGTCCGAATTACTAAAAATAAATTTTTTCAAAATTTGTATTTTTTTGTAGTAATGCCAATGAAGTTGCCTCCTTTTATTCGTTAAAAATAGAACTTTTTTTTAACTTTGAAAAAAATGTTTTATTTTTTATATTTATTATTTATTTTTTATTTTTAAATTATTCCGTTTGGCAAAGGATGCATTGTCTTCAAAAAAACATTTTAATATATATGGTAGAGTCTTTTAAATTTTATCCAACAAAATATAAAGGTGGATGGTGTTGTTTCTATGTCGAAAATCATTTTTTCACTGTTGAAATATTGGATATCTTTGCAAACAATTGCGGAATTGATTCTCAGGGTGGATGTTGAGTATCTCCCCTCCATGCATTTAGGAAGAATTTTCTTTATGGGACATTGTTTGAAGATTTCTGATTTTTATTTAAACTTCTATTATTATTATTATTATTATTATTATTATTAAAGGAAATCAAGTTTTTTATATCCTAAATTTTTCGGTAACACATAAGTTGCAGTATCTAGAGCCATTTGTGTAACATTTGGGATGATCTAAGATTTTCCACTTCAAACAATGTCCCCATAAAAGAAAATTCTTCCTAAATGCATGGAGGGGAGATACTCAACATCCACCCTGAGAATCAATTCCGCAATTGTTTGCAAAGATATCCAATATTTCAACAGTGAAAGAATGATTTTTCGACATAGAAACAACACCATCCACCTTTATATTATGTTGGATAAAAATTTAAAAGACTCTACCATATATATTAAAATGGTTTTTTGAAGACATATGCATCCTTTGCCAAACGGAATTAATTTAAAAATAAAAAATAAATATAAATAATAAAAAATTTTTTTCAAAGTTAAAAAAAAGTTCTATTTTTAACGAATAAAGGGAGGCAACTTCGTTGGCATTACTACAAAAAAATATAAATTTTGAAAAAATTTATTTTTAGTAATTCCGGACTATAACAGTGTCCGCAAAGCTAACCGACGTTATTTACAATCCAAAATGTGACATTGAGTAAAGAACTCCAAAAAACACCATAGGATCTTGCTCCACAGCCTGATGGTTGCTATTAGCATGAAACCGTGGTCGCTGTTAATAATGAACATTGATCTGTGAAAACATTGTAAAATAAATAAAAAAAAATATATATATATATATATATATATATATATTTAAATTAAGGTACCCTTGTCCATACTACCTTAACTCAAATATAAATGCTCTATCAATGATATTGAACACTGTCTGCTTGAAAATAAACCACTCATATTATCTACAATATATATATATATATATATATATATATATATATATATATATATATATATATATATATATATAGTACAAGTAATTCCAGGAGTGTGATTTTTATAATATTTTCTGAGACTTATGTAAATCTTTCCCAGTTTTTGGATTGACTTTCAACAAGCTGGTGGAATTATTAAAGGTTTTCACAGCAAGACCAGAAGTTTTGCAACTACAAATTAGGTCCACATCAAATAGATCTTGAGAGGATGGGGAATAGTTGGATGACTTCAAACAGAATTGTTGACCTTTATGGCAACAAATCTTGATGTCAAAATCAAACAGTTATTTTTCTATATAGAAGTATGAAAGGAAAATCTAAGTATAACAATCATTCTAAATATTAACAACATATATATTTATTATACAGTTTAACTGATGTGTGTGAATGTAAATAATAGGAATTGGAATGTGTTTATGTTATGTGTATACACACCTCAGTTTACTTTATACACATACAGAGGAATAAACATGTCCTGGGTATGACACTGAACTGCATTCAAAGATGAGACTGCATTATTTCTAATCTAAGTCTACTCTGACACTGAGTAGTATTATGTGTTAGATCTATTTGATCTATAATGAGACACTATTTTAAATTCATTTATATTTGATAGAAATAGTTACTTGAAACAATATTATCATATATGAATTATTATTTGTATTTTTGAGATGGGTTTCGGACTGTTTCTCATCTTTATTGTGGTATGTATAAACACAACATTTTTGCCAATGAGGAAGGCAGGAGGATATAGCGACAGAAACGTTGTCCAAAACATCAAATTATTTATAAATTATTAGTATTAAATAGTTATATGGTTACAAACATCCCTATTTTCAAAATAATTTATATCAAATTTTTATATTAAATTACCCATAAGAGGTTGGTTTGGTTTGTTCAGTTCTACAGCATGTCAACCATTGTTGGGTTATTTTATGCTGAAGACATTTTGTTTTATTCATATTTGATGCATATTCAAAAAAATTTTTTGAAACATTTTTTTTTAACTCAATTTTTGGAAACTTTTTTTTTTTAACTCATTTTTTTTATTTAACCAATAGATGGGACCCTAAAAGTACTACCCCTTGTAATACTTGAAAACATCTAACTGTGCACAAATCATTCATCTAGAATAATAGCATTAAATAATCCCTAAGAGGTTGATATGCTATTAAATAAACCAAACCAGAAAAATAAACTTGGGTATATCTAAATATGGTAATGTGTATTGTAAATAGTTGTTTGTGTTTGTATGGATGTACAAAAAGATACATATTCAACATTAGACTTAATTACTGGATGTTGTGAGATAATTCTTCCCTAATGAACTCTTTAGTAAAAGTGCAACTAAGAAGCAGAAGACACAAGATGGCTGCATGAATAACACACATGTATGAACAGTAAATGTCTTACCCATATAAATCCTCCTGTACCATGGTCGGTGAGAAATAAAAACAAATATTGTTGAGTTTAAAATCAATTTGTATTTATTCTATATTTTGTTGTCCTAATATTTTGGATTATAACACAGAGGATGATAAACAAATTTATATTTTGTTGGCATCTATAGATTTCAAGATACAGATAGTACAAAATATTATAAACTACATTTTTTCCAGTACATATAACATTTTATTTAGTATGAACAGTAATAATAAAATGATTACACTATGTAAAAAAGTTTTTACTTCTGCTTGTTCCTAGGAAGGAAGTACAATTTCTTAATTGCTTATGCCTAAAGTAAATAGAAAATATCTATTTTTCTATTCAAATTTAAATTTTGTGCCTTTGATAATGAAATTCATAAATAACAGATTTTCTATATAATTTACATATTTTCATTTACATAAAATTTGAATAAATTAAAAAACCAAATCAAAATTTATGTGTGTTTAAAGTTATACAAAAATAAACTAGAAAATTCTCTATCAGCCACTCACCATAGAATCTACCTGATTTAGGAAAATAGGTAAGTTTAAGAATTATATTTTTGAAGTTTATGGTGAACAATGGTCTTTTTCAATGTTTTTATACAGATATATAGATAGGTACATGTCCTGTGGCTCTGACACACAAAAATCTAAAAGGATGCATCCCAGTGTCTTTCTTTTTCCTTCCCTCATCATTTCAAGATAACTGTAGATACATTTCAATAGTTTCTTAGAAACGAATTGTACATGATAGATTACAGTAGGAGTTAGATGGCTTTAGTTGTTTCGCCAGATTATAAATAAAAACCCAACAATTTATAAAGAAACTTTAGTTGGGACCCATAAATTTTCTCAGGGACTCATTCATAGCAAATATGTGCATCCCAGGATGCACTAAAATAAAAAGCTATCAGCATCACTGTTATTAAGATAAGCAATTAAGAAAGAACACAAACCATCCAAAACAAAATTTTTGTTATCTCAATACACTGTTATGAAATAAAGTAACTGAAAGAATATCAGTTTTATTGTAGATGTCAGTAAACTCAACATAATTCTTTTTAAATTCATTTATTAGGTTGAAAACTTTTAGCTTTCCATTTAAAAGGAAATACTTTAACTTTGTGTTTATGCATACCACAATAAAGATGAGGACAACAGTCTGAAACATCAAAATTATTCAAATCAAGCCTCACCTCAAAAATATGGACAAATAATACTTGAACATATTCCAAATTCCAGCATCATCACCCCAGGTATTACTAATTAAAACTTATGCACTTATGGGTAAGGGAAATCAATTTTGTAAAGATGCTACCTCTTTTGTTATGCAATAATAAATTCCAAAAATTATTTGTAACACACATATATTCAAACTTTGAATTGTTTTAACCACTTGACTAAATTATAAAGAATCATAATATAAGTTCAAAATAAGAATTACTTAAACACTTGTTTACCTATTAGAAGAATTAACTAAAATGATTATTTTATTTTGTGTTTAGAAAAACAAAGCACAAAAGATACACTATACTAGTATCCAGCCTACCTGTTTGCTTTCATATGTATGTATCTATCCATCTATCCCAGTCTCTCGTGTCTATCCATCTATCCCAGTCTCTTCGTGTCTATCCATCTATCCCAGTCTCTTCGTGTCTATCCATCTATCCCAGTCTCTTCGTGTCTATCCATCTATCCCAGTCTCCTCGTGTCTATCCCATCTATCCCGTCTCTTTATATCTATCCATCTATCCCAGTCTCTTTATATCTATCCATCTATCCCAGTCTCTTTATATCTATCTAAATCCAAGTTAAATCTAACTCTACAGAATTTGATGAATCATCTTTATAGACATGTTGCCTCTCCTTTAATACATTGATTTATTCAAATAATTTTTCTCATCTCTAAAATACTTTGAATAAATCAATGTCTTATAATGACAATTCCTTATGTAAAAATCAGACAATCTTTTGTTCTCATCTGATAGCTGAAACTTTTTTGTGTTTTTTTATTTTTTTTATCTGAAAACTCTGCATTTATGATTTATAATCATTGTGTGTTATGTCAACAATGGATCAGATTGGACAAATTGGTTAAAAAAAAAAAAAAAATAATTACAATGCGAGACTGAATTTCATAATTAATTATATATTTTGATAATACAGAAAATAGAAATTTTTTTTCATTCTCACATGGTTTATCTATTTGAGAATTTGTAATTTTCATATTAACACAACTTCAGGAACTTCCTTCATATTTTTCTTCCCTTTTTTATTTTTTTAACTCTTATATTTCAAGATTTTGTTGTCCAAGCAATTATTTCATGTTACTGAATAGGATGGTAATTCTTTCTCAGTGAAACTCTGGGTTGTACAAAGTGTGTCATAAAAGTATCAAGATTGAAGCTGTATTTGCCAAGATAGGAATGAACAGTAAATATAACGTTAATTTTTTTTCAGAATACAAGGTGTGTTACAAAGTACAGATTTTAAAGCTGTATTTACCAAGAGAGAAATGAAGAATGAATGGAATGTTGATTTTTCAGAATACAAGGTGTCAAAAAGTATGAAAAATCTCAATACTTTTTTGACACACCTTGTATGACTGATTTGGTTTAATGGCATGTTAACAATCTTGGATTATTTTATACTAAGAGGTCAATTGCAGGGGAAGGGCGGTCAGATTTATTTGAATGTTTTTTTTTTCCAAGTAGCTTTCATGATTTTTATATATTTACCAACCCCTCCACATGAGCAGGATGTGATATAAAGTCAACTTTAACTAGACTAGAATTGTTTGGATATTTCTCATCTCCCCCATTACCCTAGGGCATATTTGGAAGTAACCATCTACCATAATCTATTAGGTTATAGAGGTATCATACTAAGTATTTCCACTTCATAGCATCTCTTGCAGAAAAATGAAATTACTACCATAAAAGTTAAGAGAGGAATGAAAATCATTTTTATTATTTAATTTTTCTTTCTTATTATTCATATTGTTTTTGTAATATTTGATTATTTCTATAATACTCAGGATCTTTTATTTTTTTGTTGATTTCTACAACGATTATCTAAGAATCAGAAAAAAAATTGCCTAATTTTGATTTCACCTGCTGGTGGCTCCTTGTAGTTTGGTTTCATTGTTTAATGGCATATCAAACTTCATTGGTTATTTCATGCCAAAGCTATCCTTGTAGAAGAACAGTAGTGGTACTATTTAACCCATAGCTGGGAGTATGTGAGAGGGATAATACCTTTCCAAATATTAGTCTAAAGGTGAACTTATTATGATGTCACAGTCCAGCACCATAGCTACTATGCCTCCAACTGTTTGTGGCCTTTCTGTAAGACACTGTTCTTATCAGGCAGAATCTCGAGGTTTTGAATTCAAATCTTATTAAGCTTATTATTTATAATTTACATGGTTTATTTTCCTGTTATAGAAAATGAAATGACCGAAGTGCTGCAATAAAACATTACAAAAGCTAAAAACAAAACTTGTAAAAAAAAATTAATAAGGAAAATTCTAATTCAATGCTATTCAAATAAGGTATTTAATTAATATGTGATGAGTATAATATCTATTACTAATGTACTAATGCAGAATAGCATGCAAGAGATAATATCTTTAGATTACGTTAAAAAGCATTAAAGCATTAATTTTATGGAAATAACCTTTGAGGGGTTAGGGTTACTGTTAGGCTACTTTAGGAGTTTCCGTAAAATTTTCAATAATTTATATGCCAAATGTGATTCAAATAGTATCATTATCTCTTGCGCTATTCTGTATTTGTACCTAAAATTCCATCAAAAGTATTTTTTTAAAATCCTAATAGCATCTTAGAAAATATTTGCTGATTTTCTAATTCAGAATGTCAATAGCTGAAAGGAAATAACAAATGAAAAAGTCAAATAAAAATCTTCAAGTTTGAAATGTGTGACAAAATTTAAACTTTAAGAGTTTGTTTTTTTTTTTTTGGGGGGGGGGTTATAATTTTTGAAGATTAATACATTTACTTTCTTTAACACTTCTAATGAGATTTCTCCAGTTCAGTCATTTTTTGTAGCATTTTTTTTTCATTAACAAATACAATTTCATCATTATATATTAAAGATTATTTTTTAAATATTATTATTTTGAACATGATAGAGTTGAGCTTCATTTTCTCAAGTTATTAGATGCAAAAAACAACATTTTAATTAATAATTAACTTAATAACTCAAAGAAATGCCTTCATTATAAAAGGTTAGAAACTTAACACCCTATGATTCTTATTTCATAAATTCCTTCATAAATTTGAAATATTTACTTCATCTTATTTTCCTTCTCACGTCAAAGACAAAGGATATGTTATCCAATTAATTCCTTCATTTTAAAGAAAATGCACCTATTTTACACACATTTTTTTTTTTATTCATGATTATTTTTTTATATGCACATGTGTTTGTGGCGGAGTAGCAGAGACACAAAATACATTCGGCTCCAATAGGCCTCTAGCCTCAACTCCACTAATTTTAATTCTCCTTTCCCAGAGTCACCTGTTCACATGACTCTTTAGGATAATGAGAGCCTCACTCCAAAGCTGTCACTAATCAAACTATGAACTTATTGTGATTTTCCAATGAATTAACATTATTTTTAAACTACCCTACACTGCTTGGATGAAGCTGTTGGCATTTTACATAGTGAAAGGTATGCATCTAACTACTGTCCCTCCAGCTATGGATAAACAATACTGCAGACTGGGCTCCTTAACATTGGCTAGGTAACCAGTCTAGGAGAACTAAAACTTTAAATTCAAACCTGCTAAACTCCACTTAAGTGATGTTTCAACCTCTGAAAAACATTCAGTTCTCAAAAGGAGAAAACATTTACTATACTTTGATCCCACCTTGATGGTCAGGAGGGGGTGGGGGTGTTATACTTTGATCCTAAGAAGAACATAGAAAAATTCAAGTGCTGATCCGTATGCAGATAATCCCATCATTTTGTATGACACATTTAACCAAATGTGCACAAAAGAAGATTAAGGAACTTTTTCTTGTTAATCTGCTTTGAGGAAATGTGCAAGTGAACAGCAATAAACTTCTTTCAATATTGATAGACAAAAATGCACAACAGTCACTAATAAAACATATTATATATATATATATATCTGCCCAGAAATCGCAAGGTTATATATATATATATATATATAGACACACACACACATTTGTAACCGGAACATTTTCCTGAACTTTTTATATTCATATGCACTTTTATTGCAAACTCTTTTGAGCTTTTTTATGATAAAAATGCTTATAATTTTTAAAAATAAAATTTATTTCATTTTTAACAATAAATACGTATTTTTTAAAAAAAATTTTGAAAATTCCGGTACTGATTGAGAGCGTTCTGTGCCTCGTAATTAATGATATATTTATTTCGTTTTTCTGCTTACAATGTTGCTTTGATAAAGACATATTCATAATGTCGAAACAGATTTCTGTCAACAAAACTTTTAACATCTTGTTTTTTTTTTCCAACAAAACTTTCTACACACACACACACACACACACACACATATACATATATATATATATATATATATATATATATATATACTCTCATGAGAATACTATAAGTAAAATATCTTCCTTATAGATACAGATATTCCTTAATTAGTGCTATTAGCAAGTCAATAATCATTATTTGCACTTCTCCACCCATAACTAATTGGCAACACAATCAAAATATTGACACTATCATTTCAGTCAATAAATCATAATCCTTAATATATGAGGAAGAAGAATACAAGGAAATTAGTGCTTCTTCAACAAACCTAATAAAATATTCAGAAATCAGCCACTTATGTTTTCAGTAACAAAAGTAAGAGGTACATTTACAGGAGATGCAATGGTTATGATGAACAGAATTCAAATCCTGGACAAACCTAATAAAATATTCAGAATCAGCCACTTATGTTTCAGTAACAAAAGTAAGAGGTACATTTACAGGAGATGCCAGAATTTTTTATGTTTTCAGTAACAAAAAGAGGTACAGGAGATGCACATGAAATCAGCCACTTACAGTAACAAAAGCATTTATGCAATGGTTATGATGAACAGAATTCAAATCCTGGACAAATGAATCTGTTAGCATTTCAAATAGCACTAATATGATTGGAAAAAGTATGCATCCAACTATTCTCCCTCCAGCTATGGGTAAATGGTAGGGAATACTCGGCTCTTTAACCTTGGTATTGCAATCAGTCTAGGAGAAAGGAAAACTGAATTCAAACCTGTTAAACTCTGCTTAAAAATTTGACCTTGTGTCACATCCTGCTCATGCAAAGAAGTTGTGAAAATATATACATGTATAGATAGGTAGAAGGAATAACAGTCACATAGCTGAGGAAACCTGCACATGGACATGCCAGTGTGGGCCATCTAGCAAGGACCTACATAGATCAGTTCTGTGCAGATTCTGGATACTGCACAGGGACCTCTCGGATTTGATGACCAATAGAGATGATTGGATGGAGAGAGAGAGAGAGAGAGAGAGAGAGTCCTGAATATCCATTCTGCCAGTGGATGATGGTAATTAACTGTTTAAAAAAAACTGACCTTGTGTCACATCCTGCTAGTGCAGAAGAGTTGGGTAAATACCTACATGTAAAGATAAGCACAATGAATAAAACAGTGGTGGAATATATTGGTTATTTCATATCTTGATCTGTTTGACAATTTTTAAAAAGTCTTGTCGTTACCATTTATATATGGGTAATTCCATGTCAAATCATCCAGGCCATGTGACCCACCCACTTCAATATTTCTGAAATTTTGTCCAAGTGTGGATGATGATAAATTTAGTCAATCCCCAAAATTTGAGCTTCCTATTTCAATAACTGGCGGAGTTATGTCAATTTTTAGCTCTCCAAATTTGAGGGGTGGGTTGCAAAAAATGGCGACTTTTTGTCATCTATTTTGTCTGTAAAATGAGTTCTAGAGCTTCCTCACTACTAAAAATTGGTTTATAAAAGCATTTTTGCACAAGTAACTCAAAAATGTCTTAAAGTCAACCAATTTTAAGTTATTGATGATTTCTGATTTTTTCAAAGCAAGATCAATATCCCAATGTGGCACTGTGTCTACGACAACAATTTTTTAAATTATTATTTCACATATATTGAACATTATTTGTACCAAAAATATAGTTTGATATTTGCTCAGAATGGAAGCTTCTTGAAAATTTTACTTTTTGATTTGACATGAAATTATCATATACCAATTGACAAAGATCAAAAAGAGTTTTTTTTTTTTTTTCTTTTCGAAAAATGAAAAGTTTAGTTTATCTAAGCTGACAAAAATGAGATTCTAATTTAATAATATATTTACATTGTATTTACAAGGAGGTGGTCTTAGAATAATGGTTATTGTCTCAGTTAATGGGATATACAACCCGACTTCAAATCCTGGATGAGGATGTTTGCATTTCACATTGCACTAATGCCCATGAGAAATACCTGTATTCTCTAGCCTTTATTAGACAACCAATCTAGAAGAAAGAAAAACTGAATTGAAAGTAGCTTTACTCCATTTAGAAATTGACATTTTATCACATCCTGCCAATGGTGGATGGGCTGGGTAAATATATCATATCCAGCTAATACATTGCATAGAATACTTCAGCCACTTTTTTTTTTTTTTTTTTTTTTTTAAGATCATTTCTCACGATCTTTTTTCTTCTTTTTCAGAATTCTTTATAAAAGGTTAAAAATTATACGACCTCCATCTTCAGTAGCAAGGTATAAAATGGTACGGCACCAAAAAAGAAAACCAGCATCTTGGAAAAAACGGTAAGTGAATTTTTGATAGAATAATCTCTTTTTGGCTATTTGTGAAAATGCACCTGCATAGCGTGACATTAAATTAGTCTAGTGGCAGTTAAAATATTTTGAGCACAATCTAATGTTTGTTACTGATAGGTGATCTTAGAGACAAATTCAAAGGATAAGTTTTATTATAGTAAATAAATATTTGATAATACTTTGAAATAAAGAATCTATAATAAGTATATAAGATTTTTAATAAAATAACAATGTCTATTTTTCTTTTCCAAATAAAGCTATGCTTTTATTTAGATGAATATAAGCACAACATCAGTTCATTGGTTCCAACACGGGGATTGGCTTGGTGAGCCATCTGGGGACCTACTGATGACCACATAACCATATTCTCTATACTTGTCAGCAAATGTGAGTCAATTCAGCTATCTATTAATACCAGTGTAGTGTTTTTTGCTAAGAGCTTCAAATACTAAAATTATAGGCTCTTATGCAAAGGCTTGAATCAGTTGCTTGCTGTGTGCCAGAGAAATCTATATCACTTGGCTATTGGCGTTAACTCCATCATGGGACCTCAGACAGCGTAATTTTCAATATATCATTGCCTAATTTCTTGCCAGTTTCCATTGCCATAACCATCAACAGAAAACCACTTGTGTTGACCAGAGAGAATAAATGAATTCATAGAAGTTTTGAAAGTGTTTCTCTTTCACTTAGATTCTGCACGATAGATGTCAACAAAACAAAAAAAACAAGGAAACAAAATGACTACTGTTAAATGTCCATTCTTCGGTTTACTGTCACTTCTGAAAAATGCTTTCCTCTCCTTCCTTTTTTGAGAAACTTATATAACAAGTGCGAGGTATGTGGTGTAATAGTTAGTCTCTCCAGCTATGGGTAAATAGTAGGGTAGACTGGGCTCTTTAAACTAGGAGGAATACTCTGAATTCAAACCTGTTAAACTCTGCTTAAGAAATTGAACTTGTGTTACATTCTGCTAGTGCAGAGGGGTTGGTATATATATATATATATATATATATATGCCCAAACTTGGTATATGTACCTCCCACAAATGGATACATAGACCTAAATAAACACAAATATATATACGAGAAGCATACAGAGACCCTTTGACAACAATATATATATATATATATATATATATATATAACAAGTGTGTGGGTGATCAAAACTAGCTATGATTGCCCAATCATACAAGCACTTATGCAAATGACTAAGACAGTGTCATTTACCTTTCACTTTACTCCAAACAGCAAATTATGAAATGTGCATAAATTGATTGCTCACTGATAAAACTCATCAGTGCCACCTAGCAGAGATTTCTTCAAACAGCCAATTAGCAAAGGTCTTTTGTTTTTCTCATCCACAACTTTGAAAAGGTCAGTTAATTCTGTCAACTTCCCTGAAGCTTACACATTACCTGATATTTGAAACAGATCTCACTGTCTATGGTCCATTGCGCTACAAATAATAGATATCAAAATGAAGAATCAACTTGGAATATAAAAACATTCCTTATTTCAACTCAGGAATTTGGAAGAAATTTGCCACCACCACGGAGATTTCTTTAAATTGTACCAACCGCACTGGCGGACTAAGGAACTTTTCACACCGGGACTTAAACATGAAAATTCTTTTGTTTGTCTTGTAAATTACATTCCTGTCTTTTCATGCCTTTATTTTGTAGTTTGCTGGAATATGTATATGCAAATTTTATTTCTTTATTTTGTGAACTTTGAACATTCGAGACTCTGTTTCTTGTCTATGAAAAAAATATATTTTGTAATTCCTTTCTGTAAATTTTTGCCCAGCCAAAAATTTAGGGGGGAGTATTTGTTGGGACTATCTTCACATTTGCCTGGAAGAGTTATCTTCCTGCTGGGTTGTTGCTTGTTCTCACCAGGGGTTATGGTATTTAAGCGCCTGGTTCATATGAAAATAACATTAAGTTATCTTCTGGATACAGAGTGGTTTGATTTGGTTTCTTTATTTATTGGTATATTAACATTTATGGGTTATTCAATGCTAAAACCATCCTTGTAGAACATTAGTGGTACAATTTAACCCATAGCTGGGGAGATGAGATGGTTCATACCTTTCCCAAGAGTATTAGCCTGAAAGTGAATGCAATAGAACAACTAGAGTTCAAACTTGCTTACTACAACAGTTTTAGCCACTATGCCATAGGGACTTCTTTAGATATAGGGTGGGATAGATTAATGGAGGAGTGAATGTTATTATTGACTGCCTTGTTCGATCCTGTAAATTTTTTATCCAACACTTTTTGTTTCCATTGATTATTTCATGGCCGATTTAGCTCAGTCAGTAAAGCATCCAACTAAGAACCACATGGTTCCAAGTTCAATACCGGCCCTCACCAACTCAGAGTATGAGTAGCACAGGGATCTGTGTGGTAGAGTGAGGAGCTGGTGGTAGATTTGATGCTCCACCTCAGATGCCAAAACAATCTCCTTGGTCTAGTGCTAGTGAAAAGGCGATAGACACCCTCGCTGCCTGGCTGATACTAATGACTTTACTTTGACTACTTTACTTTATTTCCTCTTGACTTTTGTTTATTATCATTTGTATTATTCAGACTATAATCCTCATCTTTATTGTTATATACACATTTCATTTCTGATGTGCCCTCTGTCCTTCTTCAGGTGTTTGGGTATATAACAATAAAGATGAGGATAGCAGTCCGAATAATACAAATTATCAAGCCTCATCTAAAAGAATTTAAGACAAATTGTTTTTTTATCTATTTTCGACTCTTTATCCTTCTCACAACAGTTAATGTGAATTACTTTCAAAGTTGAGAAGATGTGGAAATATTAAAAAGTGATCATCGTAGACATATTTAACACCAGCATGAAGATGTAGATATCTGAGAGAGACAGAGAAAAATAGAATTTAAATACAAATAATCAAATATAACTGAAGGCAAAGAAACTAGTTTATAAATTTATATGATTTTACAAACATTCTCATTTCCTTGTTCATATGCAAATAGATATAAGAATGGAAAATATATAAATATTAACTCACAATTCCTCTTACTGTTTCAAAGTTTCATACAAGGGAGACAACTATCATTAACTGATTATCACAGTGTGAGAAATTGTGTATTTCACTTTTACCTACAGCTCGGTCATTGTACATTGAGCACTTTTTAATTTTTTACCTTTTCCAATTGTTTTACTTATTTTAATAATAGTAATAATAATATACATATATATAGAGAGACTCACAATAACATAACAGGGACTGAAAGGTTATTTGCCTGTCAAAAAAAAAAAAAAAAAAAAAAAAAAAAATGACAGAGAGACATGAAATTTACATGCTATAATAATTTTTTTAAATTCAAAAATACCTTAAAAGGTTTTTTTTTTTTTTGGTTATGTCAAGAGATTTTCAGCACAATATGTGTTATATATATATATATATATATATATATATATATATATATATATGTATAAATAGATGGAAATTAATCCGACAGTATGAATTTAACATTTTTGAAAAAATAAATGATGTTTATAATTGCTGACAGAAATCTGTTTCGACTGCTTTAATAGATCAGTCATCATCAAGAGCAACATATGAGAGAAAGACAGGATGAAACAACCGTTAAAAGAAAGTGTACAAACAATAATAATAATTAGCGTTTTGTTTGCACTTTCTTTTAACGGTTGTTTCATCCTGTCTTTCTCTCATATGTTGCTCTTGATGATGACTGATCTATTAAAGCAGTCGAAACAGATTTCTGTCAGCAATTATAAACATCATTTATTTTTTCAAAAATGTTAAATTATATATATATATATATATATATATATATATATGTGTTCAAAGTATTCTTTTTTTTTTTTTTTACACCAATAAATTGCAGGTTACCAAATTATAATCCTCATTAAACAATTATATATTCAAGGAACAATTGATCTAAATTATTTGTACAGTAATATGGTATCAAGTATTTCTAATACAAATAATTTTCAAACAGGTCTATTTGACAAAGATGGGGCCCTAACAGGAAATATCACTCAATGTCAGAGACTGGAGCCTCAACACCAAAGGCAGTTTATTGCATGGGATATAGTCAACCTATTCTAAACCCCACCGACAGCTTAATGAATTTAATATAAACTTACTTGTTTCTAATGATCTTTTATGGTCACATTATTAAAAGACTGGCTCAACACAATATTCCCATTTAGCTCTGTTCACCTGTTATACATCGATTTTCTCCTGTAAATTTATGTTGGTAAGAATTAACACCTTTCTTTTTTTCATGGTTTGTCTGAAACCTTTAAAAGTTAGTAAAATTCTCCTTTTAAAGTGTAACAATTACAAAAACAAGACAATTTACTATTTTTATCTTTTTCCTCCAGAGGCGTTTGCCGATGAAGAGATAAGTGGAAGGAGAATATAGGGTGAGACATGACATACTGACTGACTTGAAAGTGAAAAAGAAAATATACACAACACAATAAAAATCATTGGCAACAACAAGTTATTGCAGATGAACATTCAATTCTCATCTTATGTCTTTGTTTAAATGTTAAGTGATTTAGTAGACAATTATAACATTCTAAGGGAATGGTAGTACCACAGAATGAATCATCATCATAATGTCACACTAGTATCACGAATATACTACAATCTCTCACCAACCATCCCTATAATTCAAGGTCCTGATATTTCTAACATTTTTTTTTTTTTTTTACTTTCACTCTGTGATCTGTGGGCACAACAATTACAGTCAAGTCACACTGAAAGCACTGGTTGCCACTAAATCACTGAGGTTAAGCAGCGATGAGCCTGTTCAATACTTAATTGAGCCATTTGTTCATCAAAATGACTTTATTCAGCATTCATTATTATGTCATGCAAGAGGTCCTCTGTGCAGCATCCAGTATCCACACAGAGCTGGTCAATGTACAATGATAGATTGAAATTACTTTGTCTGAGGTCCTATCATGGAGTTAACGCTAATAGCCAAGTGATATAGATTTCTCTGGCACACAGCAAGCAACTGATTTGAACCTTGCACCAGAGCCTGTAATTTTAGTATTTGAAACCCTCAACAACAAACACTACAAAAGGTATTAATATGTGTGGATGTCCATGTACTGGTTTCCATAGAAGAGGTTGATAGAAATACTTGAAATCATATAACTGTGAGCTAATTATTTCTATTAAGAATAGTTACTTGAACTTATAATAATCTATGTTTATTATTGTTTAGCTTAGTTGCTAGAGCATTCGCCTAGGAAACTCAAGGGTCTGGATTCAATACTGGTCCTCACCAACTCATTGCCTGAGTAGCAAAGCTTGGGTAATCCAATCTGTGTGGCAAAGTAGGAAGCTGATGCTAAGTGTGGCACTCCAACTCAACAAAACAATTCTGCTAGTCTTGTGCTAGCAAAAATGGATAAATTCCCTCACTGTCTGGCTGACACCAACAATAGTCAACTCCAATGATTTACTTACTTTATTGTTAAATAGGAACAGTTTCTTGAAACCATATTATTGCTTGCAGAAGAAAGACTAGCTTCAACATTAAATAATTCAACAATATTTGACATGATGTAAAACCAGCCAAGATATTTTCATATGATATTTTTCTTTGAACTTTATTTGTCTTTTCAGTTTTCTGATATCACTTTAGTATAAATTTCCAAAGTTCTGACAAGTCATTTATTTTTTAAACAAATTTTAAGCTGGGAAATATATTAGAAATATTATCCAAGTATATATACATTTTTATGAATACAATATATAAAAGTTTTATATCATTTAAAGATTAGTTTCAAGACTATTGAGCCCGATCTAAATCCACAGAAGATAAACAAATTGTCATTTTAACATCTGTCTTTTGTAGAGTGAAAATAAAACAATCTTAGAGAAAATTAAACTTATTTCGGCTCTCAAACTATTTTTCTCTATCTTCTTTTATCATAAATTAGATTCTTTTTTTTAATGTGTACTTTGCACATAGTAGTTTCCTTCTTTATTGCTAACTGAACAACTAAGTCAAGGTACCACTATATATTGGTAAGAGTGAAAGAAAAGGCTTTATAGTGGTAGGGAAAACATTTAAGAAAAAAGAAAGACAAAAAAAAGATCATGTCTATTGCTAAGAAAGAGATAGATAAAAAATAATGATATGCTCTCTGTTTTTTCTATTTATATCCAGCAGGTTCTAAAATGAACCTCGATATGATAAATTGTGATTAGCTTTTGAATCAATTTAGTTATCATGTGACCTGTTCCCAACTAGATCCATGTGTATTATCAGCAATCATATAAATATTTTAAAATAGGCTTCTTGTGATTCAGTTTTGTTTTGTACACCCATACTTAATGGTTAGGTGCCAGATTAGAAATTTGATTGGCTTTCTTTTTCTTTTTTTCTAATTTGATTATGCAACTTTTATTTATAACTGACTTTTTGATTTATTGATTTGCAAAGCATAGTTCTAATATATGTATGTATTCTTGGATTAAAAATACTTTTGTATTCACATTGTACCACCACAAATTTAATAAGAGTGCGAATACCTTTGATTTTATCAAGCCAGATGCCAAGATTACTTTCGGTTATGATTACACGGAACCTGGAATGGTGCCAATCCATCCAGCATTAACTTCTGCTGTCATTCTCTTCTTAGCTACTTTAGTAATGCTCTCTCTCTCTCTCTCTCTCTCTCCCAAGCAACAATTCTGAGCACACAATGACCACTTAGAAATCTCTTCAATGCAAGTTGGTAGGATCTTTACTTGTAATCTTCTTCATCCTACAATCAGACTGACAGGATTCCCCCTTATTGCTGCTTCCTCTTTGCAGGTTTGTAGCACACAATTGGGTTCTTAAAGGCCTTTCAATTTGCCAGATGTGCTGTTTGTTGAGTAACAACATCTATTGTATTATTTGGATTTTTCAGACTAAGCGTATGAGTAGCATAGGAATCTGTGTGGAACTGATGGTAAGTCTGGTGCTTCACCTCAGAAGCAAAATTAATCTCCTTGGTCTAGTGCTAATGTAAAGGGGATAGACTCCCTCGCTGTCAGGCTGATATTGACTTTAAGCCACCCCGACAATTTTACTTACATTTACTTATTGTTATATACATTGTATTATTTGGATTTTTTGGACTATTGTCCTCATTTTATTGTTATATACACAAAGTTTTGGACGAATTGCCCTCCAGCCTACTTCAGGTTTTTCTTGTTGAAATTGGGAAGCTTCTCTTCAATGTCAGGAACCTTCTTGTCAAGAGACGGTTCCTGAGTTTGACAAGAAACACCTTAAGAAGGAGGTCAGAGGGCACATCAGATGAAACATTGTTTATATAACGATAATAAAGATGAGGACAATAGTCAAAAAATCCAAATAATACAAATTATCAAAGATTCTGACAAATAACATGTATTGTCTTCTATATTGTTCTGAATACGATTATTGTGTTAGTATAGCATTTATTCTAAGACTAACAGCAACAAATAAATTAAAACTTAGTTCAATTCTAACAATTTATTTAACAACAATTAAATGACTAACAATATAAACATCCTTCCTATGTACAGAGTCAAAGTTTGAGAGACTTACCAGTTGATAGAGAGGACATTTGAGGATATCTAGTATTTTCTGTTTGTCTGTTCTTGAAACAGGTACAAAAACTTCTGGGTGCATCCCATAATTGCTATGTCCAATCACAGCTCTCCTTCACTCAACACCACACATAGATACAAATGTATTTTACAGACACAATTTAATGGTAAATCATTTAGAAATTGATTCACAAAGTGTCATAAAAATCTATTTTATACTTTATTTCATAAAATTTAATACCACATTTATCACTTAGAGTACCCCCCCCTACAAAGAAAGTCTGCAGTGGCCTATTGTCAGTATCAGCTGAACAATAAGAGATTCTATACCTTTTACTTGCCCTAGGCCAGAGAGATTGTTTTGTTGAGGGGGAGCACAACTCACAGACTAAGTTGACAGAGACTGTTATCAAACCTGGACCTTTGTAATTCCAAGGCAGATGCTCTACCAATTGAGCTAAGGATATCCAAATATCCATATAATTACAGTAAAATTAATAAAAATAGTTTGGTTTGGTTTTGTTTTACGGCATATCAACCTTGGTGGGTCATTTAATGCCGATAAAGTTTTGAAATAAATCAATTCTTAATGGATGATACAATTTTGTTTATCAACTCATGTTTTTCTATTTAACCCATAGATGGAAATAAAAATAGTGACTACACATCTAAAAAGGTTGGTTTGTTTTACGGTGTTTGAACCCTTGTTGGGTTCATTAATGCTAGACCCAGTTTTTTTTTTCTTTGTTTTTATTCTTATTCAATAATCATTTGCAAACAATTATAGCTTGAAGTAATTGTTCTTAATACAAATTTGTATTGTTAGATAATTTCAAGTATTGACATCTAATACTGATAATTTGCATGCAATTATATAGCTTCAGGCAAGTAACCAATCATTTTAGACAGGTAATTACTTCATACTTAGTTGCAATATTGATATTTTAAGTTTTAGGAACTTTATCTCAAATATGGATCCTAATGGGTACTACCACTATAGTAGACCTGGAAGTAATAGCAACAAGGAGGTGATCCTCATGCTCCCCAGAGCTGAGAAACTAGTCTAACTACCAGATACAGTTAATTGTCATAGTCAGGACACTTTTTTTATCACAGGTGGATGCAGTAGGAGTATTCTAGGCCCTGTCAACAGGGCACCATCTTTTAGGATTTATTTAGAACTTATTTAGAGGTAAACACTTGCAATATATATATTGCCTTGACCGAAAGTGACCCTGAAAGATATTTCTAGACATGGATAAAATCAACAAAGTAACTATCGGAAGACAGGTGAGTTAACCGATGCATAAACAGAGGAAATGCATGGGTGTAACCCAAGGCCAATGGTAACCACAGAAAATGTGCAGGTGTAACCAATGACCAATAAAAAAACAAGCTATGTGGGTGAAGAGGTGTGTCAGCAAGAAAACTGTGTAGGTGTCATGGTTATGTGGGAGCTATAAGACTATATAAAGTCTAGAATTTTGGCTGAAATTCAGTGATCACTCATTGTTGAAACTCTCAACTGTACTTTGTATGTGCAAAATTTCTCCAATGACTGCCACTCCACACAAGCATTACCATCAAAGACTAAAAAATTAATCTTTCAACTGATGAGCACTCTGGCCTTCTTCAGGTATTTCTTTTCGAACTCAGGAACTTTATTTTTGTAATTGGGAGCCATTACGGAACTTTGAATCCAACTCTTTATTCAATCCATGGGGGGTGACCATTCTCATTTCACTAACGATAGCTGGTTACAAGTGTTAATATTATATTTTTATATATAGACATTCCTTGTTGTTTTTCAAACTCCAGTGGCAGTATGCAACACAGTATACAATAAGATGAACCAAATCCCAACTTGCAATATTTTGATGAGGTTCTTTCAAACAACCATCCAGCCAATTCTTTTGTATGGTAGGTAAATGGGAACATATTCATCTCAATAACAAAGATAGCTTAATGAAACTTACACCATTTTATTTCATCAATGATATAAATTGGAGACAACATTGACCCTGAAAGATCTACAAGGAGGGCCTGTCATATATATATATCAGGGTGAGATTTGTGTCCAATGAAGTTGTCTCTCCCATAGTCGTCTGGAAATTCCAATCTCCAAACAGCAGTAGACAGGATCCATAAGATGTCTTATTTAAATGTCATTGCCAGGGATTTTTTTAATGAAGTCCAGGACTTGACTACTACAAATAATCCATTGAGTCCATTATGGCTTAAACTATAGTAGCCCATTATAGTAGAGGCTTTCCTCAGAAAAAAAAATATTGGCAGCAAATATTTGATTCCCTACTGAGGAGACAATCCAATTTTAGACTTTTACTTTCCATATGAGCCATATTTCTATTACTAATTATGTATTACCCTATATATATATATGTGTGTGTGTGTGTGTGTGTGTGTAAGTAAGAAAAAATGGAAATGAATCTGATAGGCATGTTGAATAGATAATGAAAGAATATATATTTTTTCTATTATTATTTCAAATATATTGAACATTATTTGTACAAAAATGTTTTTTAACTTAATTTTTTGAACACATTATTTTCTATTTAATCCATAGATGAGACCCTAACAGGTATTACCACTCCGAGTCAGAGTGGACCTGGGATTAATGGCAATGAAGAGGTACTTCATGCTCCTCAGAACTCCAAAATTGGAACTTCACTATTAGATGTAGTTTAACATTATATCCAGGACACTTGATTCGGTATTAAGTGGTTCAAAAAGGGTTGATATGCCATAAAACAAAACAACCAACCAAATGATATAACCCCCATGCCTGCCTCTCTATCACCATTTCTATAAGCAAAATTCATAGAGTAAACTTTAGATAAAATGATATTCTTTTCTGTTTTAATGGTTTTGAATGTTTTCTTGGGTTTAGAATCCAAATAAATTAATAGTCATCACTTAATAAATCAAATATAGATTTCTAAGTTTTATTTAAAAAAATTAAAAATAAGAACAGATTAAACTTTATCAGAAAAAAAACTGATAATAGTAATATGGAGGCGTGTAGCATAATGGTTAGAAATGCTCTCGTCGACCCGAGTTCAAATCCTACACAAGGCTGTTTGCATTTCACGTAGCGCTAATACCCTTGAGAAAGGTATGAATCCATATATTCTCCCTCCAGTTATGGGTAAAAGAGTAAGGCAGACTGGGCTCTTTAACCCGAGTGAAGAACAGATTAAACTTTATCAGGAAAAAAAAATTGATAATAATAACTTTATTAATAACAACAACCTGAAGATAAACTCAATGGTTAGCAGCAGAGATAATGTAACCAATAAATAGAGTTCAAATTCCAACCAAACTTTTTGCTCCACTTAATGGTATTGCTCTTAAGTATTAGTTCAAATCAATTTGTTGCATTTTACTCATAAATATCAAATGTGTGTGTGTGAGAGAGAGAGAGAGTGTGTATGTGAGGGTATATATATAAAATCCAGAGGAGATAGGCATCACAAACTACCATTGTTCTGAGAGATCCCATGAAAGGAAATACTTGGCATGATATCGTGAAAACTAATAGATTATCAGAAATACGATGGATGATACCAAATAAAGCTTGTTGCTTTGAGAGATCCCACTATGGGAAATACTTAGTGTGATACCTTGACAACTTAGTGGGTCATGGAACATCAGAGGGGCACTTCCAAGTATTGTATATATATATATATATATATTACCATCCGCTCCATACGAGCAGAATGTGACACAAGGTCAATTTCTTAAGCAGATTTTAACAGGTTTGAATTCAGAGTTTTCCTTCTCCTATACTGATAACCTAGCAATTCATGTGCTAGCACTTTTTATAGGACTAGCAGGACCTGTAGATATACCATAATTTAATTATTACAATGTTTGATATGTTTACTTGAGAGCTATTGCTAAATAGTTTAATATGTAAAAAGTATAATATTTGTTTTCTATATTGATTTAAAAAAAAAAAAAAATGAAATTGTAATGAAGACCTTGATACATTTGAAATAGTTTTCTTTTTTCATTTTGACATGTGAAAACTTTGAGATATGCATTGTAATTTGACCTGTTGGCTTAAAATCAACAAAAAATGACTTTCAAAATAACAAGGAAATATTATAATTTAGATATTTGACTCAATCAGAGATTCCTGATGTTGCCTTGGATAAAAGGCCAGAGATGTAACATTATCTCCAGGATAATGATCATCTGAACACCCCACCCCCCATAAACAATGAGCGTCTATATTAAGTCTGAGGGAGAAGGCTAATAGCTTGGGTCAATTTTTTAAAACAAAAAACAAAAGCTGTGTATATATTTACTAACACCTCTGCACAAACAGGATGTGACACGAGGTTACTTTTTTAAGCAAAGTTTAACAGGTTTGAATTCAGAGTTTTCCTTCTCCTAGACTGATAACCTAGCCAAGGTTAAAGAGCTTAATCTACCCTACTATTTACCCATAGCTGGAGGGAGAGTAATTGGATGCATACCTTTCCCAAGTGTATTAGCACTATGTGAAATGCAAACAGCCTGTATTGTATAACCCAATGTGTAAGTCAACCCTTAATTTTATGATCTCAAAATCATCAATATGCAGATTTTTTAAGCCAACAGTTTCTTCTGACTAGTTGTAATGTTTAAATTTCAACAATTATTATGTATTTTGATTCTCACTGAGTGCCCCATACATCTGACTTTGTGCTACAACTAAGCTTAGTAAAAAATAAGATATTTTACCTAGATTGATCATTGAAGTGGGTTGGGTTACGGTTCAAAACATACTTCATATTTTAATAATTTTGTTAATTTATTAGAATTGCAATCATAAGCAGGTTCATCCTTAAAAAAATTTTTTGTTTTCACCTGAGTCACATCAGAGGATTATCACCAGAAAAAAAGAACTAAGTTGGGGAACGCAAAAATGTCATAATGAGGAGAGGATGGTAAAAAAAAAATTGTGATTACCCAGGATGAAGTAGCCTCATGCTGGAACCACCTTTGAGTTGTAGATGGTAGACAAATTCCTTCTGTTTGCAGAACTCTGGTTTGAATAATGATATGTATATTGCTTCAAGGATACAAATTCTGAATGCACATCAGCTAGGATGGTGAACTATTCATGTTTTTTTTGGTTTTTGTTTTAGTATTATTTGCATTATTCTGACTATTGTCTTCATCTTCATTGTTATCTGTACAAAGTTTCAGCCAATATGCCCTCCAGCCTTCTTCAAGTATTTCTTGTCGTAATCGGGAACCTTCTTGTCATAAACGAGAGCCATCACAGAACTTTGAACCTGAATCAATGTGGACTGAATAAAGGGTTAGGTTTAAAGTTCCGTGATGGCTTCCAATTAGGACAAGGTTCCCAAGTCCAACAAGAAATACCTGAAGAAGACTGGAGGCATATCAGCCGAAACATCATACAGATAACAATGAAGATGAGGATAATAGTCCGAATAACGCAGATAATACTAATCATTAAGCCTCATCTCAAACATTCAGAGAAATGCTTTTTTTTCTTTTTTTCTGTGGTAATCTTTTGATCAGACTTGGGTGAAAAATTTTTTTAAAAGAATGAATCCACTTATGATGGCAATTCTAAAATGTTGTACCCACAAAAAACTATTTATTTCTATTATACTTATTACATAAATTAAATTTTGCTTTTCAATGACCTACAAAATTCCTTGTGTTATACAGAATAACAATGTTACTCAACTTTTGTATGCAAATAGATTTGTAAAAATTTAACTGAAATTAGTTCAGGTCTGCTTTGGTTTCTTTGTTTAATGACATATCAATCTTTGTGGGTTATCTAATGTCAAAGTCATCCTCGTAGAACAACAGTAGTGATATTATTTAACCCATAGCTGCAGGGGATGAGGTGGTTTTGTACCTTTCCAAGGGTATTAGACCAAAAGCAAACATAATAGCACAACTGGAGTTTGAACTCACCAACTACATTACTGCAGTCCAAAACATTAGCCACTACACCACAGAAACACCCACCTTGGAATATTGGACACATTATGCTTCTCACTTAAACATAAACCAAAAGGACACATTTCTAAGCTTCTTATCTTATTATAATGGAGATTGTGTGTTTTTCTGTCTGTAACCGAAACTATATTACTACTCATGTCACTATTCCCTTAGTTATTGACATCACATTCTCCATGATTGCATTTTTATTTAAACCTCATTTATTAATAAAATTGTTTTACATTATTAATACTGTTGACCATATCTACATACTGAGATCATACAATTATATTTATATATACAACAAAATAGCGGTTTACTGTGTGAACGGGAAGGCTAATTTGCATATTGATATTAAAAATTTGAATTTAATAAATATATGCTTAGTATTATTGATTTCTAACTGTTTTGGTTTTATTTTAATGAATATAAGCAAAAATCTCTTCAATGAATCTTAAATGAAATCCATTAACAAGAAGAAATAACTGTCATTTTATTCTTTACTTCCTCTTTTAACTAAATACTTAAATTAGAAAAAATAACAATGAAAGACGGGAGTGATGGAAGAGTAAGTTTCAGTTGTTCTATTTTCCGATTATACCCTCCTCTGTTACAAATCTTTTTATTTGCATTCTTATTTAGTTTTATTAGCCGTTCTAATTTAATACAATATCTTATTACATTAAAACTTAAATACTTGCACCCGGAAGGTGCATATATTTGCTAGTAAATACAATGATATTATCTATTAGTTATAAAAGCAGTAAGAACCATTAAAACAAATTAGCATAGAAAGGAAACAACACAGTTTTTATATCTATTAATACATTCTTAGCAAACGCCCCAATTTCAAGGAATTAGATCAGAAGTTTTTATCTTGTTTACCAATACCATGAAAGGAAATTCTGAGTAGCAAGAAAATTAGCACATATAATAGCAAAGCTAAAGGCTTTTCATGCTGTTTTCATATTCACTTAATGAAACCAAGAGATGTTCGACTGCATCAGCCATCTATTATTAACATTCTCATTTGTATATAGGTAAACATAATTCAGAAAAAATACATCATACCAGGGTTTTTTTTATAGCAATACAAAACTTAGAGAATAAAACAATTTCAAGTACAATTTGCAACTAAATGATAATCTTGTTGTTTGGGTTCTGTGTTTAATGGCATATCAACCTTTTGGGGTTATTTAATGCAAAAAGCCATTCTTTTCGAACAGTAGTGGTACTAATTAACTCATATATATATACACATATATATATATATAATATATATATATTATATATATATATATATATACACACACATAAACATACATATATACATATATATATGCACACATAAAATACATATATAAACATACATGTGTGTATATATATATATACACATAACATACATACATATATGCACACATAAACATACATGTGTATATATATATATGTATACACACACAAACATACATACACAAACATATAAACGTGTATATATATATATATATATACATATATACACACACACACACAAACATATACATACATGTGTATATATTATATATATATATATATATATATATACACACACACAAGGTGGATGAAAAAAGTACCAAGATCTTTTGTACTTTTTGACACACCCTGTATTCTGAAAAAAAAAAAAACGTTCCATTCATTAATTATTTTCAGAATACAAGGTGTGTCAAAAAGTACCAAGTTTAAACCTATATTTACCATGATAGAAATAAAGAATGAATGGAACTTTTTTTTCACAATACAAGGTGTGTCAAAAGTACACAAATTTTCAGTATTTTTTTGACACCTTTTATATATTCATTGGTTTGAAAATCGCATAGGCAAGAATCTGACATTTATCAAGTGGTATGACTTTATATCTACACTACCCTCATATATCTTATTATAATGGAGATTGTGGGTTTGTCTGTCCGTAACCGAAACTATATTACTATACAAGTCACAATTCCTTTTGTTATTTACATCATATTCTCCATGATTTTATTTTTAATTTATACTTCAATTATTGATAAAAATCATTTTACATCATTAAGACTATTGACCATATCAACAAACTATTAACATGCAATTGTATTTATATATACAAGAAAATAGCGGTTTACAGTGAGAACGGGAAGGCTAATTTGCATATTGATCTTAAAAATTTGATTTTAATAAATATGTGCTTAGTATTATTGATTTCTAATTGTTTGCTTTTATCTAATTGAATATGAGCAAAAATCTTGGGTTAAATCTTAAAAGAAATCCACTAACAAGAAAAAATAACTGTAAATTTATTCTTTACTTCCTATTTTAACTAAAGAGTTAAATTAGGAAAATTTACCAATGATAGACGGGAGTAATGGTAAATGATGGAAGAGTGAGTTTCAAAGTTGTTCTATTTTTCAATCATACCCCCTCTGTTTGAAATCTTTTTATCTGCATTCTTATTCAGTTTCATTAGCCTTTCTAATTTAATATGATATTTTATTATATTGAAACTTAAATACTTTCACCCGGAGGGTGCATATATTTGCTAGTATATATAATTTTATGACCAGCAATTTTGAATAGTAAAAAGAAAAGGGAGTGAAAGAAAAAGCAGAAACTTCAAGGGCCCTTTCGACCTGTGCTTTTAAGGGACCTTAAGTTTCTCCTTTTTCTTTCGCTCCCTTTTCTTTTTACTATTCAAAATTGCTGATCAATAAAGTATGTTATTTTTTAAAATTATATAACAATTCAGCTGAACCAAAAATGTGTTTTTTATATATATATATATATACATATATATATATATATATAGTTGTAAAAGAAGCTGTTTCCCGACTGCGGTTTCGGTGTTATTCCAACACCTTCATCATGGAGATTGAGTGTAATTTTTTTTTCTGGTTACTTTATATGAATAGACTGATATCTTTTAATTCCTCCTGACTATAATCTTAGTAGGCTGCTAGTTTGTACTGGGGGTTGAATTCCTCCTATTTTTACCTATTTGGGTAGTAGCGCGCTGTAACATTATACTTTTATTACCCCTTACCACCATCTTCACAACCAAATAAATAAATAAATAAATATATATATATATATATATATATATATATATAAAATAGAATGAATTTTTGATTTGTGAATATATCCAACCATTTTGAATATCTCAACTGCAAAATGTCACATCACCCACTTACATCAGCAACCACTATATTCTAGATTTGTTAGATTCTAAATCTTCATGTTGCCAAATCCTAATCTATAGATTATCTAGAACAAGTTTTCTTCTCCATAGTTCCAATACTTCACTTTGGCACCTTTTACAGATTTCTTTCTACTCAAATCATTTCCTTTTTCTATTGACAAAGTTGTTTTCTTATTTCTTTTTTACAACATTCATCAAATCAAGTTTAACTTTTGTGTAGCATCAAAGTGTAGTATCTGTACCTGTTGAATTTTAATTAAAGATATTGCAATAAAAAAAATCAATTTAAATTATCATCTACAGGCTGGTCTGCTAGTCCTGTCACCCCATCATATTGTTTTAACTTTATTTTTTGTTTTAATAATATAATTTATGTAATTATTTTACCTCTAAAAACTAAATTATTTTCTAGAACCTTATTATGGTATTATGTAATTATTTTACTTAAAAAAAAAAAGAATCACAAGACTTTCAGATCATTCTGTACATATGAATACATATAATTTTTAGTTTAACTATTAGTAGTGATTAGTCCATGACATTTGGACCTTACTTTGGCTAGATGGGTAATCAAAGAGGCCCACTTTGATCAATTGGCTGATCACATCATGCCCTAGCATCTATATGATTGTCCCAACCCTGTTGCCCCTATTGAAAACTGCCAACCCTTTTTATCATATATATTTACCAACCCCTCCGCACGAGCAGGATGCGACACAAGGTCAATTTCTTAAGCAGAGTTTAACAGGTTTGAATTCAGTTTTCCTTCTCCTAGACTGGTTACCTTGCCATGGTTAAAGAGTCCAGTCTGCCCTGCTATTTACCCATAGCTGGAGGGAGGATTGGATTCATACCTTTACCAAGGGTATTAGCGCCATGTGAAATTCCAACAGCTTCGTCCCGGAATTGAACTCGCGTTGACGAGTCCATTTCCTACGACTCTAACCATTAGACCACGCACCTCCATTTTATGGATATGGATTTTTATCATATATGTGCTAGAAGGCGATATGACGTTAAACTATCTGATGGTGAACTTCTTATTCCATCACCATTACTCCCAGACCCAGATTGACCTGTTAGGGTTCCATCTGAGCTAAATACAAAAAATGAGTTTTAAAAAATGTATTTAAAAATAATTGAGTTTAAAAAGAAGACTTTTCAATACCCATCAAGAAGAAATAAAACAAAATGTATTCGGCATAAAATAACCCAACATGGGTTGACATGCCATAAAAATCCAACCAACCAAAGTTAGAATAATCATTGAAAAGGAGAAGAAAGCAGCTGATGGTTAACTAAAAAAGAGAATAATGTTGAAAGGTGAAAAAGGATGCTGTAAGATCCACAAGGAGTGTGCTTTAAAGAGAACACAGGCACCAGAAGTCTAGATAAGCAAGTTTTTTCATTAATATTAAATGTCTGGAACATTTCCAGACATACTTTGCATATCACTTTATAGACTATTTTCTTTATTCACTATCTTCCTAGTGTTTCAAATATGTTCACAGCTTTTGTGAATTATTAGATTCTTTGAATCTCATCTGAGCCACCTGCTTTTTTTACATAAAAACATTTTGTTTAACACAAAAATGTTCAACACATTCAGCTCATCTACATATGATTTTACCAAAAATATTTCTAAACCTATTTATTGGAAAGAAGCGTGGTTCTATAAGCATATTGCTAATCTTGCATATACATTCTTATGTAATTCCAATTCTTTGTTCTTCTTAGGAGGTACATACAGGTAACCATGACTACAGAGGAACAAACATGTCTAAGTCAAATCTCAAGAACAATCTTTTGATATCACTATTAACAATATAGGAATAACTTTTCATCAATAAATTATATAAAGCACCATGGAGGTGTGTGGTGTAATGGTTATCATCATAGGAAATGGACACAGCGAGATAAGTTCAAATCCTAAATGAGGCTGTTTCCATTTCACATAGCACTAATACCTTTGGGAAAGGTAGGAATTCAACTGTTCCCCCAGTTATGGGTAAATAGCAGGACTGATTGGGCTCTTTAACCTTGATTAGGCAGCCAGTCTAGGAGAAAAAAAAAACTCTAAATTTAAACCTGTTAAACTTTGCTTAAAGAATTGACATTGTATCATATCCTGCTTGTGCGGAGGAGTTGGTCAATATGTATATCAAGCTCACTGCTATAATTTAGATATGGTCTCTGGCACACTAAAAGAATCAGTTCCTGCTAGATCCCCAAAGTTAGGCAGTGATGAGCCTGTTCAAGTATTAAAAGAATCAGTTCATGCTAGATGTATATATATATAATTATGTATGTTATGTTCTTGTGAATGATGTTTGTTTGGTCTCTTGAAGCATTGGAATAAAGAACAAAAATCAGAATTTTTATATATTCAACCATTGCTCTGTTCCTGGTTTAATCTATTCCGATATTTCGGGTGAACGTTCACCCTTTTTCAAGGTAATAACAAGACGGTATGGAGAAAAAAAAGATGAAATGTTGTATATGAGGGCAAAAAAGTAATTAAATCAACTATATATGTATATTCAAATAGCAGTATGGTATAGGTATGTTATTTGCCAGTCTCTTGGTCAAACATTGGAATCAGTAAAGTCTTGTTTATAGATTATCTTGAATGTCTTTTTCCACCATAATTCTAAGACACTTATTGATGTATTTACATAATCAGTTCCTTTAGTATTGACAAATAACTATCAAACAGATAGATATGTCTATGTGGATATGTTTATATACACATAAACAATATTGAAAAATATAAAGGACAACTTCCTGTTGCCTGGCAGTCTTTTTCTATAACAGTGCTCAATATTCTAGAGTTATTTGTATATTAAATATCAAAATACTAAGTGTAATGAGATGCTGGGCAAATAACTGCTCCAATAATTCCTTACTGTAGATGTGTGAATGCATCCTCGAGATAATCTTCAATTCAATCTGACATGGTATCATCTAAAAAATTGCTGACTAGATTCATGATTTCTGGATCTGTTAATATATATATATATATATATATATATATATTATATATATACCAAGCGTGTTGGTAAATCCTTGAGGTGAGAAAAAACCCAGCAAATAGTTTGATTGTAAAAATATACTACCAAACATCAACCAGGGAGGAAAAAAAGAAAAGACCAAGATAGTCGTACCAACAAAAAATAATCTATTGGTACAGTATTTGGCCAAAAGAAAAAACAATATATATGTATATAAGATATATATATATTCATATAACCGCTAGGAGAATAGCTAATAAGTAAAAAGTGCTCAATACCTAAGTAGAGCAAATAATAAAGATAAATCTAATGAGTCAGACGAACCTACTATTAGTTTCGCTTAATGCTCTTCAGGGCTAAGATCTGACTACAGATTTTGCTTAATTCAAAAATTTTAAAAATTTAAAAAAAAATAAAAAAATTCTATATATGAATTAAATATTTATTAAACAATAGACTTATACTGTTCTGTGTTTTTATTGATCCGTCTGGTTCAGCTAATTTAAATGAATACTGTGGTTAGTACTATTTAATCCGTCTTGCTCCTTGTCTCTGTAGTCAGATCTTAGCCCTGAAGAGCATTAAGCGAAACTAATAGTAGGTTCGTCTGACTCATTATATATATATATATATATATATACTTTGTTTTTTGTTTAATGCTACTTACCAGGGTTTCAGATTGGCCAATCTGTTGGAATACTTTTTGATATGAGGTGTGCTTTAATTTCCCACCTGGATTTATAGACTACCCATGGTCACATGAGTTGTTCCTGCAGCCAATCACTAACCATACTGCGTGGAAGACACACTATTTACCCCCCCCCTCACTGGTCATAATTACAATTACGCTGAGGACGGACATAGGATTATCAGATATTTACCAATACTCAGGAAGGACTTATACGATTACCAGAGGAACCAAAGGATTCATTATCGAAGGACTCTTTATCAGGAACTGAGAATTCTTTACCAGAGTAACCAAAGGATTCATTATCGTGGAACTCTTCACCAGGGATCCAATTCCACTGGACAAGCACTACTGCTTTAATCTCCCAGTAAATATTGGGATGTTCAGTCTACTCATCACCATAAAAAACAAAACTATAGAAATAAAGTTATTAGGATGATGAATTTTACTTCCTCTGCAACATTCACCAACCCCCTATATTTACCTGGTTTTTCAGAACCCTGCATCCAGTGGCTTTGACCATTGGACTGGTAAGATATCTAATATAAGTGTAATCCCAGGGAACCAACTCTACAGTCAGCACCAGCCCCACTTGTCTAAAAGGGGCAGGGCTGGTTTTATTTCCCAGTTCCTGAGGCACCTCAAAATAAGAATGTCAAAGAGATCACACATTTTTTTAGAACTGGCTAGGCATGAGCTTCAGTTTGCGTGTGGCTCCCCATGTTAATTGATTCTTGTATTCAACTGGCATGATGTCATTTACTGACATCTCACCATATTTGATTTGTTCCCTTGAACATTTTGTTTGTCCCTGGATATTAAGAAATAAAAAAAAAAAAAGCAATGTTATCATTTCAGATGTCAGAGTTTTCTTTTCATCAAAAAACCCTCAGGATTTTTAATGGTAGGAAATAGAAAAACAATTATCTTTATATTAGGCTACAGTAATTGATACTGACACTGATTGTGTCATTAATTATTAAAATTTAAATTATATTTCTATTAGTTTTTTTTCTCCTGCTTGAAAATATCATATTAGGTTGTCATCTGTACATCTTTACAAAATTTGTTTTCTAAAAATGTTTCTTTGCAAAGAATTTTACCTGAATAGAACACACACCCACACACACTTTCTCCCTCTCTCTCTGAAAAGATTATACAATATTACCCATAATAATGTATATCACAATCTTTTTTATAAAAAGTTAATTTTCTTTTAAACTAAAAGAACCAAAATGTTATTTCTCATGGAATATAAGACAATCAAATACAACATTATTAAGTATTATTTATTACCAAACTCTACTGCATTGGAACTGTCATCAAATATATATATATATATAATGTCCTGATTTAAAATTTATTTGACAATTGAAAATATTGAAGATCCAAATATTATAAATCTATCAAATGTTAACATTTGATAGATTCATATTATTTGGATTTTTGGACTGTTTTCCTCATCTTTATTGTTATATACACAACATTTCAACCAATGTGCCTTCCTCCCTTCTTCAGGTGTTTCTTGTCCCAATCAAGAACCTTCACAGAATGTTGAAACATTGTGTATATAACAATAAAGATGATGACAACAGTCTGAAAAATCTAAATAATACAAATTATCAAGCCTCATATCAAAAATTCAGACAAATTGGTGGATTTATATTTGAATACTTCAGAACTAACCAAAAGCTACAACATATACCAAACCTGATTTTTTCCTTAATTTCTTTTACACATAATTTCGATCCTTTACTGAGATATCAAATTCAACAAGTTAAGTAGCTTTATAGTAAACTTGTATTTTTCACAAATATCTCCAAGAAAATGCTGCATAAATATCATATATATATCTTATTATAATGGAGATTGTGTGTTTTTCGGTCTGTAACCGAAACTATATTCCTACTCAAGTCACAATTCTTTTAGTTATTGACATCACATTCTCCATGATTTTATTTTTATCTAAACCTCAATTATTAATAAAATTGTCTTATTATTATTAATACTGTTAACTATGTCTACATACTGACAACATGCAATTATATTTATATATACAACAAAATAGCGGTATACAGTGTGAACGGGAAGGCTAATTTGCATATTAATATTAAAAAATTGAATTTAATAAATATGTGCTTAGTATTATTGATTTCTAACTGTTTGGTTTTATTTTAATGAATATAAGCAAAAATCTCTTCAATGAATCTTAAATGAAATCAATTAACAAGATAAAATAACTGTCATTTTATTCTTTACTTCCTTCTTATGACTAAATACTTAAATTAGAAAAAATAACAATGAAAGACGAGAGTGATGGAAGAGTAAGTTTCAGTTGTTCCATTTTTTATTATACTCCCTCTGTTTTAAATCTTTTATTATACTCCCTCTGTTTCAAATCTTTTTATCTGTATTCTTATTTAGTTCCGTTAGACTTTCTAATTTAATATAATATTTTATTACATTAAAACTTAAATACTTGCACCCGGAGGGTGCATACATTTGCTAGTGTATATATATATATATATATATATGTGTGTGTGTGTGTGTTTGTTTGTGTATGTAGTAAAGAATAGAGGGAAAAATTTGGACAAAGGAACAAAACTCAGACAAGTATATGTAGGAGATATATTTCGTTGTGCATTGAACTCGGCTTCATCAGTCGAAATATATCTCCTAAATATACTTGTCTGAGTTTTGTTCCTTTGTTTACATTTTTCCCTCTATTCTTTACTACATTCTGTCAGATTTTCTCCAATATATATATGATATTTATGCAGGATTTTCTTGGAGATATATTTTGAAAAATACCAGTTTACTATAAAGCTACTTAAGTTGTTGAATTTGTTGTCTCAATAAACTTACAAAATTTCAATCCTTTACTAAATCTGCAGACATCAATTAATGCCAAGAAGGAAATGGTTATATTTCAACAGTTTAATATGATTGATCATAGCTTTTATAGAAATTAATATGATTGATCATAGCTTTTATAGAAATTAATATGATTGATCATAGCTTTTATACAAATTAATATGATTGATCATAGCTTTATACAAAAATATGATTGATCATAGTTTTATACAAATTAATATGATTGATCATAGCTTTTATAGAAATTAATATGATGATCATAGCTTTTATAGAAATTAATATGATCATAGCTTTTATAGAATTAATATGATGGATCATAGCTTTTATAGAAATTAATATGATGGATCATAGCTTTTATAGAAATTAATATGATGAAATTAATATGATGGATCATAGCTTTTATAGAAATTAATATGATGGATCATAGCTTTTATAGAAATTAATATGATGGATCATAGCTTATATAAAATTAATATGATGGATCATAGCTTTATAGAAATTAATATGATTGATCATAGCTTTTATACAAATTAATATGATTGATCATAGCTTTTATACAAATTATATGATTGATCATAGCTTTTATACAAATTAATATGATTGATCATAGCTTTTATACAAATTAATATGATTGATCATAGCTTTATACAAATTAATATGATTGATCATAGCTTTTATAGAATTAATTGAATTGTCATAGCTTTATAGAAATTAATATGGTTGATCATAGCTTTATTTAAATTTTTAACTATATATTATAGAGGCATGTGTTTGTAATAGAGTCATAGGAAATGAACATGACAAGATGATTTCAAATCCTGGAGGCAGTTTGTGTTTCATATAACACTAATACCATTGGAAAAGGTATTCATCCAACTACTCTCCCTCCAGCTATGGATAAATAGTAGAGCAGACTGGGCTCTTTAACATTGGCTATAATCTTATATGTTCCGAGTGTTAAAGACATTTTTAAACTACTCTATATAGTTTATAGTCTGAATAGAGTAATGAGAATTCTGTTATAAATGCTATTACTATAACAATAAATCTTTCTTATTGTAACGGCAACACCCAGCAAAGAAATGAATAAACAGAGTCTGACTGATGAAGACGCTTTTATTTGGGTAAATACGAGAGTTGTCTCTATCCTCCCATTTCACAACGGTCTTCAACGAACGTTCTTCAACGTGAAACTACAATAGAATACAAATAGACTATGTAGTTTCTCTAATACAACTACTAAAATCGAAAAGAGGAGGAAAAGTTCCAAGCACGTAATTACTTTCTTGCTGTCTTCAAATCCTGCTGCTAAATGAATTCGAAATCCCGCGTCATGCAAACACGTGACTTTTACCAGTGTCAAATGGTGCCTGTACCCATGCAATAGGATGGCCGAACAAAACAAGGGAGATAATTATCTTGCATTTACACTTATTATTTACTAGTTTAACCAAAGTTGCTTTAAAATTAATTAAATTTGAATCAAAAGATTAATAAATACAAAACTAAAAATCTTCTTTCATTTTTTGTTTTTGCATCTGGCAATTTTGGAAATATGTTACAATTTCTCAAAGAATTTTGTAAAAAGTTTGTAAAAATAATTGTGATTTTATATTTTTTTACTTTTATAATTCAAGAAAATGCATTTATTAAACCTTAAAAAAATTATATAACCTAGAAGTCATATTAGTACTAACAAAAAGAAGGTGACAGATTCACTGAAAAGGGCATATATATATATATATATATATATTATATATATTATATATATATATATATATATATATACATACACATACACACATTTGACTCCCCTGTACAAGCTGGATGCAACAAGGTAAATTTTAATTAGAGTTTGATTTGTTTGAATTCTGGGGGGGTTTTTTCTCCCATACATGTTGCCTTACAGTCAAGGAGAAGGATAACTCTTAATTCAATCTTTACGTTTTATAACATATCAACATTTTTGGGGTCAGTTAATGCTGAATCAAATCATTATTTTTATAAACAAAGGACTCAAGCAAATCAGCTACTGTAATCAACCTAAGTGGTAACAGAGTGGACTTGGGAGTAATGGCAATGAAGGAGTACTCTGCACTCATCAGAACTGGATCCTCACCATCAGATGAAGTTTATTGTCATATTCAGAGTAGCCCTTTTTGCAGTGGGCCTTTACCCTCTACAGGGGATACAGTCAGTATATTGATAGAGCAGTTGAGAAATAAAGGTTTATGCTAGAGTTGGCCAACAAGAACCTTAAGAAATGGAGGTAAAATAACTGCCAGGATAGGATAAAAACACCAACATTCAAAACGAGGGAATCTATCCCCTTTTCACTAGTGCTAGACCATGGAGATTATTTTTTAGCATCTGAGGTGGAGCGCCACACCTACCATCAGCTCCTCACTTTACCGCACAGATCCCTGTGCTACTCATATGCTGAGTTGGCGATGGCCGGTATTGAACCCGGAAACTTGTGGTCCCTAGTCGGACACTACCTACCTACTAAAAAAGACACTAATTTGTCTCATACCTACAAACATCTTACAAATAAATCTGGTTTTAGCTGCACTAAATGAATATAATCCTACAGCGTGTCACAGTGGTTGATAGTTTGTCACAGCTTGATCAAATTTTGTTTTTACAGCAAGTATGGATGTATCAGCTTTGCTGAGTGATAATTTATTTGTTATTTATTAATACTAGCAAAAGTATACGCACCCCCTGGGTGCAAGTGTTTATATTATGAAATATCATATTGAATTAGAAAGACTAACAAAACTAAATAAGAACAAATATCGAGAAGAAGAAAAATTACCTAAGAAATTTAACAAATTCAATCAAAAGGAAAATATAATTACTAATTACTTTACTAGCAAGTATTTAAGTTTTAATGTGATAAAATATTGTTACATAATCATTAGTAACCTAATGATTATGACAATAGTGTAGAAATTATATTAGTGCAGCTGATGGCCTTGAGGGTGAGTGACGGCGCTTGACCTCGATCTCACCTTGCGTTATGGGGATGGAACGTGAGAACCAGAAGGCCCCTTCCGGTTTAAGGGGTAAGCAACTCAGTGAGTTAGAGTTAGAACTTAGAAGCCAAGCTAGCAAGATGTGAGTCTCACTGCGTGATTGTCTGGTCTGGGGGATCTACGAATAAAGTAACATCATCGTAAATCGAAGTCTTGTGGTTATTACTAAAGCTAACAATGACACAAGGCTTCTGATAAGGAGTGATCCCCAACAGAAACCAGACCCGGAATCCAAGAGACCAGACCTTAGAAGATATGCCGGCCAGAAGAATAGACGACCAGAATAAGAAGTAAGAGAAGTATATAACATATAGATATTTAGTGCCGGTAAAGAGGGTATACAACATATATCTATTTAGTGCCGTCCAAGAAAAGGCACTACGTAACAATATATCAAATTAGAAAGACTAAACAAACTAAATAAAAACAAGTATAAAAATATTACACTTATTTCAATTCAGGGCCAGGTTAGCTCAGTCGGTAGAGCGTTCAGCTAGAAACCATGAGGTTCCTAGTTCAATACCGGCCCTCGCCAACTCAGCGTATGAATAGCACAGGTATCTGTGCGGTAAAGTAAGGAACTGATGGTAGGTGTGGTGCTCCACCTCAGACGCAAAAAACAATCTCCTTGGTCTAGCGCTAGTGAAAAGGGGATAGACTCCCTCACTGTATGGTCATACCAACATTAGGCCGCCCCGACGACTTTATTTCAATGTTATTTTAATTGATTTCTCTACAAAATTATATATAAGCATTGCTTTTAATACATTTGAGAATAACATGATAGTATTAGAGATTGGTAACAAATAATTATTCGTTAAATCCAGTTTTGTTAAAATCATTATGCAAATTATTCCCACCATATACTATATAACTCTTTATTTCTTGGATATATATAACACACAGTTCAGTATTCTAAATTCATTAATAATACTAGCAAATATATATACTCTCTGGGTGCAAGTATTTAAGTTTTAATGTAATAAAATATTACATTGAATTAGAAAGGCTGATGAAACTAAATAAGAATGCAGATATAAAGATTTGAAAAATCGAAAAATAGAACAACTGAAACTTACTCACTCCCGTCTTTCATTACTAAATTTTCCTAATTTAACTATTTAGTTAAAATAGGAAGTAAAGAATAAAAGATTTATTTCTCATATTCATTGAGATAAAACCAAAGAAAAATCAATAATACTAAGTACATATTTATTAAAAAAATTTTAGATTAATATGCAAATTAACCTTCTTGTTCGCACTGTAAATCGCTATTTTGTTGTATATATAAATACAATTGCATGTTATTAACATGTAAGTAAAGTCGTTGGGGTGTCCTAAAGTCGGTATCAACCAATCCGTGAGGGAGTCTATCCCCTTTTCACTAGCGCTAGACCAAGGAGATTGTTTTTGCACCTGAGGTGGAGTGCCACACCTACCATCACTGTGCTACTCATACGCTGAGTTGGCGAGGGCCAGTATCGAACTAGGAACCTTGTGGTTTCTAGATGAATGCTCTACTGACTGAGCTAACCCGGCCCTTCTAAGGTCAATACTATTAATAATGTAAAACAATTTTGTTAATAATTGAGGTTTAAATAAAATAAAATGTGGAGAATGTGATGTAAATAACTAAGGGAATTGTGACTTAAGTAGTAATATAGTTTTGGCTACAGACAGACAAACTAATAAGATATCAAAATAGATATGTGTACATTGTAATAAATTACTCTGTTCAAATGATTTTGAAACTACTGGATGTTATAACAGATGATGCAGTCAAATCTTCTGCCATTTTTCTGCTGGTTTTATTCCACCTTCTATTGACTAGTTGGAGTTTGGTCTCAATTGAATATCACTAGTTCATTGTGGGTCACTCTGCTTATTGAGTCTGTTTGATTTGCAGGTTATTGGGAGCATCTCAAACTCATACCCCAATTGGCACAACATGAACAACTGACTTCTTCATTTGGCATTAAGTCAATTCCATTTTGATGCCTATTTAATTAGGTATCTAGTGTCAAGACATCCACATTCGTCTGTATAATCTTAATTTACCAGTTTACAACTATATATATTACCCAACCCTTCTCACAAGCAGGATGTGACACAAGGTAAATTCTAACAGACTTTAACAGGTTTGAATTCAGAGTTGTCCTTCCCTAGACTGGTTACTTAGCCAATGTTAAAGAGTCCAATCTGCCCTACTATTTACCCATAGCTGGAGGGAGAGTAGTTGGATGCATACCTTTCAAGGTATGCTTAGGCTATTAGCACTATGTGAAATGCAAACAATTTACAGCTATACAAATTAGAGAACATCAATTTGGTTGGTTGGTTTTCACAACATGTCAAACCTGTTGGGTTATTTAATGCTGAAGTCGGTTGGTTTGATTTTATGGCATATCAAAACTTGGGTTATTTTATGCTGAAGATGTTTTTGTTTTCTTCATTCTTGTGGGTATTAGTTTTTTAAACTCATTTTTAAAAAAATTTTTTTTGATTTATTTAACCCATAGATGCGACCCTTACTGGTACTTAACCCATAGATGCACCCTTACTGGACTTTAACCATAGATGCGACCCTTTACTGGTACTTTAACCCATAGATGCGACCCTTACTGTACTTTAACCCATAGATGCGACCCTTACTGGTACTTTAACCCTAGATGCGACCCCTTACTGGTACTTTACCTAGATGCCGACCCCATTACTGTCTTTAACCCATAGGATGCGACTGGTACTTTAACCCATAGATGCGACCCTTACTGGTACTACCAGCTCCCAGTCAGAGTGAAGCTGGAAGTAATGGTGATTAATCAGTATACTCCACACTTCCTTAATGCTTCAGAACTGGTGGAACGTTCACCACTAGCATACGGTTAACATCATACCCAGGACACTTAACACCTCCCTTAACAACACCTAATTCAATATTATGATCACAAAGGATATACTCTCTCTCTTGGACAATCATAAAGGCTCTGTGAGGGGGTTCTCTGAAGGTTCAAATATGGGTTCCTCTGGGGACTTGCTTTGTGGGTCCCTAACTGGCCTGGCATTCAGAAGCTGAGAGCACAGGCGGTCCTTTCAGTCTTGCCATCCAAACTTGGAATGCATGATTTCTCCCAGCCCCTAAGGGGCGTTAATCGTGTCAGGAGACACAGGAGAGTTCCTCCACATATATTCCACTCACATATCAATTAACTTCTGCCAAAAAACTTGATCTACAAAATTCAAACTTATGCACCACAGTCTATATTAGTCAATAATACTGTCCACTGGATACGGTATTTATGAGAAACATTTGGTATAAGCCAAAACAGCACATCTGTATAGATTTATCTTAAAAGCATTATAACTGTCTTATTAATAACAGAGGAGCTTCAGACAGAACACACAACTTATTTTATTCATACTACTTGTCTAGAAAATACAAGAGTATAAAATAAGTAAAAGAAGGATATTATAATAGCGCAGAAGAAAATAACGATGTATTTTAATTAGAATGTAAATATTATCTGAATATAACTGTCTTGGATTATAGCATAACAGATAGGTTAGGTGCAGATACTCAAAATGGTCCAGGAGAAATCTAAGTACACAACACACAGCACTATAATGTATATAACTATATATACTTATTATTATATATACTATATAATATATATAATAATATAATTTTCTTAAGTGGAGTGTCGTTTTAACGGTTTGAATTCAGTTTTCCTTTTCCTAGACTGGATAAGTCCTCATCGAAAGCAAAATAAGTATATTCATAACTAGCCACGCGGCTACCCAGCCTTGCCTGGGATTAGAGGGGATTTTTTCAAATTTTAGCCCCAGAATCCATTATTATGAGATCGGTGTTGAGAATTGAATCCTCGTGGGATGCCTCATAAATCCCTATGTAAAAAAAAAATAGACCTTGATTAATTCCTGCTACTTTGAAAAGAAATGTTAATAGTCTACTATCTGAAATATAAAAAGAAAAAAATTCCATGCTCTCATTATTGAAATTTATATTTTTATAATTATCATCTACGAATATAAATCAAAATATTATTTTTTGCTCCAAAACCAAACCCTCGGTGATTTTAATGATGTTATATATTTACTTATGTCGTTAATTTGTTTTTTTTTCAAAGTTTCCCTGGACTATACCATTATAACACAATTTCCCCTTTATTAATATGTGAGATATCAAACATAATAAAAATCTTACTGAAAAAATTGAACCCAGTTACATAACTCTTATCAGATGCGGAGTACTAAGCTGAGTATGAATTTATAGTTATATATATATATTATATATATATGATTTACAACCCTCCACATGAAGCAAGAATGTGAACAAGGTCAATTCTTTAAGCAATGTTATAAACAGCGTTTTTAGAACTCAGAGTTTTCCTATCTCTTAGACTGGTTTGGGCCTCCAAGATAAAGAGCCCAGTTTTGCCCTACTAATTACTCATATTCTGGTGGGAATATTGGACATAACATTTCCCAAGTGGTATATTGTGAAAGGGCTATGTGCTGAAATGCAAACAGCCTCGTCCAGGTTTTGAAATTGGTCTTATACCAGTGTCCATTTTCATATGACGGTAAACCTACATCACACCCCTCTATTAGTGTATGTAATTATATAATAAATTGAAACATAACAATGCCAGAATAACCAATTCTTAGCATTACCATTTTGACACATTGCTACCACATATAAAAAGTTGTTAAAAGTTACATACTTTACCACAGATTCACTTTATGATAATCTTTTAGATATATATTATCAGGTCATCCATTAGAACGGCGTGTGTTCTCAACTTATCAAAGTCCTCTTCCAGTGTCGGCTAGAATATTTTGTAAGCTGACTACAGCCCGAATTAACTCCGGGAGTGCGGTGTCAGTTTTGGCACCTTTAAACATTGGCTGCTCTTCACTATAACAGATAATGGAAGGGATATTAACTGTTAAACACACACTCGCTTATGTGGTGTAAAGCCGTCACAGAGTCTCCATTCTAACACCACCCCTACCACAAATGAAAGTGTGACACAAGGTCAATTCCTTAAGTGCAGCTTCAGACAGGTGATTGTTTCAGAGGTCTTCTTCATCTTCCATAGACCGGATTCCTAACCAAGGTTAAACAGCCTCAGTCTCACCCGTACTAATTTATCCATAGGCTAGAGGCAGAGAGTCAGGATCTCATACCTTTCCCAGAGCGATTATTACGCTCTACGTGAAATGCAACACATCCAGGATTGAACACGGAGGTGTCAGTCCATTTCCCATGGACTAACATTACCCACGTATGTTCTAAAAATTATAATTTTTACAATAGATACCATTATGGGAAATGGTAAAAAATTCCTGTTATAACTTTTTTTTCACTGTTCTCACTAGGTTAGGCTTGGTAGCAAATTTTAATAGGTAGAAAACATCCACTCTGTCCCATACAATCCTATACACGATGATAAACATAGCTATGCCAAGGATAATCGTTCTCTTTTTCTCTGAAGTAGTCAGTTCCATTTCCCTGTGGACACATCTCTGCCCTCCGTGAAGGGGGCCAGTACTGCACCATGTACACATCACACACTAATGCTCAATACTGCCTGTATTCGTACACTATTCTTTGACAATTCTCTCTTGC
>CM042150.1:117131980-117369480 GCA_023376005.1 Doryteuthis pealeii
TTTAAATAATAATTTCTGGTTATCTTTTAATTCCTCCTGACTATAATCTTAGTAGGCTGCTAGTTTGTAGTGGGGGTTGAATTCCTCCTATTTTGGTAGTAGCGCGCTGTAACATTATACTTTTATTACCTCTTACCACCATCTTCACAACCAAATAAATAAATAAATAAATAAATAAATATATATATATATATATATATATATATATATAAAATAGAATGAATTTTTGATTTGTGAATATATCCAACCATTTTGAATATCTCAACTGCAAAATGTCACATCACCCACTTACATCAGCAACCACTATATTCTAGATTTGTTAGATTCCCTGATTTCATGTTTCTAAATCTTCATGTTGCCAAATCCTAATCTATAGATTATCTAGAACAAGTTTTTTCTCCATAATTCCAATACTTCACTTTGGCACCTTTTACAGATTTCTTTCTACTCAAATCATTTTCCTTTTTCTATTGACAAAGTTCTTTTATTTCTTTTTTACAACATTCATCAAACCAAGTTTAACTTTTGTGTAGCATCAAAGTGTAGTATCTGTACCTGTTGAATTTTAATTAAAGATATTGCAATAAAAAAAAAATCAATTTAAATTATCATCTACAGGCTGGTCTGCTAGTCCTGTCACCCCATCATATTGTTTTAATAATATAATTTATGTAATTATTTTACCTCTAAAAATTAAATTATTTTCTAGAATTTTATGGTATTATGTAATTATTTTACTTTAAAAAAAAAAGAATCACAAGACTTTCATATCATTCTGTACATATGAATACATATAATTTTTAGTTTAACTATTAGTAGTGATTAGTCCATGACATGCAACACTCCACTTTGGACCTTACTTTGGCTAGATGGGCAATCGGAGAGGCCCACTTTGATCAATTGGCTGATCACATCATGCCCTAGCATCTATATGATTGTCCCAACCCTGTTGCCCCATGGCAAACTCCCAACCCTTTTTATTATATATGTGCTAGAAGGCGGGGTGTCCTGGATATGATGTTAAACTATCTGATGGTGAACTTCTTACTCCATCACCATTACTCCCAGATCCAGCTTGACCTGGAGTGGTAGTACCTGTTAGGGTTCCATCTGAGCTAAATATAAAAAATGAGTTTTAAAAAAATGTATTTAAAAATAATTGAGTTTAAAAAGAAGACTTTTCAATACCCATCAAGAAGAAATAAAACAAAATGTATTCGGCATAAAATAACCCAACATGGGTTGATATGCCATAAAAATCCAACCAACCAAAGTTAGAATAATCATTGAAAAGGAGAAGAAAGCAGCTGATGGTTAACTAAAAAGAGAATAATGTTGAAAGGTGAAAAAGGATGCTGTAAGATCCACAAGGAGTGTGCTTTAAAGAGAACACAGGCACCAGAAGTCTAGATAAGCAAGTTTTTCATTAATATTAAATGTCTGGAACATTTCCAGACATACTTTGCATATCACTTTATAGACTATTTTCTTTATTCACTATCTTCCTAGTGTTTCAAATATGTTCACAGCTTTTGTGAATTATTAGATTCTTTGAATCTCATCTGAGCCACCTGCTTTTTTTACATAAAAACATTTTGCTTAACACAAAAATGTTCAACACATTCAGCTCATCTACATATGATTTTACCAAAAATATTTCTAAACCTATTTATTGGAAAGAAGCGTGGTTCTATAAGCATATTGCTAATCTTGCATATACATTCTTATGTTTTTCAATTCTTTGTTCTTCTTAGGAGGTACATACAGGTAACCATGACTACAGAGGAACAAACATGTCTAAGTCAAATCTCAAGAACAATCTTTTGATATCACTATTAACAATATAGGAATAACTTTTCATCAATAAATTATATAAAGCACCATGGAGGTGTGTGGTGTAATGGTTATCATCATAGGAAATGGACACAGCGAGATAAGTTCAAATCCTAAATGAGGCTGTTTCCATTTCACATAGCACTAATACCTTTGGGAAAGGTAGGAATTCAACTGTTCCTCCAGTTATGGGTAAATAGCAGGACTGATTGGGCTCTTTAACCTTGATTAGGCAGCCAGTCTAGGAGAAAAAAAAACTCTAAATTTAAACCTGTTAAACTTTGCTTAAAGAATTGACCTTGTATCATATCCTGCTTGTGCGGAGGAGTTGGTCAATATGTATATCAAGCTCACTGCTATAATTTAGATATGGTCTCTGGCACACTAAAAGAATCAGTTGCTACTAGATCCCCAAAGTTAGGCAGTGATGAGCCTGTTCAAGTATTAAAAGAATCAGTTGCTGCTAGATGTATATATATATATAATTATGTATGTTATGTTCTTGTGAATGTTGTTTGTTTGGTCTCTTGAAGCATTGGAATAAAGAACAAAAATCAGAATTTTTATATATTCAACCGTTGCTCTGTTCCTGGTTTAATCTATTCCGATATTTTGGGCGAACATTCACCCCTTTTTCAAGGTAATAACAAGACGGTCTGGAGAAAAAAAAAAAGATGAAATGTTGTATATGAGGGCAAAAAAGTAATTAAAACAACTATATAATATATATATATATATATATATATATATATATATATATATATATATATATATATATATATATATATATATATATATATATATATTCAAATAGCAGTATGGTGGCATAATAGATATGTTATTTGCCAGTCTCTTGGTCAAACATTGGAATCAGTAAAGTCTTGTTTATAGATTATCTTGAATGTCTTTTTCCACCATAATTCTAAGACACTTATTGATGTATTTACATAATCAGTTCCTTTAGTATTGACAAATAACTATCAAACAGATAGATATGTCTATGTGGATATGTTTATATATACATATACAATATTGAAAAATATAAAGGACAACTTCCTGTTGCCTGGCAGTCTTTTTCTATAACAGTGCTCAATATTCTAGAGTTATTTGTATGTTAAATATCAAAATACTAAGTGTAAGGAGATGCTGGGCAAATAACTGTTCCAATAATTCCTTACTGTAGATGTGTGAATGCATCCTCGAGATAATCTTCAATCCAATCTGACATGGTACCATCTAAAAAATTGCTGACTAGATTCATGATTTATGGATCTGTTAATATATATATATATATATATATAATATACCAAGCGTGTTGGTAAATCCTTGAGGTGAGAAAAAACCCAGCAAATAGTTTGATTGTAAAAATATACTACCAAACATCAACCAGGGAGAAAAAAAATTTTGAAAAAAAGAAAAGACCAAGATAGTCGTACCAACAAAAAATAATCTATTGGTACAGTATTTGGCCAAAAGAAAAAACAATTTATATGTATATAAGATATATATATATATTCATATAACCGCTAGGAGAATAGCTAATAAGTAAAAAGTGCTCAATACCTAAGTAGAGCAAATAATAAAGATAAATCTAATGAATCAGACGAACCTACTATTAGTTTCGCTTAATGCTCTTCAGGGCTAAGATCTGACTACAGATTTTGCTTAATTCAAAAATTTAAATTAAAAAAATTTTAATATATAAATTAAATATTTATTAAACAATAGACTTATAGTGTTCTTTGTTTTTATTGGTCCATCTGGTTCAGCTAATTTAAATGACTACTGTGGTTAGTACTATTTAATCCGTCTTGCTCCTTGTCTCTGTAGTCAGATCTTAGCCCTGAAGAGCATTAAGCGAAACTAATAGTAGGTTCGTCTGACTCATTAGATTTATCTTATATATATATATATATATATATATATATATATATATGTTTTTTTGTTTAATGCTACTTACCAGGGTTTCAGATCGGCCAATCTGTTGGAATACTTTTTGATATGAGGTGTGCTTTAATTCCCCACCTGGATTTATAGACTAGCCAAGGTCACATGAGTTGTTCCTGCAGCCAATCACTAACCATACTGCGTGGAAGACACACTATTTAACCCCTCCCCTCACTGGTCATAATTACAATTACGCTGAGGATGGACATAGGATTATCAGATCTTTACCAATACTCAGGAAGGACTTATACGATTACCAGAGGAACCAAAGGATTCATTATCGAAGGACTCTTTATCAGGAACTGAGAATTCTTTACCAGAGGAACCAAAGGATTCATTATTGTGGGACTCTTTACCAGGGATCCAATTCCACTGGACAAACACTACTGCTTTAATCTCCCAGTAAATATTGGGATGTTCGATCTACTGATCACCATCGTGTGTGACAATGCATAAAAAAAACTATAGAAATAAAGTTATTAGGATGATGAATTTTACTTCCTCTGCAACATTCACCGACCCCCTATATTTACCTGGTTTTTCAGAACCCTGTATCCAGTGGCTTTGACCATTGGACTGGTAAGATATCTAATATAAGTGTAATCCCAGGGAACCAACTCTACAGTCAGCACCAGCCCCACTTGTCTAAAAGGGACAGGGCTGGTTTTATTTCCCAGTTCCTGAGGCACCTCAAAATAAGAATGTCAAAGAGATCACACATTTTTTTAGAACTGGCTAGGCATGAGCTTCAGTTTGCGTGTGGCTCCCCATGTTAATTGATTCTTGTATTCAACTGGCATGATGTCATTTACTGACATCTCACCATATTTGATTTGTTCCCTTGAACATTTTGTTTGTCCCTGGATATTAAGAAATAAAAAAAAAGCAAAGTTATCATTTCAGATGTCAGAGTTTTCTTTTCATCAAAAAACCCTCAGGATTTTTAATGGTAGGAAATAGAAAAACAATTATCTTTATATTAGGCTACAGTAATTGATACTGACACTGATTGTGTCATTAATTATTAAAATTTAAATTATATTTCTATTAGTTTTTTTTCTCCTGCTTGAAAATATCATATTAGGTTGTCATCTGTACATCTTTACAAAATTTGTTTTCTAAAAATGTTTCTTTGCAAAGAATTTTACCTGAATAGAAGTGTAACACACACCCACACACACACTCTCTCTCTCCCTCTCTCTCTGAAAAGATTATACAATATTACCCATAATAATGTATATCACAATCTTTTTTATAAAAAGTTTTCTTTTAAACTAAAGGAACCAAAATGTTATTTCTCATGGAATATAAGACAATCAAATACAACATTATTAAGTATTATTTATTACCAAACTCTACTGCATTGGAACTGTCATCAAATATATATATATAATGTCCTGATTTAAAATTTATTTGACAATTGAAAATATTGAAGATCCAAATAGTATAAATCTATCAAATGTTAACATTTGATAGATTTATATTATTTGGATTTTTGGACTGTTTTCCTCATCTTTATTGTTATATACACAACATTTCAACCAATGTGCCTTCCTCCCTTCTTCAGGTGTTTCTTGTCCCAATCAAGAACCTTCACAGAACGTTGAAACATTGTGTATATAACAATAAAGATGATGACAACAGTCTGAAAAATCTAAATAATACAAATTATCAAGCCTCATATCAAAAATTCAGACAAATTGGTGGATTTATATTTGAATACTTCAGAACTAACCAAAAGCTACAGCATATACCAAACCTGATTTTTTCCTTAATTTCTTTTACACATAATTTCGATCCTTTACTGAGACATCAAATTCAACAAGTTAAGTAGCTTTATAGTAAACTTGTATTTTTTACAAATATCTCCAAGAAAATGCTGCATAAATATCATATATATATATATGTATATATATATATGTGTGTGTGTGTGTGTGTTTGTGTGTGTGTGTGTGTTTGTGTATGTAGTAAAGAATAGAGGGAAAAATTTGGACAAAGGAACGAAACTCAGACAAGTATATGTAGGAGATATATTTCGTTGTGCATTGAACTCGGCTTCATCAGTCGAAATATATCTCCTAAATATACTTGTCTGAGTTTTGTTCCTTTGTTTACATTTTTCCCTCTATTCTTTACTACATTCTGTCGGATTTTCTCCAATATATATATATATATATATATACATATATACATATATATATATATATATATATATATATATGATATTTATGCAGGATTTTCTTGGAGATATATTTTGAAAAATACCAGTTTACTATAAAGCTACTTAAGTTGTTGAATTTGATGTCTCAATAAACTTACACAATTTCAATCCTTTACTAAATCTGCAGACATCAATTAATGCCAAGAAGGAAATGGTTATATTTCAACAGTTTAATATGATTGATCATAGCTTTTATACAAATTAATATGATTGATCATAGCTTTTATACAAATTAATATGATTGATCATAGCTTTTATACAAATTAATATGATTGATCATAGCTTTTATACAAATTAATATGATTGATCATAGCTTTTATACAAATTAAATATGATTGATCATAGCTTTTATACAAAATTAATATGATTGACATAGCTTTTATACAAATTAATATGATTGATCATAGCTTTTATACAAATTAATGTGGTCATAGCTTTTATACAATCATATTTATACAAATAATAAGATAGCTTTTTATAGAAATTTAATTTTAACTATATATTATAGAGGCATGTGTTTGTAATAGTTAGTCATAGGAAATGAACATGACAAGATGATTTCAAATCCTGGAGGCAGTTTGTGTTTCATATAACACTAATACCATTGGAAAAGGTATTCATCCAACTACTCTCCCTCCAGCTATGGATAAATAGTAGGGCAGACTGGGCTCTTTAACATTGGCTATAATCTTATATGTTCCGAGTGTTAAAGACATTTTAAACTACTCTATATAGTTTATAGTCTGAATAGAGTAATGAGAAATTCTGTTATAAATGCTATTACTATAACAATAAATCTTTCTTATTGTAACGGCAACACCCAGCAAAGAAATGAATAAACAGAGTCTGACTGATGAAGACGCTTTTATTTGGGTAAATACGAGAGTTGTCACTATCCTCCTGTTTCACAACGGTCTTCAACGAACGTCTTCAACGTGAAACTACAATAGAATACAAATAGACTATGTAGTTTCTCTAATACAACTACTAAAATCGAAAAAGAGGAGGAAAAGTTCCAAGCACGTAATTAGTTTCTTGCTGTCTTCAAATCCTGCTGCTAAATGAATTCGAAATCCCGCGTCATGCAAACACGTGACTTTTACCAGTGTCAAATGGTGCCTGTACCCATGCAATAGGATGGCCGAACAAAACAAGGGAGATAATTATCTTGCATTTACACTTATTATTTACTAGTTTAACCAAAGTTGCTTTAAAATCAATTAAATTTGAATCAAAAGATTAATAAATACAAAACTAAAAATCTTTCATTTTTTGTTTTTGCATCTGGCAATTTTGGAAGTATGTTACAATTTCTCAATGAATTTTGTAAAAAGTTTGTAAAAATAATTGTGATTTTATATTTTTTACTTTTATAATTCAAGAAAATGCATTTATTAAACCTTAAAAAAATTATATATATAACCTGGAAGTCATATTAGTACTAACAAAAAGAAGGTGACAGATTCACTGAAAAGGGCATATATATATATATATATATATATATATATGCATATACATACACATACACACATTTGACTCCCCTGTACAAGCTGGATGCAACAAGGTAAATTTTAATTAGAGTTTGATTTGTTTGAATTCTGGGTTTTTTTTTTCTCCCATACATGTTGCCTTACAGTCAAGGAGAAGGATAACTCTTAATTCAATCTTTACGTTTTATAACATATCAACATTTTTTGGGTCAGTTAATGCTGAATCAAATCATTATTTTTATAAACAAAGGACTCAGGTTGATTACAGTAGCTGATTTGCTTAAGTGGTAACAGAGTGGACTTGGGAGTAATGTCAATGAATGAGTACTCTGCACTCACCAGAACTGGATCCTCACCATCAGATGAAGTTTATTGTCATATTCAGAGTAGCCCTTTTTGCCGTGGGCCTTTACCCTCTGCAGGGGATACAGTCAGTATATTGATAGAGCAGTTGAGAAATAAACGTTTATGCTAGAGTTGGCCAACAAGAACATCAAGAAATGGAGGTAAAATAACTGCCAGGATAGGATAAAAACACCAACATTCAAAATGAGGGAATCTATCCACTTTTCACTAGTGCTAGACCAAGGAGATTGTTTTTTAGCATCTGAGGTGGAGCGCCACACCTACCATCAGCTCCTCACTTTACCGCACAGATCCCTGTGCTACTCATATGCTGAGTTGGCGACGGTCGGTATCGAACCCGGAAACTTGTGGTCCCTAGTCGGACACTACCTACCTACTAAAAAAGACACTAATTTGTCTCATACCTACAAACATCTTACAAATAAATCTGGTTTTAGCTGCACTAAATGAATATAATCCTACAGCGTGTCACAGTGGTTGATAGTTTGTCACAGCTTGATCAAATTTTGTTTTTGCAGCAAGTATGGATGTAGCAGCTTTGCTGAGTGATAATTTATTTGTTATTTATTAATACTAGCAAAAGTATACGCGCCCCCTGGGTGCAAGTATTTATGTTATGAAATATCATATTGAATTAGAAAGACTAACAAAACTAAATAAGAACAAATATCGAGAAGAAAAAAAAATTACCTAAGAAATTTAACAAATTCAGTCAAAAGGAAAATACTATAATTACTAATTACTTTACTAGCAAGTATTTAAGTTTTAATGTAATAAAATATTGTTACATAATCATTAGATACCTAATGATTATGACAATAGTGTAAAAATCATATTAGTGCAGCTGATGGCCTTGAGGGTGAGTGACGGCGCTTGACCTCAATCTCACCTTGCGTTATGGGGATGGAACGTGAGTACCAGAAGGCCCCTTCCGGTTTAAGGGGTAAGCAACTCAGTGAGTTAGAGTTAGAACTTAGAAGCGAAGCTAGCAAGATGTGAGTCTCACTGCGTGATTGTCTGGTCTGGGGGATCTACGAATAAAGTAACATCATCGTAAATCGAAGTCTTGTGGTTATTACTAAAAGCTAACAATGACACAAGGCTTCTGATAAGGAGTGATCCCCAACAGAAACCAGACCCGGAATCCCAAGAAGACCAGACCTTAGAAGATATGCCGGCCAGAAGAATAGACGACCAGAATAAGAAGTAAGAGAAGTATATAACATATAGATATTTAGTGCCGGTAAAGAAGGGTATGCAACATATATCTATTTAGTGCCGTCCAAGAAAAGGCACTACGTAACAATATATCAAATTAGAAAGACTAACAAAACTAAATAAAAACAAGTATAAAAATATTACACTTATTTCAATTCAGGGCCGGGTTAGCTCAGTCGGTAGAGCGTTCAGCTAGAAACCATGAGGTTCCTAGTTCAATACCAGCCCTCGCCAACTCAGCATATGAATAGCACAGGTATCTGTGCGGTAAAGTAAGGAACTGATAGTAAGTATGGTGCTCCACCTCAGATGCAAAAAACAATCTCCTTGGTCTAGCGCTAGTGAAAAGGGGATAGACTCCCTCACTGTATGGCTCATACCAACATTAGGCCACCCCGACGACTTTATTTCAATGTTATTTTAATTGATTTCTCTACAAAATTATATATAAGCATTGCTTTTAATACATTTGAGAATAACATGATAGTATTAAAGATTGGTAACAAATAATTATTCGTTAAATTCAGTTTTGTTAAAATCATTATGCAAATTATTCCCACCATATACTATATAACTCTTTATTTCTTGGATATATATAACACACAGTTCAGTATTCTAAATTCATTAATAATACTAGCAAATATATATACTCTCTGGGTGCAAGTATTTAAGTTTTAATGTAATAAAATATTACATTGAATTAGAAAGGCTGATGAAACTAAATAAGAATGCAGATATAAAGATTTGAAAAGAGGTGGGTAAAATCAAAAAATAGGACAACTGAAACTTACTCACTCTTGTCTTTCATTGCTAAATTTTCCTAATTTAACTATTTAGTTAAAATAGTAAGTAAAGAATAAAAGATTTATCTCAAAGATTTTTTTCTCATATTCATTGAGATAAAACCAAAGAAAAATCAATAATACTAAGTACATATTTATTAAAAAAATTTTATATTAATATGCAAATTAACCTTCCTGTTCACACTGTAAATCGCTATTTTGTTGTATATATAAATACAATTGCATGTTATTAGCATGCAAGTAAAGTCGTCGGGGTGTCCTAAAGTCAGTATCAACCAATCCGTGAGGGAGTCTATCCCCTTTTCACAAGCGCTAGACCAAGGAGATTGTTTTTGCACCTGAGGTGGAGCGCCACACTTACCATCACTGTGCTACTCATACACTGAGTTGGCGAGGGCCGGTATTGAACTAGGAACCTTGTGGTTTCTAAATGAATTTTCTGACTGAGCTAACCCGGCCCTTCTAAGGTCAATACTATTAATAATGTAAAACAATTTTGTTAATAATTGAGGTTTAAATAAAATAAAATGTGGAGAATGTAATGTAAATAACTAAGGGAATTGTGACTTAAGTAGTAATATAGTTTTGTGTACATAATGCTCTTGTAATAAATTAGCCTGTTCAAATGATTTTGAAACTACTGGATGTTATAACAGATGATGCAGTCAAAATCTTCTGCCATTTTTCTGCTGGTTTTCTTCCACCTTCTATTGACTAGTTGGAGTTTGGTCTCAATTGAATATCACTAGTTCATTGTGGGTCACTCTGCTTATTGAGTCTGTTTGATTTGCAGGTTATTGGGGAGCATCTCAACTCATACCCCAATTGGCACACATGAACAACTGACTTCTTCATTTGGCATTAAGTCAATTTCATTTGATGCCTATTTAATTAGGTATCTAGTGTCAAAGACATCCACATTCGTCTGTATAATCTTAATTTACCAAGTTTTACAACTATATATTTACCCAACCCCTCCTCACAAGCAGGATGTGACACAAGGTAAATTTCTTAAACAGACTTTAACAGGTTTGAATTCAGAGTTGTCCTTCCTCTAGACTGGTTACTTAAGCCAAGGTTAAAGAGCCCAATCTGCCCTACTATTTACCCATAGCTGAGGGAGAGTAGTTGGATGCTTAGTATGCTTAGGCTATTAGCACTATGTGAAATGCAAACAATTTTACAGTTACGAATTAGAGAACATCAATTTGGTTGGTTGGTTTTACAACATGTCAAAACCTGTTGGGTTATTTAATGCTGAAGTCGGTTGGTTTGATTTTATGGCATATCAAAACTTGGGTTATTTTATGCTGAAGATGTTTTGTTTTCTTCATTCTTGTTGGGTATTCAGTTTTTTTAAAACTCATTTAAAAAAAATTTTTTTGATTTATTTAACCCATAGATGCGACCCCTTACTGGTACTACAACCCATAGATGCGACCTTACTGTACTTTAACCATCAGATGCGGGACCCTTACTGGTACTTTTAACCCAAGATGCGACCCTTACTGGTACTTTACCCATAGCATGCGACCCTTACTGCGTACTTTAACCCATAGATGCCGACCTACTGGTACTTTAACCCTAGGATGCGAACCGCTTACTGGTACTTTAACCCATAGATGCGACCCTTACTGGTACTAACCCATAGATCTACTGTATACCAGGTCAGAGTGAAGCTGGAAATAAAATGGTGATTAATCAGTACTCCACACTTCCTAGATGTTCAGAACTGGAACTTCACCACTAGATACTGTTTAACATCATACCCAGGACACTAAACTCCTTAACCAACACCTAATTCATATATGATAACAAAGGGTTGAAGGTCTGCCATAAGGGCAATAGAGTTGGGACAATCATAAAGGTGTGAGGGGGTTCTCTGAATGTTCAAATGGGTCCTCACTGAGGGGGATGCTTTATGGTCCCTTAATGCCTGGCATCAGAAGCTGAGAGCAAGGAGGTCCTTTCAGTCTTGCCATCCAACTTGGAAATGATGAATTTCTCCCAGCCCCCTAAGGGGGTTAATTCCGTGTCAGGAGACACAGGAGAGTTCCCACATATATTCATACAATATCAATAACTTTGCCAAAAAACTTGATCTACAAAATTCAACTTATGCACCAGTCTATATAGTAAATATATTCACTGATAGGTATTTATGAGAAAATTGGTATAAGCAAAACAGACATTGTTAGATTTATCTTAAAAGCATTATAATAGTCTTATAATAACAGAGGAAGCTCAGACAGAACACAAACTTATTTTTATTTATACTTGTCTAGAAAATACAAGAGTATAAAATAATAAAAGAAAGTATATTATTAATAGCAGAAGAAAAATAACATGTAATTTTATTAGAATGTAATATTTATCTGGATAACTGTCTGGATTTAGATAAAACAGTAGGTTAGGTGCCAGATACTCAAAATGGTCCAGGAGAAATCTAATACACAAACACACAAGCATATATGTATATAATATATATATATATATATATATATATATATATATATATATATATATAATTTCTTAAGTGGAGTTTAACCGGTTTGAATTCAGTTCCTTTTCCTAGACTGGATAGTCATGAAAGCAAAATAAGTATATTCATAACTAGCAGCGGCTACCCAGCCTTGCCTGGGTAGAGGGGGATTTTTTAAAGTTAGTCCCGCAGATCCATTATTACTGAATCGTGAGTTGAATCCTCGTGGGATGCCTCATTTAAATCCCTATGTAAAAAAAAAAATAGACCTTGCATTAATCCTGCTACTTTGAAAAGAAATGTTAATGTCTACTATCTGAAATATAAAAAGAAAAAAATTCCATGCTCTTATTATTGAAATTTTATTTTTTAATTATCATCACGAATATAAATCAAATTTCTATTATTTTTGCTCAAAAACCAAACCCTGGTGATATTTAATGTGTATATATATTTACTTTGTCGTTAATTGTTTTATTTTCAAAGTTTCCCCTGGACATACATATACACACAACTTCCCTTTATATATGTAGAGATATCAAATAATATAAATCATTACTGAAAAAAAATTGAACTCAGTAACATAACTCTTATCAGATGGATGTATAAGCTAGTATGAATTTATGTTATATATATATATATATATATATATTTACCAACCCCTCCACATGAGCAAGATGTGACACAAGGTCAATTCTTTAAGCAATGTTTAACAGGTTTGAATTCAGAGTTTTCCTTCTCTTAGACTGGTTGCCTAACCAAGATTAAAGAGCCCAGTTTGCCCTACTAATTACTCATATCTGGTGGGAGAATAGTTGGATTCATACATTTCCCAAGGGTATATAGTGAAAGGCTATGTGAAATGCAAACAGCCTCGTCCAGGATTTTGAACTTGTCTTACAGTGTCCATTTTCTATTAACCATTACATCACACCCCTCTATTAGTGTATCATTATATAATAAATGAAAATAACAATGGCCAGAATAACAATTCTTAGATTACCAATTTTGACACATTGCTACCACATATAAAAAGTTGTAAAATGTTCATATTTGCCACAAGTTCATTTATGTAAACTTTTAAGATATATATATTATAGGGTCATCCATAGACACGTGTTTCAACTTATCAAGTCTCTTCAGTGTGGCTAGATATTTTGTAAGCTACCTACAGCCGGAATTGAACTCCGGTGAGTTGGGTGTCAGTTTGGCACCTTAACCATTTGGCTGTCTTCACTTACAGAATGGGAAGGGGATATTAACTGTTTTAATACACACATCGCTTTGTGTGTAAAGGCCGTCACAGAGTGCTCCATTCTACCAACCCCTCCACATGAGCAGGGTGTGACACAAGGTCAATTTCTTAAGTGGAGTTCAACAGGTTTGATTTCAGAGTCTTCCTTCTCCTAGACCGGTTTCCTAACCAAGGTTAAACAGCCTAGTCTACCCTACTATTTATCCATAGCTAGAGGGAGAGTAGGATTCATACCTTTCCCAAGGGTATTAGCGCTCTAAGTGAAATGCAATTACCACATCCAGGATTTGAACACGGGGTGTCAAGTCCATTTCCCATGACTTTAACCATTACACCACGTGCTTCCTAAATATATAATATATTTACATAGATACCTTATGGAAATGGATAATGAAAAAAATTCTGTTATAACTTTTTTTTCACTGTTTCTACTAGCTTAGTTGGTCAAAAACACCCTTTCCTGTAACTCACTTCATTAGATAGGTAGAAAACTCCACCCTCTGTCACCATAACAATCTATACAGATGTAAACATAGCTATGCCAAGATAAATCTTTCTCTTTTTCTCTAAGTAGTCAGTTCCATTTCTCTGTGGACACGCCCCCCCCGTAAGGGGGGGCTCAGTAGACTGGCACCATGCCAGTCACACACTAAATGCATACTGTGTATTCTACACTTTCTTGAACAAGTCTCAAACTTTTACATAGAATTCAGGACACATACAACCAACAAACTCTACTCAAATATGTAAGTCTCTCACAAGCCTTCACACTTTTTAGTAAGTTTCTACATGGATGCCTCATACTTGCAACCTTGTGTCACATCCTACCCATGACAAACAGGTTGGGTAAATACCTACACATTTCACTTTTTTGATATCCTCTTACATTTAAAACTTGTGCCAAGTTCCATTAAAACAGATTAGCATTATTATTTCTGTGCACTCACCTCCTTCTACTGTATTTCTTTCTTATTATATTTTTTCTGTGTAGCATGTCCTTTTTCTTCCTTTCTAATAAAAACAGAATAGTCCATTATTTAGCTGAGGTGATGACATTCATAAGAAATAAGAATTCGTTAGATAAGCAACACAAAATAATCAGGATTTACATTTTTGGATTTCATCTTGGACTATTTGGACGGTCTCATTTTTAACCAGAAGATTTTGCAAGACGATAATGGTCGTACTAATGGAAAATATGGAACATTTCTGCTTAATTCATAGGCTCTTAATATGCTGAAATTTAGCTTTTGAATTATTAAGAATTCTTCACCCTAAAATTGTTCTTCATTCATTTAGATTCTATACAAACTTCAGTTATTCTTGAAAGAAATAGAAATTCATCTCCAGTGATGATAACATAATTAGCATAAAACCTTGAATTAATCAAGATGGTTTAACTACTGAATTTTAGAATTTTATTTTATTTTTTACTTAAATATTCCAAAATTCATTCTGTAAATTAGAAATTGAAATTTTGGAAGAAAACGATTTTCCGTGGTCAGAACTTAATGCAAGGGTTTCTTATAGAATTATCTAATTACATGTAAAAAGTTCCAAGAATTGTGTTTCCATTCCATTTTCCTACAAACATTAATGGAAAATGTGGAATATTCCTGCTTAATTCAAAGAGACTATGAATTAAGCAGTATGATGAAATTTAGTTTTTAAATCATTTAGAATTTTTCACCAGAAAATTGTTTTTCATTCATCTATAAATCAAAAAGAAAAAACTTTCTATACAAATTTAACTTATTCTTGAAAGAAATAGAAAAATATCTGCAGAGATGACCTGCACAGTCAGCAGAAAGTCTTGAATTAAGGAAGATGGTTTAACCATGGAATTTTAGAATTTAAAAAAATAAAAATTTAATTGAAAGTTCCAACACTTAGAAATTGAAATTTAGAAAGAAATAATTGTCAAGAAAGAAGGAAGGAAAAAGAATTTGAATGTAAAGAAAAAAGAAAATCATGTTTTATATATTTACATAAATAAGAAAGAATGTGAATGGAAACAAGAAAGAAAGAAAGTGAATGGAAACAAGAAAGAAAGAAGTGAATGGAACATGAATGAAAGAAAGTGAATGGAAACATGAAAGAAAGAAAGTGAATGGAAACAAGAAAATGGAAAGAAAGAAAGAATGAATGGAAACATGAAAGAAAGAAAGAATGGAAACAAGAAAGAAAGAAAGAATGGAAACAAGAAAGAAAGAAAGGGAATGGAAACAAGAAAGAAAGAAAGTGAATGGAAACAAGAAAAGAAAGAATGTGAATGGAAACATGAAAGAAAGAAAGGGAATGGAAACAAGAAAGAAAGAAAGTGAATGGAAACAAGAAAGAAAGAAAGTGAATGGAAACAAGAAAGAAGAAAGTGAAAAAAACAAGAAAGAAAGAAAGTGAATGGAAACAAGAAAGAAAGAATGTGAATGGAAAGAAAGAAAGTGAAGGAAAGAATGGGAAACAAGAAAGAAAGAAAGTGAATGGAAACAAGAAAGAAAGAATGAATGGAAACAAGAAAGAAAGAATGTGAATGGAAACAAAGAAAGAAAGTGAATGGAAACAAGAAAGAAAGATGGAAACAAGAAAGAAAGAAATGGAAACAAGAAAGAAAGTGAATGGAAACATGAAAGAAAGAAAGTGAATGGAAAACAAGAAAGAAAGAAAGTGAATGGAAACAAGAAAGAAAGAAAGTGAAATGAAAACAAGAAAGAAAGAAAGTGAATGGAAACAAGAAAGAAAGAAAGGAATGGAAACATGAAAGAAAGAAAGTGAATGGAAACAAGAAAGAAAGAATGTGAATGGAAAACAAGAAAGAAAGAAAGTGAATGGAAACATGAAAGAAAGAATGTGAATGGAAACAAGAAAGAAAGAAAGTGAATGGAAACAAGAAGAAAGAATGAATGGAAACAAGAAAGAAAGAAAGTGAATGGAAAAAGAAAGAAAAGAATGAATGGATGAATGGAAACATGAAGAAAGAAAGTGAATGGAAACAAGAAAGAAAGAAAGTGAATGAAACAAGAAAGAAGAATGTGAATGGAAACAAGAAAGAAAGAAAGTGAATGAAAACAAGAAAGAAAGAAAGTGAATGGAAACATGAAGAAAGAAAGTGAATGGAAACAAGAAAGAAAGAATGTGAATGGAAACAAGAAAGAAAGAAGTGAATGGAAACATGAAAGAAAGAATGTGAATGGAAACAAGAAAGAAAGAAAGTGAATGGAAACAAGAAAGAAAGAAAGTGAATGGAACAAGAAAGAAAGAAAGTGAATGGAAACAAAGAAAGAAAGTGAATGGAAACAAGAAAGAAGAAAGTGAATGGAAACAAGAAAGAAAGAATGTGAATGGAAACAAGAAAGAAAGAAAGTGAATGGAAACATGAAAGAAAGAAAGTGAATGGAAACAAGAAAGAAAGAAAGTGAATGGAAACAAGAAAGAAAGAAAGTGAATGTGAATGGAAACAAGAAAGAAAGAAAGTGAAATGGAAACAGAAAGAAAGAATGTGAATGGAAAAAGAAAGAAAGAATGTGAATGGAAACAAGAAAGAAAGAAAAGTGAATGGAAACAAGAAAGAAAGAAATGTGAATGGAAACAAGAAAGAAAGAATGTGAATGGAAACAAGAAAAAGAAAGGAATGGAAACAAGAAAGAAAGAAAGTGAATGGAAACAAGAAAGAAAGAAAGTGAATGGAAACAAGAAAGAAAGAAGTGAATGGAAACAAGAAAGAAAGAAAGTGAATGGAAACAAGAAAGAAAGAAAGTGAATGGAAACAAGAAAGAAAGAATGTGAATGGAAACAAGAAAGAAAGAATGTGAATGGAAACAAGAAAGAAAGAATGTGAATGTGAATGGAAACAAGAAAGAAAGAAAGTGAATGGAAACAAGAAAGAAAGAATGTGAATGGAACAAGAAAGAAAGAATGTGAATGGAAACAAGAAAGAAAGAATGAATGGAAACAAGAAAGAAAGAAAGTGAATGGAAACATGAAGAAAGAAAAGTGAATGGAAACAGAAAGAAAGTGAATGGAAACAGAAAGAAAGAAAGAATGGAAACATGAAAGAAAGAATGTGAATGGAAACATGAAAGAAAGAATGTGAATGGAAAGAAAGAAAGAAAGTGAATGGAAACAAGAAAGAAAGAATGTGAATGGAAAGAAAGAATGTGAATGGAAACAAGAAAGAAAGAAAATGAAACAAGAAAGAAGAATGTGAATGGAAACAGAAGAAAGAAAGTGAATGGAAACAAGAAAGAAAGAATGTGAATGGAAACAGAAAGAAAGGAAACATGAAAGAAAGAAAGTGAATGGAAACATGAAAGAAAGAAAGTGAATGGAAACATGAAAGAAAGAATGTGAATGGAAACAGAAAGAAAGAAGTGAATGGAAACAAGAAAGAAAGAATGTGAATGGAAACAAGAAAGAAAGAAAGTGAATGGAAACAGAAAGAAAGAAAGTGAATGGAAACAAGAAAGAAGAAAGTGAAAACAAGAAAGAAAGAAAGTGAATGGAAACAAGAAAGAAAGAAAGTGAATGGAAACAAGAAAGAAAGAAAGTGAATGAATGGAAAAGAAATAAAATCACAGAAAAAAAGAAAGAATTGAAAAAAAGAAAAAAAGAAGAAAGCAAATGAAAATATGCAAATAAAAATGGAAAGAAAAAAAGAGAATGTTAATAAAGGAAGAAAAAATAAGAATGGAAATTTTTTTTTAAATAGTCAAGTGCAAAGAAAGAAAATCATATTTTATATATTTCCATAAATAAAGAAGAAAGAAAGCGAATGAAAAATAAAAAGAAAGAAAGAATTCAAATGAATAGAAAAAAAAATGAAAGAATTAGACAATTACATATATAATATAAATGATTTGAATAAAGAAATACATTAGGAATGAAAAAGAAGGTTTTTCTTTCAGTCAACAGGAATTAATGCAAAAAGTTTACAGGTAGAATATATGCATAACAATTCTTTATTTTGGTATGTATCTTATGGCACAAACAAGTTGCTGAAATACATTTTTCTTTTGTGACTTTTTTTTTTTTCACTTGCAGTGAATTGAAGTGAATGAATTTGGTTATCTGATAGATTCTTTTTTTAATAGCGCCAAATACTTTTCATTATTTAAACATTTTGAAAGTGTTAGGTGCACAAAAATATTCTTGGCAATATTTCTATTTTTATTGCTGAGGTTTTAGAATGAATTAAATTTTTACTTGTAAATTTATTAAAATGCATCTGTCTGACTTGTTTACGAAAAATTTAGAAACCTTTTTTTTTATACTTTGAAAAATTTGAAAACAAGAAAATATTTTCCTATAAAAGCAGAAATATTATTCTGTGCACTAATATTTATAAAAAATAAATATTCTTGCATTATTTGTAAAGAAGAAAATAGTGAAAAAAAATCACTGTAATACTCAAAAGATTCAAGTCTAGGTAGATAAAAGCAAATTTAATATAATAAAATGATATACTAAAGATATATTGCTATAATACCATTACAATTTTCAAAAGTCTGTAACTTTCTAATCAATTAAGATCCGAGTTATTTTCTTCTTTAAACTTCTTACCTACAAATCCGGAGTATATTTTCTTTCCTATTTTGGTAAACAATCTGATGGTTGGCTGGTTGGATTTTATGGCATGTCAACATTTATTGGGTTATTTTATGCCAAAGACATTTTGTTTTATTCATTATTGGGTACACAATTTTTTTAAAAAACATTTATTTTAAACCTAATTTTCTATTTAACCCATAGATAGGACTCTAACAGTTACTAACACTCAAAGTGGACCAGGAAGTGTTAGTGATGAAGGGCTACTCCACATTCCCCAGAGCTCCAGAATTGGAACCTCACCATTAGATAGAGTTTAATGTCATACCCAGGACATTAAAACCCTCCACCACTGCCTTCTAGCACATAAGGTTGGGACAATCATATAGGTGCTAGGGCTGGACATGACCTGCTGATTGATCAGAGGGGGCTTCTCTGACCACCTGTCTATCCTAAGTGAGAGTCAAAGAGGAGGGTCATGGGCTGCCCAGCCACCAGGGCTCCATCTTTAAGCATCACGGGTGGCTACCCATGGTGTATGTGTGGGGGGGGTGGCTCTTACACCTCTACAGAGGTGCAGTTGGTGTATACTAAACAATGTTTCTAATATTCTTATATATAAAGGAGGCACATGTTGTGTAATGGTTACTGTCACAGGAAATGGACACAGCAACAGAAGTCCAGATACTGGATGAGGCTGTTTCCATTTCACCTAGCACTAATAACCTTAGAAAAGGTATACATTCATCTATTCTCCCTCCAGCTATGAGTAAACAGTAGGAAAGCCTGAGGTTGTTAACCTTGGTATGTAAACTGGTTTAGTTGACATACCATAAAATCCAACCAACCAACATTCAGCTTCCAGATGCTTTATCACACAGATTAGATTACCCCAAACTGTGCTACTCATGCAAACCCAGAACCTTGTGTTTACTAGGCAGATGCTCTAGTGACTGAGCTAAACTCTGATCAGTTATGAAAACCAGCACATGGACATGCCAATGTGAGTCGTCCAGAAAAGACCTACATAGACCAGCTCTGTGTGGATACTAGATGGTGCATAGAGGACCTTCCAAGGATGATGAATGATAGGGAAGGTTGGTGAGAGATTGTCATGGATATCTGTGCTGCTAGCACAACATGATGATGATGCTCCAGCCACAGCTTGAACTCTGCTCACGATTTCCATTCTAGAAACCACTAGGCTACCTTAAACTCCCCATAATACAAGTTAGATACAAAAACTCAGCACTTTCAAGAATGCAAATTTATGAACAACTGAAAGTGCAAGACGCTAGTCTTTGTCTGAAGAAAGAAAAAAAAATGTTCTAATCCCAGTGAAAGATTCCTTCCTTAAAAACAAATTTAGAGTAAATTAAGGGAGGTTTGTTGGGGAGGGAAATGAACGCTGTACATTAAGAGACCTTTGTTGGGGAGGGAAATGAACGCTGTACAAAGAGACCTCTGTCTGTTAAAAAGAACAAAAACTCAACAACTATTTCTTATCAAACCAATTGATGTTTACAGGAAATATTTGAAGGTGGCATACTAACTTTTCAAAGAAATTTTATTGTTATTGGTTTCGTTAGGAAGTCATATTAGAATTTTCTTTTCGGCCTTTCTCAATATAATAATCTATACTTTCCTTCTTTTCATTTCATATTCATTTTTAATTTCTCTTTCCTTCTACTGAATCTTTCTTCTTTCTACTCAATGAATTTGAAAGAATTTTGCTCAGTTGATGTTCCTGTTGCATTCTTAACTCATCAATTGGTTGGTTAGATCACATACACTTATTAAATTTTTTCTGTAGCTTTTCTTATTGAAAAAATTTCTTGTGAAAGAAATTGTTTTTAGAAAGTTTTCAAGGTGTTTGACAAGCCACAAAAATCCAGGGGAAAAATGTATAAGAAGTCGTAAGTCCATCTGTTCAGTGAAAATCATTATATATATATATATATATATATATATATATATATATATACACACACACACAAGTGTGTTGTATAGTTTGCTATATTTATAGATAAAGAGTGAAGATCACTTAGTCGAGAAACTGTCAGTAACCAGGTGCTGTTGATTCCATGTCCATGCTACCTTAACTTGTTGTGTTCTGTTCATTCTTGTTTGGTATTCAATTTCTTTTTTAAACATTTTTTAATCCGCATCTTTTTTCATCTATTTAACCTGTAGATGGAACTAACTGTTGCTACCACTCTGGAATTGGGGTGGACTTGGGAGTAATGGCAACTAAAGGGTGCTCTATATTCTCCAGAGCTCCAGAATTGGAAGTCCATCACTAGATGCAGAAAATGTTTGAAGGTGGCTTACTAACTTTCCTTATTGTTATTGGTTTCATTAGGAAGTGATGGTAAAAAAAGAAAAATGTTCAGCCTCTCTCAATATAATAATCTATACTTTCCTTCTTTTCCTTTCATATTTTTTTTTTTTTTTAAATTACTTTTTCCGATTCTTTCTTCTGTCTACTCAATAGATTTTCAACTCAACAATTGATGTTGAACTCTTAGACTATATGCTAGTATCTATATATTAATATTAGTTGTATAAGTAGAGGGATCTGTCCGTGTTTCTGGGCTGAACAGGGTGATCTGCCCTTGATCAGATACACTATAAATAGAGCCATGGTGATAGCCATTTACAATTCTACTCCTGATGTTGGAACAACATCAACCACATCTTTCTTATTTTATACTAGTGTTCCTTATAGATTTTACAGAATGTATTGGGTAGTTAAGAGAAACATTGGCAATGGTTGCATTTTCTATAAATAATTAATTTGGGATTTAATGTCTAAGTCTTGCCTATCTATATACTAATACTCAGGTTCCTTAATTGTACAACTGTTATTATCTTGCAACACACTCTGGTTAAAAATAAGACCATCTAAGTCATCCAAGATTAAATGCAAAAATGCAAATCTAATTATCTGATGTTGCTTATCTGCAGAATTCATATGAGTGATGTTGGCAAATGTGGGCGTAGAAATCTATGCTGTCAGCACAACCTGATATTATATATAATCCTAGTACGATAAAAAAATGGAAACACTTTTTAATGTATGGATAGACACTTTTACCTCAGATCAGTATATCTGTGCTTTGCCTAGGATCAGTGTAGTATCTGCACACTATATGAAAAACGTTGCCCAATATATATTATACTTGCAAAGTTATGGTCAATTAGCACATATTTGCTTTGAATGAGTCCCCAGGAAATTTGATGGGTCCCAACTAAAGTTTCTTAATGAATTGAAGGGTTTTTATTTATGATCTGGAGAAACAGCTAAAATCCTCTAACCCCTACCTTGTGACTTATCCTAAGTAATTTGTTTCTAAGAAATTATTGAAATGTATTTACAGTTAGTTTGAAATGGTGAGGGAAGAAAAAAGAAAAACACTGGGATTTTACTGCATCCTTTTTATCAGGGATGCAGGATGCGTACCTATCAGCATCTATATATATATATATATATTATATATATATATATAAGTAATTGGTAATTTGCTTGAAGCATTGTTAAGTATGTTATAATATATTAATGATTTGAAGGCAATTACAATGCATATAAAAAATGAAAAGAAAAAAAAAGAAAATAAAGAAAAACAAATAACATCTTTTTGTTTATTTTTTATACGCATTGTAATTGCCTTCAAATCATTAATATATCATAATATATATATATATATATATATATACACACACACACAATTGTTGTCAATATCAATGACTACATTTCTTCATCTCAGTTTTGGTTGCTATCTGAAGAGATGATGACTTGAGAGAGTTACGATTTAAAAAAAAATTGGCATTTGTGATAAGGATTGACAAATCTTCATGTAAAAAAAAAAATTCTTTAAATTGAAAAAAAAAATAAAATCATCTCCATTTGATCTGACATGAAAGCTATTCTCCTGGGCATTGGCTTTTTTCGTTTTTTTATCAGTGATCTTTACAAAAGTTTCATTGACAATTATTGCTCAAATAAAAAATTAAAAAAAGAACCAATAATATCGCCTGAGGAAAATTCCAAAACACAATTCTTTTATTTTGGCTTTGTACAATAAGTCAATATCAAAAGAAAACAATTAACAAAGAAAATATATTGTGTGATCAAAAATTTTAAAATATATTTTTTGAATTTTAAAATTTGAATGAAGATGCATGTACAGCTGAGTAACTTATATAATAAAGGGATGATATTGAGTGAAAGTTTAGGAGAGTCAGGGTCAATTCTCAATGCTTTTTTTATTAAAACTAGCCGGACCTGTGGAGATACCACAGTATGATAATTAAATTATTACAACATTTGAAAATACTTCAATATGTAAAAACATTTAACTTCCTCACACTCTTTTCATTATATTCGATTTAAACATTAACATTATTGCTTCCACCCCACCCCCTTATTCTTTCTTATTATATTTTTTTTTTTTTTTTTGTGTGTAGCATGTCATTTTTCTTACCTTTCTTTCTTTCTAATAAAAATGGAAGGATTCATTATTTAGCTAAGGTGACAACACTCATGAGAAATAAGAAAATCAACGATTAAGCAACACCAGATAATTAGGACTTACATTTTTATATTTCATCTTGGATGATTTGGACGGTCTCATTTTTAACCAAAGGGTATTGCAAGATGATAACTGATGGAAGATTAAGGAACAAGCGTATTAGTATATAGATTGGACTGTACAAATGCAGCACCCACAAACTGATTAAAGGACCTCAGTTCTTTGTCCTCAAATTTTACCCTTCAGATGAAGTTTTATTCTATGAAATAAGAAAAATTCAAATAGAGCTGAAGGTCTGATAAGTTTGCACAGTCCAATTCTGATAAAAACTGCTAATTTGATTAGCAGCTTTTATCAAAATTGTACATGATGTCTTAAATAAATTCTACAAGCATTACCGTGCAAAAAAGCAACTGTACAGCCAATTGCCCTCATCACACAAATCATCCAAGTAAGACAAGACATGATGGACACTGCTGAAGAAGCAAAGATAAACTTATAAGTGGTGTTCTCCGGTGGACACCTACATATGTATACAACAGTGTAAGATGACCAACAAAAACCTATATCAATCAGATCTGCGTGTAGAATAAACATCATAATCACCTTCACAGGAAGGCTGTGACTAGCATCCAATTACAAGACAAAAAAATGACAGCGTAACCAAATACATTCTGTAGCAACTGCCAGAACACAGTCAAGTGTTCAGTTTACATGGATAAAAGTATCCACATTAAAACCTGCAGTCCATGAGAATTGGCTCTGATACACAAGTGGAATAGTCCAACCTACAATTTAAACCACATACCAAGTCTGGATTCTCAGAACTGACTTGGTTTGCAATACAGCTGAATACTAGTCACTCAACACAAATTTCTACTCTGTACAGATTCAAGATGCTGCACAGAGGACCTCCCAGTTGTGCTGCCAGATAGGGGCGGTTGGTAAGAGAATCATGGATATCCATGCTGCCAGCATTATCTAATGATGATTGATGGGTCATTCTTAGAGGAAATGCCACTTCTCTTAATAGGAGAGCTATACAGTAGGAGTTAGATGTAACTTATATACATAACACAGCTTGCTTGTAAACTAATTCTCTTTTCAATTAATATGAGTTATGTCCTCTTTAATAACTGGATGTTTTGAGTAAGTCAATGATCAAGGCAGCACTGTTGACTAATTTACATAGCAATTGTAGTGCTCATAATTAACCTTTAGCTAAGACCATACATATATTAGCTTCATTCTTTAAAGTATAAGAACAATGTTTTTCTTGTTATGTTTGAAGATCAAAAAGCTGTAAATTGTAACACTTGGTGATTAGAGGGAATTTTAACAAGGTTGATTGAAAGCAAAATACAATAAAGACTTATTCTTCTTCAAAGAGAAATAACAATACCATAACTTAGTTTTGATCTACCAATAAAAGCTATTGGCATTATAACTCTCATTTTTATGATTTTTTTCTATTTATATATATATATATATATATATATATATATATAGTCTGTGTGTGAATGATATCAAATGTTTCTGAGATAGGATTCAATCAAAATTGAGAACTCAAACATTCATATAAAGATTTTTCAATAAAAGCAGTGTATATTGTGCCTCACATTTTTATGCTGTTAGGATATATATATATATATATATATATATATATATATATATATGTGTGTGTGTGTACATATATCAGGTTTGGGCATTCATGTGTTTCTGTAATAAGATTCTACCAAAATTGGGAACTCAAACGTTCATATAAAGATTTTGCAGTATGCAATAAAAGTAGTATACATTGTGCTTCTTATTTTTATATTTGGTTATTTTTCTCCCTAAGTTGGAGGTATTGACGCACAGTATGTATCATTTAAAAACTTGGACCCTTCTTCATTCATATATGTGAAAACAGATAGAATGGATGACTGGAACCCACCTGAATCATGGAAGAGAATAACTTGTATCATGATGATCTGCACTGGCCATCAAAATAAGGAGATTATGGTTGCTGCCCAATGCTCCCTGAACACTATAAAAACAATCAGGCATGAACTGGAGAATTATAATGGAGACTACGAGGCTGTGGCTAGAAGAAAGCAACATAACAGAATCTGATGGTGTTCGTACAGCAGAATTCCTCGAAAAACTGCAGAAAAAAGTGTTGGGGGACACTCAAATGCCTACGTGGAGTTGCTAAACACTGTAGTCAAGCCCTGGATAACAAGGGTAGCCAATGGTAGGCCATATGTATGGCAGCAGGATTCGGCCCCCTGCCACACCTCTGGGAAAAATAAAAAATGGTTGTCGGCGAATTTTTACGACTACACCAGTCCCAATGTTTTACCTCCGAACTCCCAGATCTTAACCCCATGGATTATTATATATGGTGCTGTTGAGAAAGACACCAATCACCATGCCAGTACTATAAAAGCCTAGTTAATCGACAGAATTAAGGTAGTTTTGGCAACCCTTCCCAGGAAAACTGTAACATCAACTTGCTCCAGGTTCCGGAGCAGGATTGAGGCTGTGATCGACGCTAATGGCGGTTATTTTGAGTGAAAGTTGTTGACAGTAGTGTAATTTTCGTGCCTGTTGAATTTCTTTACAATCCATTAGATTTTGTAGTTACCAAGCACTTCTTTTTCCTTATGAAACTGTTAAATTTCTCCCGAAAACATATATATATATATATATATTTAACCCAGCTATGGGTTAAATAGTAGGGCAGACTGGGCCCTTCAGCCTTGGGTAGGTAACCAGTCTAGAAGAGGGATAACTGAATTCAAAATTCCTGAGGTCGGTCGTTGATTGGGTTTGTGGCAACCCTTGATGCACCAATTCTTTCCTATCGACTGTGCCAAAAAGTGTGGATGTCCAACACAAGCCTTCACTACTATAAACAAATCACTGTGTGGGTGTTCATTGTGTGTGTGAACCCTCATGCGTCAAAAATCGACGCGAGAGAGTCCATAATATATATATAATGTCTATGTGTGGATAGTGTCAAGTTTTTATGCAATAGGATTCATCTAAAATTGAGAACTGAAATGTACATATAAAGATTTTGCGTATATACATATAAATATTAGTGAATGTGCATATATTTACATATGTTATAAATAAGTAAATATGAAAAATCAGACTTAAAGAGGCAAAAGGTAAATAAAATTCTGATAAATTAAGGTTTTCATATTTAGTTAATATATATATATATATATATATATATATATATATCATCCACAGACACCATGTTTCAATGTATCATGTCATGTCTAGTGTGGCTAGATTTTGCAGACTACCTCTAGTTGAGATCAAAACTCAACCGATTTATCATCAGTCAGAGTTCTCAATCCCTAGGCCAAAATTAGCACCTACAAGTGAATGAGAATTTAACTGATAAATACATACATAGGTATATATGTCATGGTCATCAAAGAGCCTATATCCATTTAATAGGTGAGCCTTGCTGTTTTTTAAGCATACACATTGACCATCAGCTAAATTCCTTTCAGAGAGCTCTCCCTGTTGGGAGCATATGTAAAACCCAAATAAACACAGCATATATATATATATATATATATATATAATATATATATATATATACAAATAGATATAATAATAATAATAATAATAATAAATGATTAAATTGATTTTACATGGTCAGCTTTTTCATTCGCACATACACACGTACAAAATCCCGCGCTAGGATACAGTCTTAACGTCACAACCAACACGAATTTCAATGTCACGTGCATTACAACATACACACACGTACAAACAAAAATAAACGCATTCACGCTCACACGGGAATACAGTTATTTCAAAAGTAACATCATTTTCAAAAAAAAATTCATTTGGGAAGAAATGCCATAGCTGGACTGCTTCAGTTCAATTCTTTTGATAAAGAGGTATTACCTCAAAAATTCAAGAAATAATAAAAAAAATACAGGTCAACACACAACACCATTTTTACTGTATTATTATTATTTTTTATTTATTCCAAACTGCATTGTGATAGCCTTCTAAATCAACCTCCTAACCAATATATATATATATATATAAAGCTGCTATAAAACTATGATGCTAAAACAACCACTTCTTCCCACCTCAAACAAGTTTCTAAAAATTTTGCTATATAGGGAATTTAATGCTGAATCAAGTAATTGTGATACCAGGCTGCTTACAGTAACTGCTGTTGCTAAAATAGTCATGCAACTAAGTAATGAAACGGCTCATTGTTGTCTTAACTTCAATGATCTAGCAGGAACTGATACTTTCAACATGACTTGACCATGACAGACCACCTGGATCCCATCTTCAGGTATTACAGGACACCATTCATGGCTAACATGTGCCCCCCCCCAGTCATACCCCTCTGCAAAGGTATATTTGGCATATTCTACAACAAGGTGGATCATCAAAAAGATGAAAGAATTAAAAGACTCATCCCCCACCCCCTATGAAGATGGAATTTTTCATCAAAACTAAATTCTGTCAGTGATTTAAAAAAAAAATATTTATATTACATCGAACACAAATATTATACATCACCATGGCCACCAAACACAAATACACTCTTTAATACGCACATACACACGTGCAATCTGCACTAGGATACAGTCATAACATCACAACCAACATGCATTTTCATGGACACACGCTTGACACGCATTCACATAAACATACAACACGAGAATACAGTTATATAAAAATACCATCATTTTCAAAAAAAAAAATTCATTTAAAAAGAAATGCCATAACTAGACTGCTTCAGTTCTAGTGATCTTTTGAAAAAGAGATATTATCGAAAATTCAAGAATTAAATACAGGTTAACACACAACACATTGTTACCTATTATTTTTTTCTTTACACCTGCATTGTGATAGCCTTCTAAATCAACCTCATAACCAATATATACACAATGCTTCAAGCAAATTATAAAACTCTTAAAAATATTTTAATTGAGGTCTAAATAGTTTTATATCACTAATAAATTAATTAAACAACGACAAGATGATTGATTTTAATGGCATGTCAACTCATCTTGGGTTATTTTATGCTTAGAGGTTTGGTTTAGTTTCTTTCTTTAATAGCATAACAACTTTCTTTGTTTAATGATTTTTTTTTTCACTGTCCTATTGAATACAAATAATTTTTAAACTGACCCATAGATGGAACCATAGCAGTTACTATCATTTTGGGTTAGAATGGACCTAAGAGTAATGTCAATGAAGGAGTTCTCCAAATTCTCAAACTGCAGTCTCACTCTCCAATGCAGTTTAGTGTCATACCCAGACTCTTTTTTTGGGGGGAAGGGGGGTCTTACAATTCTGCAGGGAATACAGTCAGCATATTCGAAGCCCTGCTGACAAGCCGATTTACTTCAAGAGGAAAATTTTAAATTAATACCCTTTTCATTATAGAAAACCCCTGATTACAACAATTTTGTTTAATGTGTTTTAAATTAACATGCTAACAATTTTTTTATTCACTTGAAAAAATAAATAAAATAAATAAATGACTTGGATAACACATGCAAAAATTCAATTAGCACGATAATTAAAGGCTAATATTGCCTAATTTAGTTTTCACTTAAATTTTTGATTATATTCAATTTCCTTCCAAATGTTGTTTTTTTACAATAATGGCCTCTAGTATGGCTATGTGTGTAATTTTGACAACAGTGACAAGAAAGCCACATCAAGATTTTCCTTTTTTTGAAAAATCTACTAAAAATCTTCCCTAAGCAACTTTGCCAGGAAATCACAACAATCAAGAAAGGCCTTGGATTTAATGAATTAGACAAAGAGAATGTCAAATAATTAATAGAAATGCACTCAGAAGAGGAGTGTGTATTCACAATCATTTAATTTAGAATGTCAAGGACTTTAAAATTCTACAGATGTCACATCAAATAAAACTGACACCTAGGAAATTAAAAGGAATTCAGTTGGGAGAGTTTTTGAACAATCAAAACTTTGAAGCAACACAGACATAAATGGTTACCATAGTAGGAAATGGAATTGAAGACAAGTTAAAAAAAAAAAAAACCCTCCCTCATAAAGACAATTGATGGATACAATTAAATGTGGTTGGAAATAGAGCTTAGGTCACCTCCTCTATCAATGGACCTTGACAATAGAAACTAGAAAGAAAGCTGAAAAACAAAATAGGTCAGAGAAAAGAAAAGTTCCTTAGTTTTTAACTAAACATGTGCAAATAATTGTATTGTGTTGGCATTTCAGTCTCGGAAGACCATGATAAAGTTTTTGTGCCCCTGAAGTTACAGCGCCTCCTGTGACTGAAGTTCGATGTTTCGACCACAGATGTCATATTTGAAGGCTGTCCCTGAAGATATTGATGTGCTGGTGCTTTGTTGCAACGGCTTTCTTCTGGACCTCTTAGCTTCATGGTGTTGCGTCAGGGTGACTTCTGACATGAGCAATCCTCTACAGAGAGAGTCGCCACCGAGGGCAGTCCTGAGCCAAATTTTCCCAGCTGGAAGGGGCAATGCCAAACCATCTGAGATCCTTCTTGCAGACATCCTTGAATCGCAGCTGGGGGTGACCAATCTGTCCCTTATAGACAAAAGCTCTCCATAGATGATGTCTTTAAGGATTCATCCATCCGACGTACATGACCCAGCCATCGGAGACAACGTTGTTTCAGTAGAGAACATAAGCTGGGGAGTTGAGCTCTCCCTAGAACTGCTGTGTTAGTGATCCTGTCCTCCAGTGATGCCCAGTATATGTCTAAGTCAGCAAAGGTAGAAGTTATTTAGCCACCGCTCTTGGTGGGAGTACAAGGTCCGTGTTTTACTTCCATACATTTGCCAGATCGGAAAAGCTGCCTCAACTTTGGGAAGCTCACAACGAGAGTGTGGAACAACAGCAAGCTCACTATCCATACAAAGGTACAAGTGTATAAGGCATGTATTATCAGCACCCTCATGTATGAAGTGATTGTTATTGTAGCCTTGGCATGGCACCAATCTAGGAGAAGATAAACTCGACATTTATGCTAATTGTACAATGCTTAAAAATTGACCTAAGTCAGATTCTGTCCGTGATTAGATAAATACATATGTACTAATATATTCAAATTGACACATCAATTTTTGAAGTGGAATTTAACAAGTTTGAATTCAGTTTTGTTTCTCCTAGACTAGTTGCTTGACCAAGGTTAAAAAACCCAGTCTACCCTACTATTTACCCATTACTCCCAAATAAGATGATCATATATTCTCCTTGGAAACCACCATCACCAAGATCGGCAATTGCAGCATCACTGTATGCTACTGACTGTAAGTAGTCAGACTGGCTTATTGTCGGTATCAGCTGGACTGTGAGGGAGTCTGTCTCCTTTTCACTAGTTATACCAGGGAGATTATTTTTGAATTGAAGTGGGGCACCACACCTATCGTCTGATACCCACTTTCCCCACACAGATTCAAGCTGTGCTACTCATGCACTGATTTGGTGAGGGCTGGTACCGGAACCTTGTGGTTACAAGGCAGATGCTCTACTAATTGAGCTAAACCTGCCCATCTGTTAGTAAGTAAAGTTGGCGGAGTGGCCTATTGTCAGTATCAGCTGAACAGTAAGGGAGTCTATCCCCTTTTTGCTAGCACTAGACCAGAGAGATAGTTTTTGCTGAGGTGGAGCTCCCTACCTACCGTCAGCTCCCAACTTTACTGCATGGATAAGATTACCCAATCTGTGCTCCTCATACGCTGAGCTGGCAGGGACTGGTATTGAACCAGGAACCTTGCAATCCCCAGTTGGGTTAGTCAGTGTAAATCACCTAGATGTGGTATTGTAATGTAAGACTTTCCTCTTTTTTTTTTTTTGACCACTTTGATAATTCTATTTACTTGTCTGACTGAGTCGACTTTGTTCTCTTCTTCAAAACAACTGGTCATATTACTCATGTCAAAACTCACATCTGGCCTTGTTTGTCTGTTGCCAAATACTTTTAGTTTCTTGATTAACTGTCAAACATATGTTAACTTCTTTGTCACTGAGATCCTTCTCTTTGTCTAGTGGTTTTAAGTTCAATCTGCTTAACACCTTTAACATATTTCATCTTGATTTATAATTACTTTATTATCGACTAGAAGCCACTACCCAGCATCACCTGGATAGAATGGGTAGGGGTGCAAAAAACACTGGTGTATTGATTTGTTTACTCTTGAGATTTATAAATGCTGGACATTTTTTAAGTAGAATTTCAATGCTATTTCTATGTATATTCTAATTATTAAATATCTTCAAATAAAAAATCTTTCTTCATAATTTTTGCACAAAAAGCAAGAACTGGTGATATTTCATGTGTAAATATGTTTACTTTGTCATTAATTGTTTTATTTTTGTAGTTTCATCCAGACATATATATATATATACCACGAACTGCCCCTTATATATGTATATATAGACTAGAAGTGGCTACCTAGCATCACCTGAGTAGAGGGTGAGGGACAAAAAAAAAAAACGTGGTGTAATGGTTAGTAAGTTAATCTTTCAGATCCATTATTATTATTTTGATATCTTTGTAAATATAAATCAAATCTTCCAAATTTTTGCACAAAAAGCAAGCCCTGGTGATATTTAATGTGTATATATATTTACTTTGTCGTTAATTTTTTTATTTCATAGTTTCATCTGGACACACATATACACATACTAACTGCTCTTTATATATAGAAGATAAATGACGTTATATATAGATTTGCTTCATATCCAATATAACAAAACATCAATGACTCTTCAGATTTGATAAATTTAAAATCTGAGTTTATTAACAACATTAACACTTGAAACATTTTTGTTCCCTTCACAGCAAAAAGCTCTGTTAAGTATCTAGCCACCATCCTTGGCCAGTCGTAAAGAACTCAAAGTAGATAAGTAAGTAAGTCCTGAGTTATAGAATCCTTTGGTAAGTGAATAAGTCCTAAGTTTTGGAATCCTACGTAGTGTCAAAAGGTCCAGTGATATAAATCTATGTTCCGTCATCCACAAAGGCTCAAAGGCAATTAAGTGGCTAAGATCAGAACAACCAGTATAAATAATAACATCAGCAGCAGAGCACTGCCAGTGATTGGACAATAGGTTGGTCACATGATTATCGCCAAGTCTATAAATAAGAGTAGGCATCTAAGACACACCTTATATACAGAAAAGTCAACAAGCTCATCTTCATCACAATACAATTTAGCTTAGCTTAGTTTAGTAGCTGAGCAGTCCATAACATGCAACACTACTTTGGCTCTTATTTAGGCTAGGTGGGTGGTCAGAGAGATCTCTCTGATAATTCGGATGGCCAGGTCAAGCCCTAGCACCTATATGATTGCCTCAACCCTTTCTATCCTATATGCGCTAAAAGTCAGTGCTGAGGGTCTTAATGTCATATGTATGATGTTAAACTCTATCTAATGGTTAAGTTCAAATTCTAGGGATTGTGGAGTACCCCTTCATCACCATTACTCCCAGGTTGACTCTGAGGCAGAACGTGCTAGGGTCCTATCTATGGGTGAAATAGAAAAAATGTGTTTAAAAAAGATTGAGTACCCATCAAGAATGAATATGGCATAAAATAACCCAACAAGGCCATAAAATTCAACCAACCAGTATTTGGTTCAAGAGATTAGGTAGGGGGGGGGGAGAGACATATCTGAAAGTCATCTAGCTAAATTAGGCACTGTGAACAGTTATAATTTGAGCATGGCGGAAAGGTCTACATACCACCAAGTCTCTTGCCACATAAAGCAGCAAAGATATATAGTAATAAAATTAGCCGTAAATTGGCACCCCCTCACTAATTTAAATTAGCTGCTAATGCCACCTACTTTGACTAACTCTAAACAGGCTATTATTAAGGAAGACAACTCATACTCAACATTCTCAGACAGATATGGATATATATATATATATATATATATATATATATATATATATATAATATAAACAGCTTTATTGAATCCACTGTCCATGTCTTGGAATATCTTATATCAGTTAATTCCAGGTTCAATGGAAAGAAAAGCCACATTACAAGGGTGAGATAACTAAGAAAGTGAATTAACTGATGTAAGATATTCCGAATCATGGACGGCAGAATGAGAACAGCCTATCTCCCCATGGATTGAATAAATTCAGTTTGAAAGATTACAAACTATGACAAAAGACACCTGAATTGCAATAAAAGATTTCTTTATGATCACTCAAAGAGCCCTTGGCACCATCATCGGAATTCATGTTCTCAGAATAGCTGGAAGCTACAGTGGCCGAAATATTGTGAATGGGTATTTATTTGGTTCCTCATGAGGAGGTCAAGATGTGATACATGGTCAGTTAAATATGGGTAGGGGTGTCTGCAGGGGAACAAAGCTTCCCACGGGTCTGGTGAAGATATTGCTTACGTTCTGTTGGCATTCTCTTTCAGAGGCACCTTGAAATAAACTCAGCCTTTATCGACTTTTATTTAGTAAGGGGTCAGGTACTGTTTGGCTGGAAGGCTCCTTGGAACTAAACTTATTAATTTTAAATAATATTTGAAATATTGGGAGTATAACAACCAAGATGAAGATAATAGTTGGAGATGTTCAAATATGAAGGTTTAGAGAATTTTCTTAAACACCTTGGTATGATAAGTTTAAATTAGGAGAACGAACATTTTTAAGTGGCTTTTAAGATATAATTTCAACTTTTACAACTGATTTTTCATTTTTTTGCTCTCTCTCTCTCTATATATATATATATATATTATATATATATATATATATACATATACCTATGTGTATAAGTTTTTTGCTCTCAGTATATACATATATATATCATACATACACTTGCTTATATATATATATTTATGCGTGTGTATAAGCTTTTTCTCTTATTATATATACTTACACACATATACGTGTATAAGTTTTTGCACTCTCTCTCATATATACATACATACATACATGCATACACACGTGTGTATAAGTGTATGTACACACACACATGCACAAACTTAAACATAAATATCACTAATAATACTGAACATATTCATAAAACACTGACTCATATAAAGTATAAGAATTTTTTTTTTTTTAACTAATTTTAAAAATAATCTTTCTGAACCAGTTTTTTGTCAGATCAAACTTATGCAAATTTATAATCTCAGATTTGTAATTTGCCCTCCCCTACACCTAAAAAAAAAACAAAAAAAAACCCATATCTATGCATATTTTTCCTTCCCTTGAATTTAGTCTGATTTTTATCTTTATATACAAAGAGAGATGGTACACATATTGACATTTGAAAAGACTTTAAATGATTCTAATTTTGTGAGGAATTGTCTGTTCTCATGCATCTGAAATCTAAGAACAAATCTTGGGCCCTGAATCATAAAATCTTATCAAGTTACTATGCTCAGTTGTGCATTAAAGACAACTGAAAGTGCATACAGTGTAACCCTTGGCATTTACGAACTACTACAACAAGACAGTGAATAAATTTCTATGACCACTTCACTTGAGCCTGTGATGAACGTATTAATGGTAGAATTCTTTCCCCTGTCTTGAAATTCATTACAAGGAAAATGGAAGAGAAAAGAATATGTCATCCGTGAAGATTGAAGAGATGGAAGAAGAAGAAGAAGGAACTATACCAATGTATATAAAAAAAATTAGCCGATTGGAAAAATTTCCGACAGTAATGAAAACAAACAAACAGAAACTAAATTGTCTTTTTTTTCTTTTGTAAGGGGGGGGGAGGTTCATTAAAAAAAAAAATTGAGGAGGAGATGATGGCTATCATTTTTCAGCTGTAACTTCCAATATGTATTTATGTAGAAAATAGAATACAAAGTATTCCAGAAAGATGAATTTATTCTTGATGGAGAAGTGGATGTTATAATGTTTCGGTTTTTGCAACCCTCGTCAGGACTCAAATTACAGACTGTCTGGATGATTTTAAAAAAAAAAAAAAAAAAGGAACAACTACCCAAACAGGATGTGACACAGAGTCAATGTTAAATGGAGTCTAACTGGTTTAAATTCAGTTTTTCTTCTCTTGGACCAGTTACCATACTATAGTTAAAGAACCCAGTCTAACCTTCTGGGGTTTTTTTTTGTAGAGGAAAGAGATTCATTAAAAAAATTGAGAAGGATTATGGCTATTATTTTTCATCTGTAACTTGGGAATATGTATTTACCAAATCCTCTGCACATGCAGGATGTGACACAAAGCTGTCCAAGCTGTGCTACTCATGTGTTGAGTTGGCGAGGGGCAGTATCAAACCTGGAACCTTGTGGTTCCTAGTCAGATACTTTACAGACTGCAAAATGGTAATTTTTTTTAATTCAATTATTCTTGTAGCCAAACTTTGGAAATGTACTCAACAAACAGGCTGTTTCACTTCATGGTAATTTTTTTGGGGGGAGGCATCAATCCTTCTTTTTCCTCACCCCAGCTATGGATAAATATATTCCTCACCCCAACTATAAATATGTTCCTCACCCCAGCTATGGATAAATATGTTCCTCTCCCCAACTATGGATAAATATGTTCCTCTCCCCAGCTATGGTAAATATGTTCCTCTCCCCAGCTATGGGTAAATATATTCCTCTTAAAACGAATTCATTTGTTTATAGCATAAAATAACCCAGCAACAGTTGGTAATTATGAACTTTAGTTGGCCAAATTCCTAGCATAAAATTGTACATGTGCATTATTTCCCTTAACAAATTTGCTTGTATAGTTTTTCTTATGTATTTTTATTCATTCAATTGTTTAAGAAAATCTCATTTCATTCTTATCGACATATTTTTGTTTGTTTGTTTGAGAAATAAAATTTTTATTTCTCAAACAAACAAAAACGTGTTGATAAGACGGTGCACAACAAAAATATAAAATGTGTTCTTAATAACAATGAAGTTCATTTCAGATAATGTACATGCACAATTTTATGCTAGTAATTTGGCCAACTAAAGTTCATACATGTCAATAAGAATGAAATGTATTTTTATTCATTCAATTGTTTAAGAAAATCTGATAAGAAAAATTATACACGCAAATTTGTTAAGGGAGATAATGTGCACGCACAATTTTATGCTAGGAATTTGGCCAACTAAAGTTCATAATTACCAACTCTTGCTGGGTTATTTTATGCTATAAACAAATGAATTCTTTTGAGAAGAATATAATTACCCAAGAGTTGACATGCTGTAAAATCCAGGAAACAAAACCAAACCAAGCATATTTATTTGAGCCAATGATGGGGTCGGATCAGAGTGGACCTGGTAGGTGATTTTACTCTCCCCATAATTGCAAATAAAAATAGTGATCAAGTAAAACCATTATGTTTTAATAAGTTTTGTTATTGTTATATTGTTCTTTTTGTTTGTTTGTTTTTTCTAACTACTTCCGTCAAGGAGAAAATGTTGTGGGGGTAATGAAGTTAGCAATCTGTGGTTTTCTTCTGCATTTGTGTAGGTCTTTATGGGGTGGTGTTGCTCACACCCTTTATGGGGTGGTGTTGCTCACATCATACCCCCACTGGTTTTTAATTCAGTTTTCTTTCTACAAAGTCTAAAGTGTCCAATCTACCCTACTATTAATTCATAACAGGGTAGAGGGAAGAGAAAAGAAAAGACATTTCCATGAAGCCTTTTCATCAAATCCATTTCCCATAGTGCTAGCCACATTGTTCCTTTAAAAATATAATTTTGTTACAAAGTGTATGTAGATTTATTCACAATGCAATAATACATTTTCATATTATTTATGAAAATTAAAATTTCAATCTCAGATAATTGAAGTAATTAATCTGTATATATCCCAACTGAATAAGCAATGTGTCTCCTCTTATATTCATAATTCCTTGATAAACATTGTCGGAGACACCCAGTGGGATATTATCTCTTGTCACAAAACAAGATATGAGTTTCATTTTATTTTTGGCCATGTAAAAAAAAAAAAAATGTTTTTCTGTTCAATCAATTTGAAACTAAATTAGAGATGTAAATGTTAGAAAAGCAAAAAAAAAAATGAAAAAAATAAAAACCTTCAGTAATTACAATAATCTTAAATGATTGAGAAATATTAATTCTAAATTGAAACTTAAATATATGTTTGTATTATTTGGATTTTTCAGACTGTTGTCCTCATCTTTATTGTTATATACAATGTTTCAGCCGATGTACCTTCTGGTCTTCTTTAGATATCTGGTTGGTTTTATTTGATTTGATTTTTGTCTAATGGCATATCAACTTTCATGGGTTATCTAATTCCAAATCCATTCTCATAGAAGAACAGTGGTAGTACTATATAATCCCATAGCTGGAGGGATAAAGGGTTCTTACATTTCCCAAGAGTATATCCAAAAGTGAACATCATAATGATGTTGAGGTCTAGCCATTACCCCATCAGGACTCTCATATCCCCCCCCACCACAGAATCTGGCATATATGTAAGTTTTAAAAAATTAAGGTTGGCTGAGTGGCCTATTGTCAGTGTAAGACAAACAGCAAGGGAGTCTATCCCCCTTTTGCTAACACTAGATTAGGGAAATTGTGGAGAACCACTACAACAGTCAGCTCCCTGGTGCTTTACCAAAATCAGGTCTGCTACTCATGCACTGTGTTCACAGGGAACAGTTTTGAAACCAGAACCTTGAAATTCCTAAGTGAATGCACTACTGACTGAGCTAAACTGGCTTAAAATCTGCCAAATGTGCCTAATCTTTTTTTTTTTTTTTTTTACTTCATTTTGAGGATTTTATAAAAGGATATACATTTTCCTTAATCTTTGTACAAAGTTTGGTACAAGACAACAAAAAAAAGGAAAAGTGAAGATTGAAGGGAAATTTGTAGACAAGAACACAGCTGAAAAAAATAAAATAAAAAATATTTAGATAAATCATCAGTGACAAAATGAAAACTTTTTCAGTGAAAGAAAAAAAAAAAAAAAAGAAAAGATATTAAGATAAATGAGAAAGAAAAGAGAAGAAAATATTTTTTTTGTTTGGAAAAAATAAACAACAGAAGGATTTGGATGAAAGAAGAAAAAAGAAAATTGATTTAAAGGAAAATAATTTGATGGAAGATTTGAGGAAAATAAATTTTAACAAATCAAGAAAAAAGCATTTGTATAATGTTGCTTAACTCTGTTTCCATCAAAGACGAAAATTAACGACAGAATTATTTGGGATATATAAAGCCATTTATTTTAGAGATTTTATTCCCTGCTTTTAAAAAGATCAAAAAAGTAAATAAGAAATTCAATGTAGGGTTTGGCTATTGCTGATATATTGTCTATTTGTGGTCTAGCACTATTGAAAAGGGGAAAGACATCTTTGCTGTTCGGTTGATAAGCCACTCCACTCCACTGACTTTACTTACTAGACTGTAATAGTAAGCTAGCTAAACTCACAGACCATTGTTAATTCAATTTTCACTGAGTGCACCTTACTTCATATCTTGTGTCAGAGTTGAGCTTCATAAATAACTACTTCATACTAAATGCAAGACAAAAATCATTAACTAATTATTTTACTAGTCTGTATTTTTTAGATGAAACTTGATGGGAATAAATTTAATGTTTCAGACTGTTATCCTTATTTTTATTATGGTATGTATAAACACAATGTTCCGTCCGCTGTATCCTCGGACCTTATTCAGGTCTTTCTTATTTACCTTAGACAATTCATCATCAGACAATAACTTCGAGTTCAAGCATGATTTTCAGAGCTTTAATATTGTGTTTATACATACCATAATAAAGATGAGGACAACAGTCCAAAACATCAAATTTATCAATTGTTAATTTTTCAAAGAAATACAAAAACAAGGCAAAGTATTTGAAAAATTCAAATTAATCTTAAAGTCTATGTAATTATGATTAAAATTACATGGATAAATAAGCAGACTACTAAAGGTCAAAGCTTGATAATAGAATTTGAATGCAACACCAAGCCAACAAAAAAAAGTAGTAAAATATAAAAGTTGAAGGGGGGGGGCAAACAAGTTGTGATAATTACTGTTTAGTCTAAAAGAGAATTTTTTTTTTCTCTTCAAATTCTTTGGTAAATATTTTCTTTGATCAATGTCTTTTAGTTTTATATTTGTGTTGTGTGTGCGTGCAAGTGTGTGTGCGTGCGTAGGATTGAAATGGGGTGGGGGCTTAGCACTGGTATGTTGACTTTTTGGCAAGTCAAACTTTCTACGGATGCAGTACAAGTGAAGGTAGACAAAAATTCAATTTCTCCATCTCCAAAACAGCAAGAACATCCAGAATGGATGGACACACCCTTACATAGATGGATATATATATATACTCATAAATCAAAGCAAGCAAATTTAGTTATACACAAAAAACGGCATATATATATATATATATATATATATATGTGTGTGTGTGTGTGTACATATATATAAATGGCATGTATATATATATGTGTGTGTGTGTATATATATATATATATATATATATATATACACACACAATGTCAAAGATTTATACCTGTGATGCACACATACACAAACTCAAGTATATAAAAATATTCTTAGATAAAAGGGTTTTTGGTTGTTTTTTTTTTTTAAACTGACATCCACAGACATAATAAACTCATATATGTCTGTGGATGTCAGTTTGAAAAAAAAACAACCAAAAAAGCATGTGTGTGTGTGTGTGTGTGTGCATGTATGCAGAAGTGCTTATTTACACGGCTATGTGTGCAAGAGTTGCTTAGTTTTACTGCATGTCAACCATTTGTAGGTTATGTTAGTCCAAAGTCAGTTTAATGATTGTGGTCTCCAATTATATATGGTATAAAAATATATATTCACAATCATTTTAAACAAGTAAGCACTTCATACTATCAACATTTTAATTCAATATAATTCCAAATTGTTTTAAACATTCAAATAGAATTATTTGGCCTATTGATGAGACCCTAACAGTTACTAACACTCCAGGCCAGAATCAAACTCAAAGCAATGGCAAATAAACTGCACTCTCCCCAAAGTTACAGAATTGAAGCCTCACCACCAGGTGCAGGATATAAGTAGGTATATTTATACATATGTTTGGTTTTATGGTATTTTATATAATTATAAAGTCACTCTTTTTTCTTCAATTATTCTTCATACAAACTATGAAAACAGTTGTATGGTTTCAAGTATTCCTATTTAATACAAATGATTTTCAAATAAACCTATGGGATTCATAAATGTAAACTATTCCATGTCAGAGTGGACCTGGGAGTAATTACAATTATGGGGCATCTTCACACACCTTCAGAATTGGAGCCTCACCACTAGTTTGTTGTTATACTCGAATACCCCTTTTTTTGGTGGGAGGGGATATCTCAGTCTTGGATACAGTTCAAGAATTCTAAGCCCAGCTGACAAAATAAGTAGGGGATTATACGTAGGAGTTTTATATGCGTGAAACATTTCAAATCTGCTTCCAAGAGAAAACCAACCAAATTTATTCTATAGAATTCAACACCAGAAAATGGCTGCTGAAATTTTTAGAAATTCAAAGAAATCAGAGATTTCTGAAGAATTTAAGCCAAGACTAAAGAAGGATTCCACATCCATGGCAGAAGAAAAAAATTCTAGCATTAATATGGTTGTCAGAAAATTCTGCAGAACCCAAAAGGCAAAAAAAAAAGAAAATTGTCAGTTTGTGAAGAAGAGTTTTATGTACACCATAAGCTTCAAATAGTAAAAATGAATATTTTTTCTTATAGATTTAAATCCTCATTCATTCATTGGTGGTGAATTCAAATGCACAACTTTCCATAATCGTTTATGAAAATTTGTCTGATGTGAATGTTCCCAACTATGAGTGCCATATTATATTAATTTATTTCCATAAAGACTTGATTCATCATTAGAAGAAACAATCAATGTGGTCCAAAACTTTTGGTCAGTAGTAGATATATATATATATATATATATAATTTAATATACCAAACTTGTTGGTAAGAAAAACCCGGCAAATAGTTTGATTGTAAAAATATACTACCAAACCTCACCTGAGGAAAAAAAAATTTGAAAAAAAGAAAAGACCAAGATAGTCATACCAATGGTTGATACTATAATACTTGTCCAAAAGAAAAAACAATTTATATATATATATATATATATATATATATATATATATATATATATATACTGCCAAGATATTCTAAAGCTTTTTTTATTGGTTGGTTTTAGTTTATGCTAATTTATTTGAATCCCAATGGGAGGTTTGTATAATAGTGCTTTTGCTCCAAGTCTCTTTAGTCAGTTCTTTGCCCTGAAGAGCACTAAGAGAAACTGTTAGTAGGTATATCTGACTTATCAGGTTTATATATATATATATATATATATATAGAGTGAGAGTGAGAGAGGGGGATGAGTTAATAGAAATATTTATTTATTTTATACATTGTTCCCTTTAAACTTAAATGATAAATCAAGTCTTTAAATACTTGATTCATCATTTAAGTTTAATGTAAACAAACAATGTGGTCTCAAACTTTTGGTCGGTAGTGTATAAATCTAGTCAATTAATAATGCTTACTTGATAATTGCTTTCTTCCTAAATTTCAGTGCATTTCTATAATATCTGTTATTGGGAATTGTTTAGGTTGATTCTGGAAGTAACAGCTTTTTGAAAAAGTTAAATGAAAACTACACAAGGATGTTATGTGCTTTCCTGAATAGATGTTGGAATCAACATCCCACCAAAAAAAAAAAAAGCAGATGTACAGATACTTGCCTCCTATCACACATATCATCCAAGTAGGACAAACAAGACATTGCTGGAGAAGCAAGAATGAACACACAAGTGATGTTCTCCTATGGACACGGTAGTAGAGACCAATCAGCAAAAACCTACTTCAACCTGCTCTGCAGATTCTTGATGCCCACAAAAGACTTTCCAGGTGTGCTGCCTGATAGGGACAGTTGGCTAGAGAGTCATGGATATCCATTCTGCTAGCATTAAATAATGATGATTGATGGATCATTCTTACAGGAAGTACTGCTTTTCTTAATAGGAGAGCTACATGGTAGGGGGGCACAAGAAGTGACATAAATTAGATGTAACTTATATACACAACACAGCTTGCTTTTAAACTAATTCTCTTTTCAATTAATATGAGTTATGTTCTCTTTAATAATTGGATGTTTTTGTTTTGTTTTATGGCATATCAACCTCAGTGGGTCATTTAATGCCAATAAGGTTTTGAAATAAATCAATTCTTAATGGAAAATACAATTTTTTTATGAATACATTTTTCTATTTAACCCATAGATGGGACTCTTTAATAGTTGGATGTTTTGAGTAAGTCAATGATCAAGGTAGAGGGCAGCACTGTTGACTAAGTTACATAGCAATTGTAGTGCTGAACCATTGACCAGGTAGCAAGAGAGAGTCATGGCCAATCATGCTGTCGGTGCAATTTGGTGATGATGATGCAATCAGAAAAAGTTGTTGTAGCAGAGTGGTTTTCCGAAGTGCTCAAACATTCACTCTTCTCTCGCATATCACATAAGAGGCTGGCATTTTTAAGGATATCTGGAGGTAAAAGAGAGCAAAAGGAGAAGTGAATTCATGCCTTTTCCAGTGCCATAAGTGCAAAATGAATATGAACAACCTCAGCTGAAATTTGAGCTCAATTTGCAAATATCATTTTTTTTTTGCATTAGTAATAATTATGCTATTTTATTGACATCTTCATAAATTACTTATGAAGTCTGTTTGAAACATTGATTCCTGTGAGTTCACAAAAGTTAAGCAACAATTACCACTAAGGATCAGTGCATACTGTAAGTAATCTGAGGCCTGTTTGCCAAAATAAGTAGAGCTTAGTAAATAATAACACCTTCATAAATATACAAGGCACTATACAAACGTGTTTTTTTTTTTTTACTTGAAATGAATGTCATATAAACAAGTTTCTTTCATTCTCATTTATTTAATAATTGTGTAATATGTCAGCATCTTGATTTGAGTGAACTTTTGTTGACACCAGCTCAAGTGGAACTTACACTTGATTAATGAGCCTTTTCACGATCTGAGAAGACAAAGAGGATGAAATCCACATAAAAGGCAACACATTTTCATTGGGTAGACAGTAATTGAATGCTCAATCAAAGCATTCAGGCCTGCCAGTGTCCCTTGCTGAGACATTTCACTACCCCTCTCTCTACACTAAGTCTGGGTTAACTTTAAGCTTTTGCTGAAAATAAAACTATGTTCTCTATAATTTGTTAACTGAGGTATTTTATTCATAATGCATGTTTTTTCAGCCATTTCATCTGATTCTATGTCCAAAAACAAGCAATGTTCTAAGAAGTTACATCTATAAGCCAAAAAGATGCTCCAAGTTTATACTGATGCTTCTGCGGAAATGAATAAGAATTTACTTTCAGAGATGTCTCCATACATTATCACTGAATTAAACAAAAGACACAAAGATATATGACAACATACGCGCAAGTACAAAAAAAAACGCATTCACATAAACATGCAACACAAGAATACAGTTATATAAAAATACCATCATTTTCAAAAAAAAAAAAAATCATTTAAAAAGAAATGCCATAACTTGACTGCTTCAGTTCCAGTGATCTTTTGAAAAAGAGATATTATCCCGAAAATTCAAGAATTAAATACAGGTTAACACACAACATCATTGTTACTGTATTATTATTTTTTCTTTACACCTGCATTGTGATAGCCTTCTAAATCAACATCCTAACCAATATATACACAATGCTTCAAGCAAATTATAAAACTCTCTTATATATATATAACAATCTGAAACATTCATTCTGGCTGAAATTAGTTTCCTCATTTTCAGTGATATCATCAGAGAACCATAAGCAGTTTTCAATTTTTGATATTTCCCACAAACCTGTTCAGGGATGTTGATTACCAGATGCAAACTTTGATTAAATAAAAAAATCTGAATTTAAAGCAATCCTCATAATATTTACTGTTTCAAGTCATGCTTATAAAATTTCAAATTCCTTACAGTTTAAAAGTAAATTACTATCACCAGATAAGTGTACAAGTTCACCTGTGAGTTGTGTAATTAATGTCAATGTTTCATTATTTATTATTCACAAAAGCTATTTCCTATGGCATGTTATTTCTTATAAAGATCTATACCATGACTATAAGTAATACATAAATATTAAGCAATTATATTTCATCTCAGATATTATATCTACATATAATGGAGATTCTATGTCTGTGTCTGTAACCAAAGCTCTGTCACTGCTTATGTCACAATACCAACAGGAATCACATTAATTTATCAATGAGCATTCAATTTATAGTTAAAATTATTAATACATAGGATAAAAAATAACCCCGTATTATGTATACTCAAAAATTAAGTATAATGAAAATTAAGTATAATATGCATTTTAAATTTAATTTTTTGGACCATATAACCTTTAAGCACCCCATCTGTAATCTCAATTCATAAGGACATGTTTTTCATTTACACCGTCAAAATCCTGTTAGGGGTTAGGGTTAGGGGTTAGTTTTAAAATTAAAAAAAAAAAACTAAAAATCTTCTGTTAACAAACAATCAGATTTTGAGGGTGTAAATGAAAAAACATGTCCTTATGAATCGAGATCACGGATGGGGTGCTTTAAGGTTATATGGTCCAATTTTTTGTTCTGTCTTTTTCTCATTGCTATAAATAGATGGCATCAGTGAAGTTTGATAAAAAGCAACTAAATTTTTTTAGAAATAAGAAAATATCTTAAAGTTTTTAACAAAACTTGTATAATGAGAAGATTAATGTCTAATTACTGATCTGTGTTCATGCCAAAGAATTCATGTCACGTCTTTGAGACAAACCTTTCAAGCTCATTCCATTCATATGCGACAGGCAATCATATTCTTATAACTTAAACGGCATGGATATCAATAATTATGTGCAAAAAGTTACGAGAAACACACAAAGTTTTGATCAATCTTGATTCTCAGGGGTAATTTGATGATTCTAAAGACGGCAATGTGGTAAATGCCAAATCATAAGTTATAAGATGTTATAAGATGGTGATAGGAAACTCATCAAGTTTCCTATAGAGAAAATCAGATTAAAGAACTAATCTTATAAATCTTCCCATTAATGGAGTTCATATGAAAAGGTTGAGAAAAAGAAAAGATATTTGGAAATATATAGATTGTCTATTCTGGAGAGTATTAGGGAAGGGATTGAACTGAAGGCAGGAAAAAGTGGATAAATGGAAATCTTTAATTATTATGCAGTTTTGGAAAGTGCAAGATTCTTTTAGGTAGCAACGAAAGGTCAGCATTAAACAAGGTCAGTGGAAAATTACAAACAGAAAATTGTCTTCTTAGAAAAGTTTTATTAGATTGTGTACTATGTTGAAAATGACCAGATGTACTTTTAGTTACTAGCTGACAATTTTAAATGACAACAAATTAAAAGATGATAAAATATATTTAAGAATCGATGTTAAAATGAATGCTTTTGTAGGGGGATAAATAATTATCTCCCTTTGAGAATAGGCATGTCTGTTGGGTGCCTTGTGAAGTGTCAGACGAGGGTCCAAAAACAAATTCTTAATCTCTTTTGATAAATTGATTGATTTTAATAGCATATCAACCCATTTAGGGTTATTTTATTCCTAGAGGTTAGGGAATCACATTCATTGTACATATATATTTTTTGTGTGGCTGTTTCTTAAGAGGTTTTTCTGTTGCACCTAGTCCTATTAATTATGAATAATTTTCATACAGATTTATTTGAATTATAGATTAATATTATACCCTAACAGGTACTACCACAATGGTTTAGAGCTGGCCTGTGAGAAATTGTAATGAATGGGTGACTCCACATTTTCCAGAACTTAAGCCTCACCATCACAGGCAATTTAGTGTCATATTCAAAACACTCATTTTTAGGAGGGAGTCTTACCCACTGTAGGGAATACAGACAGCACATTGTAAGCCTCACCAGTGGGGCAGTCAATCACTTTTGCCTCGGTAGAAAGCCACCTGGAGATATAAGCACACTTGTCAAAAAAACTGTTTCTCCCTTTTGTACCCCCCTTCACATACTGCTTGTTCATGGAACAGTATGAATATATTTTTATTTGTTGGGACTCATTGGTGTATTCTTTCTTTCAATATGACTTTTATGCTTATTATTTATATACTAAATATTTCTGTAAGTGTAAATGAGCAATTCTTGTATTTCCTTCCCTTTATTCAGTGTTAGTATATCATGGATATACTAATGCTAATATTGGTCCATAGGTGATTGATTGATTTTAACAGCATGTCAACACATCTGGGGTTATTTTATACCAAAAGGTTAGGGAATTGTGTATATTTATATTTTGTATAGTTTCTTATGATTTTTTTTTCCTTTTGCACACAATATATCAAATATTTTTTATCAGATAGAAATAACTTTCAAACAGATCTATTTGACCCATAGATGGTGTGGAAGTGATTTTCCAATTACTGTTGAATTGGCATTTGTGTTGATATGTTTACTTAATAGCTTTTGCAAAATAGTTCAATATTGATTTAACCCTCTCTCACTCATTTTTTTTCTTTCTTTCCTACTTTTCCTCCTTTCATTATGTTTGATTGAAGCAGATTAACATTATTGCTTCCGCACGCTCACCCCCTCTATATCTTTCCCCTACTCTCTTTCTTTTTATCTTTTCTGTGTAGTATGTCCTTTTTCTTCCCTTTCTTTATAATAAAAAACAGAATGGTTCATTATTTAGCTAAGGTGATGACACTCATAAGAAATAAGAATTTGGCAGATAAGCAACACCAGATAATCAGGAATTGCATTTCATTTTGAAGGATTTGGACAGTCTCATTTTTAAGCAGAGGGTATTGCAATTTGATAACGGTCGAAAAATTGAGGAACAAGCGTATTAATATATAGATTATTATATTGTCAGAACATGATCAGAAATTATACTAATCAATTATTATTATTATCATTATTATTATTATTATTATCTGGTAGGATAATGGTTAAGCTAATTAGTATGTAAGTAAGATACCCAGCCGACTGTGGCAAGAGAAAAATCATTGAGCAGGCTCCTCCTAAAAGTAAATTATGAAAGTTGAAATAACATTGGAATCTTATTCCTTATTTCTGATTCATGCTGCTTATTTATATTTCTTCTAAGAACAACCTGTCCAGATTGCGGATTAAATCTACTTAGTCATGTGATGCAGGCTTTCTTCTAAGATTGCACTATCCATCTTGATTAACTTGTGATCCACTCAATGTGAATAGACAGTCAGGCAGGAGTAATAATGACAATACTAACTATATGACCTGTGAACCAAAGAGGTTCCTGTTGCAACAGTAGTCCATGATGATAGTAATGATTCTATTTAGGAAGGAGTCAAGATTATAATTAGTATTTTGTAGTTATCTCTGTTATATTGAGAATTTGAATAATTTTTTTTAATGACATTCAGCACAAATGCAGATCTTATAGAATTATTTTTCAGTTGAAAATTGGATGAGAAATTGTTTTATTTTCTATGTTAGAGAATTCTAAGTATATTGCTCTAATTAAAATCTCACTTTGATGTCATAACAAATATTTGATACAGCAGAAAACCAGGATGTTTTATGAGGGGAAATCATACTTTATTAAGAATGAACACACAAAGAAAAAAAAACTTTAGGGCACTTTTAACCAGTTCATTATCAAAAGAAAACTTCTGGTAAATTAAAAGTCACAAGATATATATATAACTAAAAATGGGGTAAACCATTTGAGAACAGAGGGCAAGTAAAAAAAATTATGAGTCTCCTGAAGAATATAACAATTGTTTGAGATATAAATGTTCCAGGTTCAAAATAAAAGTGTGTAATCAAAGACATTTTTTTCCTTCTTAAACTTGTTTCTGAATAGCCTTAACAAAAGTAGTTAATTTTCATGGTTTGCTTTAAAAATTACTTGTAAAAGAAAAAAAACTGTATATTAAAAAAATTAAGATTGAAAAAGAACCGCCTTGAAGAATATTTCTGATAAAACCTTTTGATTGATGGATTATATTGAGTCCATACTGATGAGATACTATTTCTTTGAATTTTTACGATGAGGCTTGATAATTTGGATTATTCAGACTACTGTCCTCACCTTTGTTATCTACCTAAAGGCTCCTGTTTCAGAGTTTGACAAGAAATACCTGAAGAAGGCTGAAATGTTGTGTAGATAACAAGGAAGATGCGGACAATTGTCCAAATAATCAAAAAAAAATTTTCAAATATTGATATCCACATAGATACAAACATTAAATAATGTTTATGAATAAGACATAGATCAATTTGAAAACAATAGATTAATTTTTTATTTGTCTGAATTTTTTTAAATGAGGCTTGATAATTTGTATTATTTTGATTTTTCAAACTGTTGTCCTCATCTTTATTGTTATATACACAACGTTTCAGCTGATCTGGCTTCCAGCCTTCTTCGGGCATTTCTAGTCGAACTTGGGAACTTACACTTGGCGCAACAGATGTAAGGGTTGAGCTAGTACTGTTCTAAGTGACAATCATCTGTAGGTTGCAGGTTTATCAAGTGTGATAATAACATAGAATATTCAACATAGCTTAAAACTTGTACCCGGTAATGGTTAACAGAATAAGAACCATCTACCCTGATGGATTGAATAAAGGAATTGGTTCAAAGTTCCGTGAAGGATCCCGAGTTTGACAAGAAACATCTCAAGAAGAAATAATACAACTGGATATTTTGTGTGATTAAGAAGGCTGGAGGGCACATTGACTGAAATATTTTGTATATAAGAATAAAGATGAGAACAATAGTCAAAAAAAATCCAACTAATACAGCTGGATATTTTGTGTGATTAAAATTTTCAAATCCTTTTGAAAAGGTAAATTCTTTTGGGTATCATCTGTGGAATTCTTTTTCTTTGAATTGATAATCTTTTATTCCACTTCTGATAATCACAATGAATGAGCCAACAATTTGGCATTAGATCAATGTTGTCAAGAATAAGCTAAATCATTTTTTAATATTTTCTGAATGAAAACGGTTAAATATTTGACATTACAAAAAAAGACTTTTTTTTTCAATTTTTGCAGATAGTTCGAAGATTTTTTTTATTTTTATTTTATTTTTATCTATTTTCCTTTGAGCAAGTGAAAAAGCAATAATCCATCTTGGGACATGGCTTAAAGATTAATTTACATTAAATAGAGAAAAAAAAACCCTCAAAACTTTTTATAAAATAAGAATATTTTTAAAGAATCAATAATTGAAGCAAATTAATTCTAAAAGGTGCCAATTGTTTTGAGATTTCTGCTGAAGAAATATCTGCCATAATATATGTAAAAAAAACAACATATTACATAAGAATTAAATCAATGAGAGAAGTAGAAATGTGTCGAAAATTATGAATCGGATATAAAATACATCTACAAAATACACTTGTAAAGGAAACATGAGTACCAACTTTTATCTCACACTCTAACAGTTTTTGGCATTAAATAACCCACAGGGTTATTATACCATTAAACAAACCAATCCTAACTAAATGAAGTTAATGAAAAATATTTATACTAATTTGAAGACATTAAGAACTTGAAACATAGAAACTTTTATTAAAATGACTTGTTTCGGAATTAAATGACCCGAAAAACAACCAAACCAATGTATTTGGGGGAGTCAAAAGTTTTGAAATATTTTGGTAATGTGAGGCACAATTCGGAAGCTCCAGATGCTTTTGTGAAGGTAACAAACAACAGTGAACTATGAGATGCTAGGGTCACCTGATACTCTCCAAATGCTATTTGATGGATTTACTTCTATGGCTTGAGTCACAACCTTGGAATTCACAGTTTTAAGCCTACCTGACCTTGCCTGATCATCAAGGTTCTTGCAAGCCAAATAAAATATCTTGAACCATCTTGTTACTGTACTATGATCAAGTGTTCCATTACCTTTTGGTAATTTCTGTTGCATTATGGACCAGTTTGAACTCAAAGTGTTCCATTACCTTTTGATCATTTCTGTTGCATTATGGACCAGTTTGAACTCTAAGAATAAGTTTCCAAATTAGAGTATGTTGCATATTCATATTTGTGGCTTTCAAATCCCACACAGCATGAAGCAATGCACAATATGTCAGCACACTTACTTGCATGAGACTACCAATTAAAGTGGATACCTTCCAAAGCTTGAACAGCCTCAGTCATGTGATATAAAAAAGTAAGTTGGGAGAGTGGCCTATTGTTGGTATTAACCGTCAGCAAAAGGAGTCTCCTTTTGCTAGTGCTAGACCATGTAGATTGTTTCTGCTGGAACCTTCAGTTCCCATATGCTTTACTACACAGATCAGATTACCCACTCTGTGCTACTTATACACTGAGTTGGCGGGGGCCAGTATTGAACCCAAAACCTTTCGATTCCTAGGCATGTGCTCTATTGACTGACCTAAACCAATCATGTGATATGCTGCAAACTAGCACATACCAAAATATTGCCAAACTTTTGACTCACCCTAGTAATACTTACATTCACCATTACCAAAAAAAGAGTCAATTTCACTCATTTTTTTTTACTGAACATTTATTGTAAATGCAAGAGAATTATCTCCCTTGCTTTGCCCAGCTATCCTATTGCGTGGGTACAAAACACTGTTCGACACCGGTAAAAAGTCACATGTGCATGTGGCGCTAGTTTTCAATTCTTTTAGTTGGCAGGAACTGAGGAGACGAGAAGGTTAGTGTCTGCGTGGAACTTTTCCTTCTTTTTTTGATTTTATTAATTGTATATTAGAGAAACTACATAGTCCTTTGTATTCTATTGTAGTTTCACATTGAAGACCAGTTGCGAGACAGGAGGATAAGTGACAACTCCCGTATTTATATAAATAAAAGTGTCTTCACCAGTCGACTGTCATTACTCATTCTTTGCCTGGGTGTTGCCATCACATTTATATTTACGTACAATCCAGCCAACCCATAATATTACTTATTCAATTGTGGAATCTCTGTGACATAGTGGCTAATGTGTTGGACTGTGACTTATTAGGAAGTGAGTTCAAACTCCAGTAGTGCTATTACATTCACTTTCAGATTAATATCCTTGGGAAAGATATGAACCACCTCATCCTCCCCACAGCTATGGGTTAAATAGAACCACAACTGTTCATCTACAATGATGGCTTTGGCATTAAATCATTAAATAACCCATTATGGTTGATATGCCATTAAACAAAGAAACCAAACCCATATCTCATGATTCTTTCCCTCCTTCAATTGCTAATAAGATGGTTGTTTGGTTGATTTTAATGGCATATCAACCCGTCTGGGGTTATTTCATGCCAAGAGGTTAGGAAATGATATATGTTGTATATCTATATTAACACTTTTGTAGTCAATGGTTTTAATAATATTTAGTATCATTGAGGATCATGTTGAGTGATTAGTTTTGTATGGTATTGATCAGGTTTATGTTTATATTTTTTAGTATAATTTTATTTCCCTAAAAAAGAACAGAATGTCATCTATATTGAATTTATCAAATCGATCTTTCATATTATTTGTATTAAAAAATGAGTTTCTGATGTGAGCAAGAATCCTACATTCTATGAGAAAGTGTTTAACAGTTCTAGGTGTTATGGTGGTGATATGTAATTTGTAAGACTAAAATCTAAAACTTCAGTTAGATAAAAAAATTTAAAAAAAAAACAATTTAAAAAAATGAAAGAATGACTGAAACTTACTCTTATCTGGATGGGTATTATATTTTTATGATTTTTTTTTATATTACCAAAGAGATTTCCTCATCGGAATATTCCAGACAAGAACAATAATTTTTTCTCCACTTTATTCTATTTAGGTTGAAGAGATAATTGGAAATTTATTACCTGATTACAAGAGGAAAAAAATATCAGTTTTTTTTTTTTTCTTTTTTTTTTTCATGCTTGAAAATGTTCTGACAAGTTAATAAAAAAACAAACATCAATTGATATTTCATGTGTGAATAAATGTGTAAAGATATCTATAAGAGTAAAAATGCAATTATGTAAATGTATTATATATATATATATATTTACTAACTCTCCACATGAGCAGGATGGGACACAGGTCAATTTCTTAAGTGGAATTTAACAGGTTTGAATTCAACATTTTCCTTCTTTTAGACTGTTTACCTAGACAAGGTTAAAGAGATTCCATCTATCCTATTATTTACCCATAGCTAGAGGGAGAGTAGTTGGATGCATACCTTTACCAAGGTTATTAGTGGTATGGGAAATGCAAACAGCCTCATCTTATATATTATATATCATTTGGTCATGCTGATAGTACAGATTCCCTTGACTCTTTCTGGCCATTGCTCTTGGTATAAGAATTTGTAGGCATTAGTTTCAAACAAACACTAAGTCTTTATAATGCATTGGGACACACTGATTAATCATCTGGCCATCTCAAGCTCTAGCACCTATATGATTGTCCCAACCCTATTGCCCTTATGGCAACCCCCAAACCTTTTTATCATATGTGCTAGAAGGTGGTGGCTGAGAGTCTTAGTGTCCTGGGTATGATGTTAAACTATCTGATGGTGAGGTTCCAGTTCTGGAGATCTTCCTCACCATTGCTCCCAGGTCCACTCTGGATAGGTAATACTTATTAGGGTCAATCTATAGGCAGGAGACACACTTGGTGTGTGTTACTTCTGCAAAGGATGGAGGTTCAAAGGGTTGAATTGTCTCATGACCAACAGTATGTAGCCATGGCTACCAACCCAAGGGAAGACACTCATGTTTGTCTCCCTACAGTCCTCAGCATGATATCCAGTGTCCGTACAGAGCTGATTAATGTAATTTTTTTCTGCTTGGCCAACACTGGTTTATCGATGTCCATGAGCCCATAGAAAAATGTCACATGAGTATAAATATAAACACTTATTAACAATTCCTCAAGGTTTTTCTATAGTTTAAGATCTGAAAATTCTTTTCGTATATGTCTAATGTGAAAGTGAAAGTTGTATAAACAAAAAGAAAGTCAGTGCATGAAAAGAGGAATTTCTTTTAGGAAAAAAATATTGTTTATCATGTAATTTTAAATGAGTAAAATATAATTTGCCATAATTTAGTCTGTTTTATTTTTCACTTTATTTTGTATTTAAGTAAGTATTGTATAATATTTGTATTTGTAATAAAAATTTGTATACTATGAATTTCACGTGTTCAGCTGGTATAATATTAATCTCAATAAGGAATATAATAATGGTTATTTTATGAAAAGATATGAGCTGAATATTTCAATTTGTTCATGTGATTTCTTGATAAATATAACATTGCTCACATGGTTGTCTCTCTCTATCACATGTAATCTGCAATGTCTGATTTTTAGGGTTTCAGTTGAAATTTGATTTTCACCAACTGTCTGGTTTTGCTTTTATATTCTTTGATACAACTGAGATAACAAAGAAACATTGCATTCTATAAAAAAAAAACTTTAAAAAGAATTTACATTAAAATTAACCTTATCTTTCAAAATAAATTCTGACTTAAAATAAAAAGAAGACAAATATGATAACCTCCTTTTCAATAATTGGTTGGTTTTACAGTCTTGTTTGCAAACAATTATAGCTTCAACTAATTATTCTTAGTACAAATAATTGGCATATGAGTAAATAGTAGGGCAGACTGGGCAACCAGTCTAGGAGAATGAAAACTGAATGCAAACCTGTTAAAATCCACTTAAGTAATTGATCTTGTATTACATCCTACTTGTACAGAGGGGGTGGTAAATATGTATATGCTATATTGATGATTCCTTTAGTATATATATATACTAGAAAACTTGAAAGTACAATGAAAAATATTTGTGATTTTTAATAAATTATGTATGTATATATATATAAGTTGGTTGGGTAATGGTTATCATCACAGAAATTCAAATTTCAAGTTCAAATTAACTATTCCTATTTAATAATAATACAAGACATGTGTCTGTTGGAGAAGCAAAAGCAACATTCTCCAGTGGAAACCAGAACATGGGCACACCAGTGCAGGTTATGCAGTAAAGACCTACATTGACCAAATCTGTGCAGATATTAGATGCTGTGCAGAGGACCTTCCAAGGGCAATGAATGATAGGGACAGTTAGCGAGAGTGTCCTGGATATCCATGCTACTAGTGTGACATGATGATGAATATGATACAACATATTCACTCTGAATAGACAGGTGCATCATCATGAATGTGATGATGATCCCATAGTACCCAAGGCTCACTTAGTAGTGTCTTGTGGCTGACTGAGTAACCTAGTGGAGGAAGCACCTGTTAACACAGCAGTAACATCCACTTTGATTGGTTGACAAGTTACATCAAGGCTTCACAACTGGTTCTTGAGATATTCAAAACAGCTGGCTATGTTCCAGACAAATCTTAAATATAGACAGATGATTTTAAGAAAATAAGAACACAACTCGTATATTGTTGGCAAATTTCTAGTTATTAAATTCACTTAAAAGATTATTTTTCATGACTTTACAGAAAAGATCAAAAGTTTAAAATTAAATCTGGCTCTGCTTCAATTTTCAAACTGATTACATGTTTTCTTCAGAATAAAAATAATTATCACCGATCGATGGCAAACAGACAACAGAAGAATCCAAAGTCTTGATTGATTGCAACTCCAGAAATATCAACATTTAAAGTCGGCTACAAATATGAAGAATCCTTTCTAAATATAAACATATCTAATATTATCTTCATCTTATCCTGTCATTTTGGGATTAATTCTATTTATTTTTTCCTGATTTATTCGCTTGAATTATTCACTTATTAATTATGGATAAAGATTGCTTGTTTTCTAAATTTCATCAATTAAAAATAAGAAAAATTCAATTAAAACCAAAATGCAGGATAATTAATAATTGTTAATAAAATATTTATTAAAATTGAACACTAAAAGTTAGCCATTTTTATTAGGGTAATCCCAGAAGTAAGGTCTCCAATGTACTGTGGCTGTTGGTTGGTTGGTTTACAACATATCAACCCTTTTCAAGTCATTTTATGCTAAATAAAATCTCTTTGATATAAGGTTGCTTAAATGGTCACTCATCTAAGTACTGGCTCACCGCTGCTTAACTTTGGTGATCTAGCAGGAAGTGGAATGTTCAACATGACTTGACTGGAAGTTGTGTCTATTGGCAACACTTGTATTTATTGTGTATGTGCCAACAACACTGCCATGTTCAGTTTTGGTTTGGCAGTCAATTTCTCTTGATTGAGGTTACCACCAAGTTTGCACAGATATTCACTTTTAGAATGAAAAAGGCTTTAAACCAATTGATATTCAGTCAATTAATGGAAGTGAATGGTGAGTAGTGCATGGATGTCAAAAACAAGGGGAGCTGAGAGTTTGTAAGGATGAGTTTTAATGCATTATAATGATATGGTAGCGAGCTGGTATGACATGAGCATACAAAAACTGCCAAAGCACCTACAAAAATGCATTTTTGTATTCTATTGTAGTTTCACATTGAAGACCAGTTGCGAGACAGGAGGATAAGTGACAACTCCCGTATTTATATAAATAAAAGTGTCTTCACCAGTCGACTGTCATTACTCATTCTTTGCCTGGGTGTTGCCATCACATTTATATTTACGTACAATCCAGCCAACCATAATATTACTTATTCAATTGTGGAATCTCTGTGACATAGTGGCTAATGTGTTGGACTGTGACTTATTAGGAAGTGAGTTCAAACTCCAGTAGTGCTATTACATTCACTTTCAGATTAATATCCTTGGGAAAGATATGAACCACCTCATCCTCCCCACAGCTATGGGTTAAATAGAACCACAACTGTTCATCTACAATGATGCTTTGGCATTAAATCATTAAATAACCCATTATGGTTGATATGCCATTAAACAAAGAAACCAAACCCATATCTCATGATTCTTTCCCTCCTTCAATTGCTAATAAGATGGTTGTTTGGTTGATTTTAATGGCATATCAACCCTCTGGGTTATTTCATGCCAAGAGGTTAGGAAATGATATATTGTATATCTATATTAACACTTTTGTAGTCAATGGTTTTAATAATATTTAGTATCATTGAGGATCATGTTGAGTGATTAGTTTTGTATGGTATGATCAGGTTTATGTTTATATTTTTTAGTATAATTTTATTTCCCTAAAAAAGAACAGAATGTCATCTATATTGAATTTATCAAATCGATCTTTCATATTATTTGTATTAAAAATGAGTTTTGATGTGAGCAAGAATCCTACATTCTATGAGAAAGTGTTTAACAGTTCTAGGTGTTATGGTGTGATATGTAATTTGTAAGACTAAAATCTAAAACTTCAGTAGATAAAAAAAATTTAAAAAAAAAACAATTTAAAAAAATGAAAGAAATGACTGAAACTTACTCTTATCTGGATGGGTATTTTATTATATTTTATGATTTTTTTTATATTACCAAAGAGATTTCCTCATCGGAATATTCCAGACAAGAACCAATAATTTTTTTCCACTTTATTCTATTTAGGTTGAAGAGATAATTGGAAATTTATTACCTGATTACAAGAGGAAAAAAATATCAGTTTTTTTTTTTCTTTTTTTTTTCATGCTTGAAAATGTTCTGACAAGTTAATTAAAAAACAAAACATCAATTGATATTTCATGTGTGAATAAATGTGTAAAGATATCTATAAGAGTAAAAATGCAATTATGTAAATGTATTATATATATATATATATTTACTAACTCCTCCACATGAGCAGGATGGGACACAAGGTCAATTTCTTAAGTGGAATTTAACAGGTTTGAATTCAACATTTTCCTTCTTTTAGACTGTTACCTAGACAAGGTTAAAGAGATTCCATCTATCCTATTATTTACCCATAGCTAGAGGGAGAGTAGTTGGATGCATACCTTTACCAAGGTTATTAGTGGTATGGGAAATGCAAACAGCCTCATCTTATATATTATATATCATTTGGTCATGCTGATAGTACAGATTCCCTTGACTCTTTCTGGCCATTGCTCTTGGTATAAGAATTTGTAGGCATTAGTTTCAAACAAACACTAAGTCTTTATAATGCATTGGGACACACTGATTAATCATCTGGCCATCTCAAGCTCTAGCACCTATATGATTGTCCCAACCCTATTGCCCTTATGGCAACCCCCAAACCTTTTTTCATATGTGCTAGAAGGTGGTGGCTGAGAGTCTTAGTGTCCTGGGTATGATGTTAAACTATCTGATGTGAGGTTCCAGTTCTGGAGATCTTCCTCACCATTGCTCCCAGGTCCACTCTGGATAGGTAATACTTATTAGGGTCCAATCTATAGGCAGGAGACACACTTGGTGTGTGTACTTCTGCAAAGGATGGAGGTTCAAAGGGTTGAATTGTCTCATGACCAACAGTATGTAGCCATGGCTACCAACCCAAGGGAAGACACTCATGTTTGTCTCCCTACAGTCCTCAGCATGATATCCAGTGTCCGTACAGAGCTGATTAATGTAATTTTTTTCTGCTTGGCCAACACTGGTTTATCGATGTCCATGAGCCCATAGAAAAATGTCACATGAGTATAAATATAAACACTTATTACAATTCCTCAAGGTTTTCTATAGTTTAAGATCTGAAAATTCTTTTTCGTATATGTCTAATGTGAAAGTGAAAGTTTTAGACATAGATCAATTTGAAAACAATAGATTAATTTTTTATTTGTCTGAATTTTTTTAAATGAGGCTTGATAATTTGTATTATTTTGATTTTTCAAACTGTTGTCCTCATCTTTATTGTTATATACACAACGTTTCAGCTGATCTGGCTTCCAGCCTTCTTCGGGCATTTCTAGTCGAACTTGGGAACTTACACTTGGCGCAACAGATGTAAGGGTTGAGCTAGTACTGTTCTAAGTGACAATCATCTGTAGGTTGCAGGTTTATCAAGTGTGATAATAACATAGAATATTCAACATAGCTTAAAACTTGTACCCGGTAATGGTTAACAGAATAAGAACCATCTACCCTGATGGATTGAATAAAGGAATTGGTTCAAAGTTCCGTGAAGGATCCCGAGTTTGACAAGAAACATCTCAAGAAGAAATAATACAACTGGATATTTTGTGTGATTAAGAAGGCTGGAGGGCACATTGACTGAAATATTTTGTATATAAGAATAAAGATGAGAACAATAGTCAAAAAAAATCCAACTAATACAGCTGGATATTTTGTGTGATTAAAATTTTCAAATCCTTTTGAAAAGGTAAATTCTTTTGGGTATCATCTGTGGAATTCTTTTTCTTTGAATTGATAATCTTTTATTCCACTTCTGATAATCACAATGAATGAGCCAACAATTTGGCATTAGATCAATGTTGTCAAGAATAAGCTAAATCATTTTTTAATATTTTCTGAATGAAAACGGTTAAATATTTGACATTACAAAAAAAGACTTTTTTTTCAATTTTTGCAGATAGTTCGAAGATTTTTTTATTTTTATTTATTTTTATCTATTTTCCTTGAGCAAGTGAAAAAGCAATAATCCATCTTGGACATGGCTTAAAGATTAATTTACATTAAATAGAGAAAAAAAAAACCCTCAAAACTTTTTATAAAATAAGAATATTTTTAAAGAATCAATAATTGAAGCAAATTAATTCTAAAAGTGCCAATTGTTTTGAGATTTCTGCTGAAGAAATATCTGCCATAATATATGTAAAAAAAAACAACATATTACATAAGAATTAAATCAATGAGAGAGAAGTAAATGTGTCGAAAATTATGAATCGGATATAAAATACATCTACAAAATACACTTGTAAAGGAAACATGAGTACCAACTTTTATCTCACACTCTAACAGTTTTTGGCATTAAATAACCCACAGGGTTATTATACCATTAAACAAAACCAATCCTAACTAAATGAAGTTAATGAAAAATATTTATACTAATTTGAAGACATTAAGAACTTGAAACATAGAAACTTTTATTAAAATGACTTGTTTCGGAATTAAATGACCCGAAAAACAACCAAACCAATGTATTTGGGGGAGTCAAAAGTTTTGAAATATTTTGTAATGTGAGGCACAATTCGGAAGCTCCAGATGCTTTTGTGAAGTAACAAACAACAGTGAACTATGAGATGCTAGGGTCACCTGATACTCTCCAAATGCTATTTGATGGATTTACTTCTATGGCTTGAGTCACAACCTTGGAATCACAGTTTTAAGCCTACCTGACCTTGCCTGATCATCAAGGTTCTTGCAAGCCAAATAAAATATCTTGAACCATCTTGTTACTGTACTATGATCAAGTGTTCCATTACCTTTTGGTAATTTCTGTTGCATTATGGACCAGTTTGAACTCAAAGTGTTCCATTACCTTTTGATCATTTCTGTTGCATTATGGACCAGTTTGAACTCTAAGAATAAGTTTCCAAATTAGAGTATGTTGCATATTCATATTTGTGGCTTTCAAATCCCACACAGCATGAAGCAATGCACAATATGTCAGCACACTTACTTGCATGAGACTACCAATTAAAGTGGATACCTTCCAAAGCTTGAACAGCCTCAGTCATGTGATATAAAAAAGTAAGTTGGGAGAGTGGCCTATTGTTGGTATTAACCGTCAGCAAAGGAGTCTCCTTTTTGCTAGTGCTAGACCATGTAGATTGTTTCTGCTGGAACCTTCAGTTCCCATATGCTTTACTACACAGATCAGATTACCCACTCTGTGCTACTTATACACTGAGTTGGCGGGGGCCAGTATTGAACCCAAAACCTTTCGATTCCTAGGCATGTGCTCTATTGACTGACCTAAACCAATCATGTGATATGCTGCAAACTAGCACATACCAAAATATTGCCAAACTTTTGACTCACCCTAGTAATACTTACATTCACCATTACCAAAAAAAGAGTCAATTTCACTCATTTTTTTTTACTGAACATTTATTGTAAATGCAAGAGAATTATCTCCCTTGCTTTGCCCAGCTATCCTATTGCGTGGGTACAAAACACTGTTCGACACCAGTAAAAAGTCACATGTGCATGTGGCGCTAGTTTTCAATTCTTTTAGTTGGCAGGAACTGAGGAGACGAAAAGGTTAGTGTCTGCGTGGAACTTTTCCTTCTTTTTTTGATTTTATTAATTGTATATTAGAGAAACTACATAGTCCTTTGTATTCTATTGTAGTTTCACATTGAAGACCAGTTGCGAGACAGGAGGATAAGTGACAACTCCCGTATTTATATAAATAAAAGTGTCTTCACCAGTCGACTGTCATTACTCATTCTTGCCTGGGTGTTGCCATCACATTTATATTTACGTACAATCCAGCCAACCCATAATATTACTTATTCAATTGTGGAATCTCTGTGACATAGTGGCTAATGTGTTGGACTGTGACTTATTAGGAAGTGAGTTCAAACTCCAGTAGTGCTATTACATTCACTTTCAGATTAATATCCTTGGGAAAGATATGAACCACCTCATCCTCCCCACAGCTATGGGTTAAATAGAACCACAACTGTTCATCTACAATGATGGCTTTGGCATTAAATCATTAAATAACCCATTATGGTTGATATGCCATTAAACAAAGAAACCAAACCCATATCTCATGATTCTTTCCCTCCTTCAATTGCTAATAAGATGGTTGTTTGGTTGATTTTAATGGCATATCAACCGTCTGGGGTTATTTCATGCCAAGAGGTTAGGAAATGATATATGTTGTATATCTATATTAACACTTTTGTAGTCAATGGTTTTAATAATATTTAGTATCATTGAGGATCATGTTGAGTGATTAGTTTTGTATGGTATTGATCAGGTTTATGTTTATATTTTTTAGTATAATTTTATTTCCCTAAAAAAGAACAGAATGTCATCTATATTGAATTTATCAAATCGATCTTTCATATTATTTGTATTAAAAAATGAGTTTCTGATGTGAGCAAGAATCCTACATTCTATGAGAAAGTGTTTAACAGTTCTAGGTGTTATGGTGATATGTAATTTGTAAGACTAAAATCTAAAACTTCAGTTAGATAAAAAAATTTAAAAAAAAAAACAATTTAAAAAAATGAAAGAAATGACTGAAACTTACTCTTATCTGGATGGGTATTATATTTTTTATGATTTTTTTTTTATATTACCAAAGAGATTTCCTCATCGGAATATTCCAGACAAGAACCAATAATTTTTTCTCCACTTTATTCTATTTAGGTTGAAGAGATAATTGGAAATTTATTACCTGATTACAAGAGGAAAAAAAATATCAGTTTTTTTTTTTTCTTTTTTTTTCATGCTTGAAAATGTTCTGACAAGTTAATAAAAAAACAAAACATCAATTGATATTTCATGTGTGAATAAATGTGTAAAGATATCTATAAGAGTAAAAATGCAATTATGTAAATGTATTATATATATATATATATATTTACTAACTCCTCCACATGAGCAGGATGGGACACAAGGTCAATTTCTTAAGTGGAATTTAACAGGTTTGAATTCAACATTTTCCTTCTTTTAGACTGTTTACCTAGACAAGGTTAAAGAGATTCCATCTATCCTATTATTTACCCATAGCTAGAGGGAGAGTAGTTGGATGCATACCTTTACCAAGGTTATTAGTGGTATGGGAAATGCAAACAGCCTCATCTTATATATTATATATCATTTGGTCATGCTGATAGTACAGATTCCCTTGACTCTTTCTGGCCATTGCTCTTGGTATAAGAATTTGTAGGCATTAGTTTCAAACAAACACTAAGTCTTTATAATGCATTGGGACACACTGATTAATCATCTGGCCATCTCAAGCTCTAGCACCTATATGATTGTCCCAACCCTATTGCCCTTATGGCAACCCCCAAACCTTTTTATCATATGTGCTAGAAGGTGGTGGCTGAGAGTCTTAGTGTCCTGGGTATGATGTTAAACTATCTGATGGTGAGGTTCCAGTTCTGGAGATCTTCCTCACCATTGCTCCCAGGTCCACTCTGGATAGGTAATACTTATTAGGGTCCAATCTATAGGCAGGAGACACACTTGGTGTGTGTTACTTCTGCAAAGGATGGAGGTTCAAAGGGTTGAATTGTCTCATGACCAACAGTATGTAGCCATGGCTACCAACCCAAGGGAAGACACTCATGTTTGTCTCCCTACAGTCCTCAGCATGATATCCAGTGTCCGTACAGAGCTGATTAATGTAATTTTTTTCTGCTTGGCCAACACTGGTTTATCGATGTCCATGAGCCCATAGAAAAATGTCACATGAGTATAAATATAAACACTTATTAACAATTCCTCAAGGTTTTCTATAGTTTAAGATCTGAAAATTCTTTTCGTATATGTCTAATGTGAAAGTGAAAGTTGTATAAACAAAAAGAAAGTCAGTGCATGAAAAGAGGAATTTCTTTTAGGAAAAAAATATTGTTTATCATGTAATTTTAAATGAGTAAAATATAATTTGCCATAATTTAGTCTGTTTTATTTTTCACTTTATTTTGTATTTAAGTAAGTATTGTATAATATTTGTATTTGTAATAAAAATTTGTATACTATGAATTTCACGTGTTCAGCTGGTATAATATTAATCTCAATAAGGAATATAATAATGGTTATTTTATGAAAAAGATATGAGCTGAATATTTCAATTTGTTCATGTGATTTCTTGATAAATATAACATTGCTCACATGGTTGTCTCTCTCTATCACATGTAATCTGCAATGTCTGATTTTTAGGGTTTCAGTTGAAATTTGATTTTCACCAACTGTCTGGTTTTGCTTTTATATTCTTTGATACAACTGAGATAACAAAGAAACATTGCATTCTATAAAAAAAAAACTTTAAAAAGAATTTACATTAAAATTAACCTTATCTTTCAAAATAAATTCTGACTTAAAATAAAAAGAAGACAAATATGATAACCTCCTTTTCAATAATTGGTTGGTTTTACAGTCTTGTTTGCAAACAATTATAGCTTCAACTAATTATTCTTAGTACAAATAATTGGCATATGAGTAAAATAGTAGGGCAGACTGGGCAACCAGTCTAGGAGAATGAAAACTGAATGCAAACCTGTTAAAATCCACTTAAGTAATTGATCTTGTATTACATCCTACTTGTACAGAGGGGGTGGTAAATATGTATATGCTATATTGATGATTCCTTTAGTATATATATATACTAGAAAACTTGAAAGTACAATGAAAATATTTGTGATTTTTAATAAATTATGTATGTATATATATATAAGTTGGTTGGGTAATGGTTATCATCACAGAAAATTCAAATTTCAAGTTCAAATTAACTATTCCTATTTAATAATAATACAAGACATGTGTCTGTTGGAGAAGCAAAAGCAACATTCTCCAGTGGAAACCAGAACATGGGCACACCAGTGCAGGTTATGCAGTAAAGACCTACATTGACCAAATCTGTGCAGATATTAGATGCTGTGCAGAGGACCTTCCAAGGGCAATGAATGATAGGGACAGTTAGCGAGAGTGTCCTGGATATCCATGCTACTAGTGTGACATGATGATGAATATGATACAACATATTCACTCTGAATAGACAGGTGCATCATCATGAATGTGATGATGATCCCATAGTACCCAAGGGCTCACTTAGTAGTGTCTTGTGGCTGACTGAGTAACCTAGTGGAGGAAAGCACCTGTTAACACAAGCAGTAACATCCACTTTGATTGGTTGACAAGTTACATCAAGGCTTCACAACTGGTTCTTGAGATATTCAAAACAGCTGGCTATGTTCCAGACAAATCTTAAATATAGACAGATGATTTAAGAAAATAAGAACAACAACTCGTATATTGTTGGCAAATATTCTAGTTATTAAATTCACTTAAAAGATTATTTTTCATGACTTTACAGAAAAGATCAAAAGTTTAAAATTAAATCTGGCTCTGCTTCAATTTTCAAACTGATTACATGTTTTCTTCAGAATAAAAAATAATTATCACCGGATCGATGGCAAACAGACAACAGAAGAATCCAAAGTCTTGATTGATTGCAACTCCAGAAATATCAACATTTAAAGTCGGCTACAAATATGAAGAATCCTTTCTAAATATAAACATATCTAATATTATCTTCATCTTATCCTGTCATTTTGGGATTAATTCTATTTATTTTTTCCTGATTTATTCGCTTGAATTATTCACTTATTAATTATGGATAAAGATTGCTTGTTTTCTAAATTTCATCAATTAAAAATAAGAAAAATTCAATTAAAACCAAAATGCAGGATAATTAATAATTGTTAATAAAATATTTATTAAAATTGAACACTAAAAGTTAGCCATTTTTATTAGGTAATCCCAGAAGTAAGGTCTCCAATGTACTGTGGCTGTTGGTTGGTTTACAACATATCAACCCTTTTCAAGTCATTTTATGCTAAATAAAATCTCTTTGATATAAGGTTGCTTACAGTACCTGCTGTTACTTAAATGGTCACTCATCTAAGTATTAAACAGGCTCACCGCTGCTTAACTTTGGTGATCTCACAGGAACTGGAATGTTCAACGTGACTTGACTGGAAGTTGTGTCTATTGGCAACACTTGTATTTATTGTGTATGTGCCAACAACACTGCCATGTTCAGTTTTGGTTTGGCAGTCAATTCTCTTGATTGAGGTTACCACCAAGTTTGCACAGATATTCACTTTTAGAATGAAAAAGGCTTTAAACCAATTGATATTCAGTCAATTAATGGAAGTGAATGGTGAGTAGTGCATGGATGTCAAAAACAAGGGGAGCTGAGAGTTTGTAAGGATGAGGTTCAATGCTTTATAATGATATGGTAGCGAGCTGGTATGACATGAGCATACAAAAACTGCCAAAGCACCTACAAAAATGCATTGACTAAAATGGCAATTATGTAGAAAAATAGATACGTTCAAACTTTAAAATGATGTAAACATCATTGACTATAAAGAAACGTTTCTGAGATTTGTAAACATTTTAGAATTACCCTCGTATTTGTGCAAAATTATTGATATAAACAAAGTTAAAAACAAACAAACCACAAACCACTGAAATTTTAAATATGGAGGCTTTTACTGATCTCAGTTGTTTGTTGGCTAAAAAAAGAATGAACACTTTGGAGTACAAGAGACAATAAAATACTTTTGTGACAAATTGTTATGTTGCAAATGTAGAATTATCTATATATTAATACTCATGTCTCTTATTTGCATGACTGATATCATCCTGCAATACCCACTGCTTAAAAATGAAACTGTCCAAGTTGAAATGCAAAAATGTAAATCCTGATTATCTGGTATTGCTTATCTGCTGAATTATTATTTCTTATGAGTTATCACCACAGCTAAATAATGGACCATTCCATTTTTATCATAAAGAAAGAAAAGGTGGAAAATGGACATGATACACAGAAAAAATATTATAAAGAAAGATAGAGGGAGGAGGGAGGGAGCACACGGAAGTGATAACACTAACCTGTTTCAATCAGACATGATGAAAAGAAGGAAAGAAAGAAAAGAAAAGTGTGAGAGAGTTAAATAAAAAATATTATACTTTTTACATATTGAACTCTTTCGCAATAGCTTTTAAATAGACATATCAAAACATTGTAATAATTAAATTATCATACTGTGGTATATCCACAGGTCCTTCTAGTATTCATAATAGAGTATAACATCAAAATTGGGTCTTGCTGGGACTTGCTCCCAAAAAGGACACAAAAACTGTTGTCATATTTTGTCTGAATGACAAAAGAAGCTGACCATTTAGCTCTTATACTTTATTTCTCACTTTATTAAGACAGAATCTAAAAAAATAGATTTGTCATATTGGAGAGAAAAAGAATTTCCAGCATCCAAGATTTCCACCCTACTTGAATGTAAAATAACCAGCTGAGTGCCACTGACACAAACCCAAAGCTAAACACCTTTCCCCCCCCCTCCTTTTCTGTCATATGACATCTTTCAAACAACCAATTAGCATCCACCCATCCCCCATGGCTAATCCAACAATCTACACTGATTCCAAATTTTTAGTTCCTCACAACTCCTTAGACCTGTCTGACCCCGGGGTCATGTATCCATTGTAATATTTCTCTCGTTAGTGGTTCATTATCTGACAAGTGTTCTTATAGTCTTTTTTCTGGCAAATAAAATACTTTTAATGATACTAAGTGTCAAAATGGTATGTGTGAATATTCTAAGGCAAGAAATGAATTAATTTTGTATCATTCAGACTAATTTCTGTAACTTTTGATTCTTTTAATCACACACTCCATCCTCCCAATGTTTATGGGTTTTGTCACCCTGTCCACAGGAATTTTACTGAAAATTTCCAAATCTTCTAATTCTTTCAGTTACAGTTGCCAAATTTTTGCACACGCAGTGGCTGGGTAGGACAAACTATCTGATGGCAAAGTTCCAATTTTGAAACTCTGGGAATGTGGAGTACTCCTTCATTGCCATTATACCCAGGTCCACTCTGACCCAGAGTGGTAGTACCTGTTAAGGTCCCATCTATATAAATAGAAAGAAATTGAATACCCATCAAGAATAAATCAAACAAAACATCTTCAGCATAAAATAACCCAACAAGGGTTGACATGCCATAAGCTCCAACCAACTAATAGGAAGAATAGTACATAAAGCTCACTAAATGACATCTCTCTACCTATTGAGTAACCGAAAGGAGAATACTTGTTTAAGCATGTGCTGTAAGGTCCCCCTTCATGGATTGTCAAAGAAAATCAAAACTGCATAACCATTTCAGGAGATATTCAAAATGATCGGGTATTTCTGAAGAGATCTTGTAGAAAGTTTTATTTGTCTATTTGTGTGAGTGTATAAAAGAGCAATTGACTTAGATTAGCACTTTATTTTTCTCTATTCTTTCTATGCTATAAAAAAATTACATTGATCTAACACATATGCGGGCCTGTGCGCGCACACACATTATCAGATAAATTTTATGAGCCAATATTTGAAATCTATTTTAGACTTTTCTACCAGAAGCAAATAAAATGAGGAGATTTGCTTTCCTAGAATCTAAATGGCATTATTTCTACTTATAGGTTTATAAAATCAGTTTCTTTCATCATAAAATTTTTTATCTCTGTAGACTTGGCATTTATAAGCTTAGAGTTTTATAAACACTAGCTGAACCAATTCTGTAGTATACAAATAATAATATAGTTATGTGTGAGCATATACACACACATATATATATATATATTTGTTACAGAGTAAAATACATTTATGGTGCGATTGTTAGCATTGCTTTCAAAGCAGCATATTGGCCACTTATCAAAACAACAAGCCTGTGAAATACAGCTCTTACACCCGTAATTGAGCATTTTATTTTCAATTCTCCAATAGTAAATAACTACATACACATATTTTATATATATAATGTGTGTGTGTGTGTATGGAAGTGCGTGGTGTAATGGTTAAAGTCATGGGAAATGGACTTGTTGCCCCGAGTTCAAATCCTGGATGTGGTAATTGCATTTCACTTAGCGCTAATACCCTTAGGAAATGTATGAATCCTACTCTCCCTACAGCTATGGATAAATAGTAGGGCAGACTAGGCTCTTTAACCTTGGTTAGGCAACTGGTCTAGGAGAAGGAAAACTCTGAATTCAAACCTGTTGAACTCCACTTAAGAAATTGACCTTGTGTCACATCCTGCTCGTGCGAAGAGGTTGGTGTGTGTGTATATATATATATATATATGAGAGAGAGAGAGAGAATTCTGTGTGCTATATTTATAAGTAAATAGTACTCAATATCCTAGAGCATGTGTATCTAATGGATAACTTGGTTTCAGAATCACATAGGCAAGAAACTGTCAGTAGCCAAGCACCATTGCCTTCATATCCACAGTACTCTAATTATTTATTATAATATATATATATATATATATATATATATAGATAGATAGAGAGAGAGAGAGAGAGAGAAACAGACACACGCACTTACACTGTGGTACCTGACTTACGACTTTAATTTGTTCCATCTGTAACTCAGTTACTTCATATATCATATCAATTTTCCTCATTAAAATAAATTGAAATGGCTTCATTTATTAACATAGGCATATCTGAAGCTTGCTTGTATATAAAATTTTAGCTATCAACAGAGAGAAAAAAATCAACTGAGTGACAGCTCATAACTCAAAAAACTCATGAGTTGGGGCACTCATAAATCAATGTTGGTTGGTTTTATGGCCTATCAACCCTTTATGGATTATTTAATGTTGAATCAAGTCATTTTGATAAAGTAAAGACTCTTTCTTACAGTACTTGCTGTTGCTTAAGTGTTAACCCAATTAAGAATTGAACAGGCTCATTGCTGCTAAACTTCAGTGATCTAGCAGTACATCATCAGGGTGGCCTTAAGTTGGTATCAGTAATTCAGTGAGGGAGTCGATCCCCTTTTCACTAGCGCTAGACCTAGGAGATTGTTTCTGCATCTGAGGTGGAGTGCTACACCTATCATCAGCTCCTTACTTTACTGCACAGATCCCTGTGCTACCCATACACTGAGTTGGCGAGGGCCGGTATCGAACCCAGAATCTTGTGGTTCCTAGGCTGATGCTTTACCGACTGAGCTAATGTGTGTGTGTGTGTGTATATATATATATATATATATATATATATATATATATATATATATATATATATATAATACTCTCCTTCATATGAAGGCTGTAAGTAGCATCCAGTTACTAGACAAATAGAGGAACAGGATGTAACCGAATACAGACCTTGTACAGAGCATGGGCATGTGTGGGTATATGGATCAAAGTGTCTACACTGAAAACCAGCATCCAGAGTCCAGGGAGTAAGCTTGGCCAAAATACATAGTGGAACTGCCCAAACCTGTATATAAACTACCTACCAACACGCTGATGCTCAAGACAGATTCAACTTGCAATACTGCTGAATACTGATACCGTAATATGAAATTCTACAATATATATTGGTCTTAAAGGAATTCTGGGTCTGTGAGTTTTTGGAAGAACATAGATTGGGTGGTAATCAATTAGGGAAAACCAGAATTTGTCTGCTTTACTGATTCATTTTTTATACAATTTGTTGGACATATTTATGTTTTTAGCAAAGGTTTGTTGAGTGATCTGTTCAGATGTGTGTTTTGGTCATTTAATAGTTCAAACATTTTGTTATTGCATCAAGGGGAGTCTGTGTGATGACAACACCTCCAGCTTTATCAGAAAGTGTGGAGACATAACTGCATTTAGAGGTTTGTTCAAAAACAATAATATTCTCATCACACTGTCTGATAAAAGGTGGAAGTGTTGTCAATGTGGACTACACACAATGCAATAAAATGTTTGTTTTATTAAATGACCAAAACACATTTTCCCATCTTTACATTTCCTCTTTCCCCTCTCACATTTCCTATCTAGACATTTCTCTCCCACTCTTTTCCTCCCTCTCTCTCAATTTTTCTTCACATTTCCTCTCTCTCTCTCAATTTTACCCCTCACATTTCCTATCTCTACATTTCCCTCTCTCTCTCTCAATTTTACCCCTCACATTTCCTATCTCTACATTTCCCTCTCTCTCTCTCTCAATTTTACCCTTCACATTTCTGATCTCTACATTTCCTTCCCTCTCATTTCCTATCTCTACATTTCCCATCTCTACATTTCTCTTTCTCTCATCCTATCTCTACATTTCCCTCTCTTTCTCTCATTTCCTATCTCTACATTTCCCATCTCTACATTTCCCTCTCTTTCTCTCATTTCCTATCTCTACATTTCCCTCTCTCTCTCTCAATTTTCCCCTCACATTTCCTATCTATGCATTTCTGTCTTAGTTTTCTCATCACATTTCTCTTTCTCAATCTTTTCCTCATGTTGCTCTTTAAATTTCTGACTTGTCTTTCATTACAAAATTCCTAGTTTTCTTCTTTCAATCTTTGTATCTTGTGCTTTCTCCAAACTCATCTTCCTATTTCTAATTTTCACTAACTTCTACTCCTCTTGCCATCTTTCATCATCAAGCTGTGGTGATAGCATGGATTCCTCCGACATCCTTTCCATCCATCCCTACTGGCCATTGCTCTAAGCAGGTCATCTACCTGGCATCTAGTGCCCATACAGAGCTGATCAATGTAAACTTTGCTGGTGTCCATGTGGAGATGTTCACAGGAAAATGCCATTTATTAATTCATCCTTACTTCTCCAGTAGTGACTGGTTTGTCTTGTTCATTTTACTTGAATTGTTTGTAAGTTGGAAGTAGCCATATAGCCTATTGTTTTGTGGGGTACTGCACCCAGGATTTGTTAAAAACAGCACTCAGTTGTGTCGTTCCCATCTAACTTTTTCTCCAAGAGTTTTATTTGTGGTAAAACCATACAGTAATACTGACAAAAGTACCTTGAAATAAAAAGTAAAAGCTGTCAGTCAAGAAGAAAGACTTCAGAAAGGGAAAGAACATTTCAAGAATCTACATGGAAACCTTCCTAAAATTACAGATAAGCTGAAGAAATTATTCATGGCCAGAGAGACATTACTCTTACTAAACTCCTATCATTTTCATTCTAATCAAACTCCTACTCTTCCTGCCATCTCTACCTCCCCCCATCAAATTCTCCTACTACCAGTTTAGCTCAGTCAGTAGAGCTTCCAACTAGAAACCACAAGGTTCCAGGTTCGATACCGGCCCTTGCCAACTCAGTGTATGAGTAGCATAGGGATCTGTGCGGTAAAGTAAGGAGCTGATGGTAGATGTGGCACTTAAGCCTAGATGCCAAAACAATCTCCTTGGTCTAGCACTAACAAAAAGGGGATAGACTCCCTCACTGTCAGGTTGATACCGACATTAGGCCATCCTGACCACATTTACTTCTCTTTCAATCTACATTCTATTGAAATCTTTCTATTTTTCTCCTCCTTTTCTTTTTTCACTTCAATATTCAATTCTTTTTCTTTGAATGGAATTTTAGATTTCATAGATGTCTTCCTTTTGTTACCCATTATCTTAAACAAATAAATGTTCAAATTATCTTCTTTATATTTTTTACTTCAGACTTAGGATCACTATTTTGTAAAAGGGTTAAACAGTTTGACGAGATTATCTTTGACTTGCAATTAACATTATATATAAATTTTCAACCCCCAAAAGACAATGCAGTATTTTTAATTCAATAACTTTCAATAATCATGTGATAAGTCTCACCCACATATCTCATGCATAATTGCTCGTCATTATTCTGCATAAACGAGTTTATCTGCATCAAAAATATCATATATTAGATTATAAATATATTAGAATATTTTTATCTATTTTATGATTTCTTGATTTATTTAGAAATGGGAAATTCTATAACTTTACAATTCTGGATTTTTCAGGAATGAATCTTTTTGTAATTCAATTTGTTCCCAGGATATTAAATCAGAGTTATTGTAATAACAGCAGACCCCGGGGAAGGCCAATGTCCAATAATGGATTTTAAAGCCTGCTGATGAGGATGTGTTTTGTCTTGGCTACCTTTAAATTGATTGTTGCAGATATGATTATAAACAAGGATGGGATAAACGTGTATAAATCTATATAATTCTAAATGCGATGGTCGTTGTATGTTTAATCATGTTTGTTTGATACAATTGGTCCTCTAACGAGCAATATTATTGGTCAGTACAGGGAGGAGTCACAGTTTATGTATCAAAAATGTATGCTGAAAAGGAGGGGTACCTTTAAGGAAAAATTGTGATATTGTAAAAAGAACCTGGTATCTCTAAAGTAGAGGCATTCCCAAAATGAGGTAACCGAATTCCCAGTACTATGAGGATTTTTGTAATTTAACAATTGTTTTCTTTTAACAATAACAATTATTCTAATTATTCTTATCTGGATATATAAATAAATTATTTATATAATATCTACATCTAGATAATGAATATTCTACTTAAGTACTTTTTACAATATTGCAATTTTTCCTTAAAGTATCCTCTTTTTGGCATAGTTATTTACTAAACTTAGCTTAGATGTGGCACAAGGCCAGAAGTATGGGGCACCCAATGAGAATCAAAATCACTAACAATGGATTGCAAATCTAGCTTGCTAACCATTACACCCGTGAGGTGCCCCCTTTCCTCATATGTCCGATACCTATACTTGCCCCCCACTCTCCAGTCAGTGTTGATTTTAAGCCCTTAGATGTTTTCTTTTTTACTGCAAGTTTGCTGGCTCCTTCCCTTATATTGATTTAAGATTTTATATTGTTTCTATAGTAACCTTTCTTATTTTTACCCTCCACCCTCACCCCAATTCAGTCAGGAAGAAAACAATCAGACTTTACAAGGTACACCAAATCCACAGACTTTATGGATCCACTCTGGTTATTTACCAAATTCTGATACCAAGCCAATAGAAATAATGAAAAATGAATACACTGAAAAAAAATTTTTAAATAAAATTTAAAAAATAGAACAAAATTTTTTTGGGGGATGGATAATTAATCAGATTTTTTTTAAAGACTTGTGAAAAAAAAAATTAATATTTCATTGTTTATATTTTCTCCCCACAGACTTTATGGATCCAGTGTGGTTATTTACCAAATTTTGACATCAAGTCAATAGAAATATTGAAAAATGAATATACTAGGGGGGGGGAGGAAGAGAGAAAGAAAAACTGCGAAGAACAAACATTTTTTTGAATGATTAATCATAGATTTTTTTTTTTTTAAGAGTTGTGAAAATAAATATTTCATTGTTTATATTTTCCCATGGGAAGTGGCCTATATACAGTTATGGAATGAAGAGCACCCCAAAAGGTTTGGCAATTCTAATTGATTGGTCAATCTGTTCATCCGTTATTGTTACCCAGTATTTCTCCTGGGATATTTCACGCATCTCTCTTCCCAAAAATAAACAATTTTGTTTTTCTATCAATCTTTTCTGTCTTTGAGGAGATGGTTTTTACTATCCAAAATTTTGGATAGTAAACTGAGTGTGTGTGTGTGTATATATATATTGACCAAACATCTCCCTCACAGGAAGGATATGACACATGGTACCATTTTTTAAGCTGTGTACAACTTGTTTGAATTAAGAGATTTCCTTCTCTTAGACCAATTTTAGTACAAGGGCTAAAGAACCCAATCTGCCCTACTATTTACCCATAGATGGGTGGGTAGAAAATATCAATTCATGCCTTTCCCAAAGGTATTAGCATGAAGTGAATTACAAACAGTGTGTGTATATATATATATATATATATATATATATATATATATATATATATTATTCTATTTTTAAAACCCTAATGGCATGAAAAATCTCCTGACAATACAATTTGTAAATATAGAAACAAAATATAAACTGGTGGCTGGAGAAAAAGACAAAGAAAAGACCAAAACATTTGTACCATTTGAAAATAATAAACCAGTATCAGATTGAAAGGATTAAAAGAAAAAAAAAACACCGAAAGAGTTGTTTAAGTTACAAATGTTAAAGTGTTCAATACATCAAGTAGAACCAAATAATAATAAAGCCTAAAGAGTCAGAAACTACCTACCTAGGTTTGTCCTAACAGATCAACAGTATAATTCTGACTTTTATATCTACAAGTTTGATGAATATCCTCATCTTTGTTGCTTTTATTAATGTAAATTGTTTAAGAAAAAAGGTGTTATATATATTTATGATTGTCATAAAGGATTTGTGTAAAGAAATCACCAGAAAACAAATTTTGAGCTAACTAAGCCTTTCTATGTTTTAAAAAAAACAAAAACACAAGTTTATCAAAAAATAAACATTTCTACATATTTGACAGCCAGGCAAGTAAATAAAAGCAACCAGAAAAAAAATAATGAAAATAAATCTTTTCACCAATGTCAACAGCAGAATGGTGCAAAATATTCTTCAAAGAATCCATCATAAGACAACAGATCTGAGGATTCTATTTTAGAGTTATCCATCTCCTAGACAGTGTGACAATCATGGTTAAAAAACGATTTATCTGTATAAGAGGTGAGATAAATATGCTAGACCCACCCTACTATTTTTAACTCCACCATGTACATACAATATATATATATACAAGTCACAAGACTAAAGTTAGATGTTAACTCCACAGAGACTCCTACTACCTTTTTATTGACAAATGATAATGACAGAACCGGTAATTCCACTTCCTTACAGAATTGCAGAACTAGTACTTCCCATTTATCAAAACACAAGAACAAAATTACAACACACACACACACACACACATATATATATAAGGAGGCGCTCATGGTGTGATGGTTATCATCATAGGAAATTAACAAGGTGACCTAAATTCAAATTCTGGATGATACTGTTTTCATTAAGTCTATACATCCAAATATTCTCCCTTCTGCTATTAGTAAATGGTGGGCAGGTTGGGTCCTTTAACCTTAGTATGGCAACTGGTCTTGGTGAAGAAAAACTGAATTCAAACTTGTTAAGCGTCAATTAAAAAATGACCTTGTGTCACATCCTGCTTGTATGGAGGGATTGGTGTGTGTGTGAAAAGGGGGAGTGATTGCTTGAGCCTGCTTCAGAGCACTATGGCCTCTGGTGTTGCTAGGTAATAAAATTTAGCAGTGTCGATCCCAGGGGGCTATTCCCCTAGATAATACCTGATCTGTTACTGCAATATCGCAAGAGAAAATCATTTTTCAAACACTTTTTTGCATGAAATCTCCAAATAGCACATTTAACTTTGAATCATTTCATTTTGTTTTTTAATAATCATCATGTCCCGCAATTAGCATGGATATGCATGACAATCTCTCACCAACCCTCTCTATCATTCATTGTGCCAGAAAAGTCCTCTGCTCAACATCCAGTATCCTTGCATAGTTGGTCAATGTAGGTCCTTGGTGGCCGACCCACACTAGCATATCCATGTGTTGGCTTCCACAGAAGAATGTCGCTTATGAGCTCATCCTTGCTTCTCCAGTAGTGTCCAGCATGCCTTGTCCATCTCACTTGGATGGTTTGTGAGATGAGGGGGCAGGTGGCCATACAGCTGCTTCCTTGTGGGGTGCTGTTTCCACGACTTGTTCAAGACCGCACTCAGCATTCTTGTGCAGGTCCCATCTAGCTTATTCTCAAAACACTTCATTAGGTTCAAGGTGGTGCAGCCATACAGCAGTACTGATATAACCAAAAGTTACAAGTAGATTAAATATTATAAAAACATAAAATATATCAGCTTTGTCAATAGAATACAAGAATCTAAGATATAGACAAAGCTATTTCATAATTATATGTTTTCTATTTGAAATTAATCATTAAGCTTATCTTTCTTGTTTCCATAATTGGTAAATGATTCTGTTGCCGTTCTTCTTTAATTTATTACTCATAATCCATTTGCATTTCTCATTGGAGTTCAATTAACTTTTGTACAGCAAGTTCAATGTGAGGTTTTCTTTCTTGTCAGATGAATCAGCATTTGTAGATTTTCTTTGTATTGTTTTGACTACATGCCAAATTTGCTTGAGAATTATCATAACAGACCTTTGCTATTATTGGCTGTTTGGCCATCTATATTTGTATGTCTAATTACTCAAGTTCAAGATATATATATATATATATATATATATATATATATAAGAGAGTTTCATAATTTGCTTGAAGCATTGTGTATGTATTGGTTAGGAGGTTGATTTAGAAGGCTATCACAATGCAGTTGGAATAAATAAAAAATAATAATACGGTAACACCTGATATAAAAAATACAGGTCAACACACAACACCATTGTTACCATATTATTATTTTTTATTTATTCCAAACTGCATTGTGATAGCCTTCTAAATCAACCTCCTAACCAATATATATATATATATATATGTATATATATATAAAGATATATCTAATGAGTCAGACGAACCTACTATTAGTTTCACTTAATGCTCTTCAGATTTATCTTTATTATTTGCTCTACTTAGGTATTGAGCACTTTTTACTTATTAGCTATTCTCCTAGCAGTTATATGAATATATATATATATCCTATATACATATAAATTGTTTTTTCTTTTGGCCAAATATTGTACCAATAGATTATTTTTTGTTGGTACAACTATCTTGGTCTTTTCTTTTTTTCAAAAATTTTTTTTCTCCCTGGTTGATGTTTGGTAGTATATTTTTACAATCAAACTATTTGCTGTTTTTTTTTTCACCGTGAGGATTTACCAACACGCTTGGTATATTAAATTATATATATATATATATATATATATATATATATATATATATATATATATATATATATATATAAAATTTCTCTCTGTCACTGTTTTGGTATTTAAGAGAAGGTGTACCTTCAACCCCGAAACTATGGTAGAGAGAAATTTTTCCTACAACTATAAATGCTCTATATTTTACAAAATATATAAGTAAATTTGGGATTAACTACTAATGCTACTACAGGAAAAACGGGGAGCAGCAGTTGAATATATATATATATATATATATATATATATATATATATATATATACACACACACACACATGGTCGTTAACTTTTATATTCTACATTGATATTAGTGTTCATGTACATCTATTTATTTTACTAAAATTCACCCTAAAGCCAAATTGTCCACTACAAGACAAAGTTCAAAGATAATATATATATATATATATATATATGGTTGTAAACTTAACTATACATTTTACATTGATATTAGTGTTTAAGTAGATTTTTATTTTACTAAAATTTACCTTAAGGCCAAATTGTCCACTTCAAGACAAAAGGTTATGATGCTATGGCAATGAGATGTGGTGAATGAATGTATGGATGATTGGACTGGTAATAATTCTAGTATTTAAGAATCAATGACAGACTTATTGACCTTGGGATTAAAATGCTGAAAGTCACATGTTATTGACAAGCCAAGTTTTACACATTTCAATGATTTTTGAGACTCTAGGAAAAACCAGATCTCATCCAATCACTCAAGTTAAGTAACGTAGAGTATGGTCAGTACTTGGATAGGTGACCACTTGGAATTACCAGCTGCCATAAGGATAAAGAATGTCCTGTTTAGCTCAGTCAGTAGAGCATCCACTTCAAAACCACTAGTTTCCACCATAACCTTCAAAGTATTCCATTTGAATATTTCTTGTTAAGTCTTTCCTATCACAGGTGAACCAAGTACTTTTTGAAGTGCTATCAACAAACTGAACACAGATTTTTTCGAAGCACTTGTGTTACAGACTTACATTAAACCTATTAGCTGAAATAAGTGTCTAGATCCATCTTATTATTCCTTGTTTGCTTAAGCAGCTGCCACTTTAAAGAAATGAATTGGTTACTTTAGATTATAATCCATTTATAGGGACTGAACTTGTTACTTTATATTATAATCCATTTATAGGGACCAAATATCTTACAAATGGAGGATTCATGCACATACAAGTTGAAAAAGTCTGTGAAGAACCCTATTGACCTCTAAAACACCAAGGCACTATTCTATCTCATAACTAAATGTGTAGTAATGCCCAAATATATGTATGTATTTACCGAACCCCTCCACAATGGGCAAGATGAGACACAAGGTCAATTTTTAAACAGAGTAAAGTTTAGCTGGTTTGAATTCAGAGTTTTTACCTGGTTACCTAACCAAGGCTAAATAACCTTGTCAGCCCTACTATTCACCCATAGCTGGAAGAGAGAGAGAGAGAGAGAGAACGAATAATACCCTTGGAAAAGGTATGCATCTATGTTAAATGTAAACAACCTCGTCCATGGTTTGAACTCATGACAACCAGTCAATTTCCTATGACTCTCACTATTACAACACATACCTCCACATATATGTGTATGTATTTACCCAACCCTTCTACAATGGGCAGGATGTGACACAAGGTCAATTTTTAAACAAAGTAAAGCTGGTTTGAATTTAGAATTTTCATTCTCCTAGACTGGTTACCTTATGAAGGCTAGAGAATTCAGTCTGCTCTACTATTTATCCATAGCTGGCGAGGTTGGGGGAGAGAATCCTAAAAGAGGGTTTTTTATGTATATATAAATTGTTATCAATAGGCAAGTAAATTCAGATAATTTCTTCTGTATCCATAAAGACTAATTTAATTCTTATTTTTTGTAATAGTGAAAGGTGGGTATGTATATTGTCACAAACTTACTCCTGCTACTAAATCACCTTTCAAAACTACACTGCTGACTACTAGCATCAGAAGTGAGCAAATAAAATAAAAAGGAATAACGAGCAATACAATAAGATGGGGATCAGAAATTAAAGCTTAAGAACAGCTTGATTGGTTAGATTTTAATGGCATGTCAACCCTTGGTTATTTTATACTGAAGATGTCTTGTTTTTCCATTCTTGTTGGGTATTCAAGTGTCCCTTCATTGCTATTACTCCCAGTTCCACTCTGATCTGGAGTAGTAGTACCTGTTATTGTCCCATCTATGGATTAAATAGATCAAAAAATGAATTTAGAATAAATGTCTTTAGTTTTTTTTTTTTTTTTTCAATCATTTATTTTAAATCCATTTTTAATTTGTTTAATCTATAGATGGGACAATAACAGGCAGAGTGGACTAATGGCAATTAAGGGGTACTCTACACTCTCCAGAGCTCCAGAATTGAAACCTCATCACTAGAATCTGTTTAATGTCATATTCAGAATATTAATATCCTCAGCCACCTTCTAGTACATATATCATAAAAAAATGGTTGGGATTTTTCCATAAGTGCAATACAATCAGGACAATTCTATAGGTGCTAGGGCTAGATGTGACCAGCTGAATTATCAGAGGGGAACTTTCTGACCGTCTAGCGCAGGTAAGGGCCAAAGTGAACTGTTGCTTGTCATGGACTGCTCAGCCATCACAGATCACCACCACGTGTGGCCCCATGGGGGGAGGGGAATCTTACCCCTCTGCAGATATGCAGTCTGCATATTATACACCCCTCAGGCAACAGGGCTAAAACAAGAAAGAATGAAACCTCCTTGTCTTTAATTAATATGTGGATGACATCTGTCTAATGGTCTAAATGTAAGAGGCAGTAGGAATTTGAAAATAAAATAAATACAGCAACAATGTAGATAAACAAATGGTTGTATACTGGATCATACAATATTCCGTATACTAGTTAATTCAAAGTACATGTGCGCCAGACATATAGTAACACGCAACAGAGTGCTAAAACCTTGAGGTAGATGGTTTGCACAATGGTTCCGTAATCCTTGCAGTCTCAGTAATCACCCCGATGTTCTCAGACAGCTGTGTATAAATAATCCTGGACCAACGCATTCACTCTCTACACAAGGTATGCTAGGCCAGTCCACAACACAAGTGAAAAGTACAAAAGAAAATTTGATATAGAAAAAGGGCAGAAACAAAACCCAACAAATTTCACAAACGCTTTGTGGCATTTTAATGTTTCTGTTATTGTGGCATTAGTAATTTATCCAAGAGTGCTTAATATTCCATAAAAAACTATGGTTCTACCATGGTTTCAATCCTTAATGCATTAGTATAGCGTTAGTTCAAACCTTCCCCACCTCCCCATTGACGAACAAGAATAAATAGTAGCTATGTCACTTTAGTCCAATGAAACCCAGAGTCCTGATGAGATCATAAAAGATTGAAACCATGGTATACCCATAATTTTTTTCCACAATTATATATGAGTTAAGGTAGTGTGGACATGGAGTCAACACTGGGTTACTGACAGTTTCTCACTTATGCGATCTTCAGAAACTGTCCATAACCAATTGTTGACTCCATGTCCCATGCTACCTCATATGTAAATGCTCAATCAATGATATAGAGTCCTATCTGCTTAGAAATATAGCATCCATATTATGTACTATTTTCAAATTCATACGGCTCTATAAAGATGAGATGGATAATGTCAAATAACAAAAGAGAAATTCTTTTTTTTTTTAATTTGTAAGAAAGATTAGAAGAAAAAATGAGTTGGAAATTTTGAATCATTGATAAATAAATCGGTAATCACATTGACGACACTGGTGAATTGAGAATTACAAGGCTAAATTAGAATCTTGTAAAAAGATCATTCTATATATTGAGGAAATCTTAAGACAGATGAAATTATCTGATATTTATCATTTTAGACAGAGAAAAAAAATATAGCATCCATATTATGTACTATATATATATATATATATATATATATATATATATATATATATATATATAATCTTTCAAGTGCTGTGCAAACTTATGCATGTAGTAATAGAGGAAATAGAAAAAAAAAAATTATTTGCACCAATTCCACATCTACTACGAACAGACATTTTGTCTTTGATGATCAAAATGTTTAGGGGGGGGTGAAATGATGATCAAAATGTTTTTTTTTGGGGGGGGTGAAAAAAAGTCACCAAGTTAATAGATCCATTATTCCTACTTTTGCAGTCAATATTCTATTACTAAATCTCTTATTTTGACTGTTACGTTATAATGTCTTTTCTGGTCTCCATAAAGAAATCTCTGTTCTTGTTTTTCCTCCAATTCCTTCTATAGTTTAGATGACAATTAATAAAGCTGTATATTTCATTTGGGTGAAAGAAGTTGTTGGCGAAAAAAGAATAATTCTCTTATCTTGCATCCAAACATGATAAATCATTACCAACAAAATGGCTGACCCTTAAACATAAACCAATCAGATTGCCAGTCTATTTTTCAATAATCTCCTGAAAGAGAAACTTCTGAATGGGCCTCGATTGATTCAGTCATTTAGAAATATTTCATTATTTGCTTTTTCCTTTCACAGACTGTCCTATATTATCTGCTACTTTGTTTCAATTCAGAAAATGTATCAACAAAAGCTTTTTCTGTATCAGTTATTAATGTTACTTGTTTGTTTGTTTTTGTTTTTTTTTTTGGGGGGGTGATTAGTGTCTTTTGTTGCAATACTGTTTACCTCCCTTTGCTTCCAAGTGATTTATTATTTGTTAAAAGGATAAAGCAGAATAATTGTCTTGATTGATGAGCCAAAAATAACGCAACAAGATTAACTCGGCAAATTAACTTATTTTAGTAAATGAGAACCGAAAATAAATAAATAGAAATTTTCACAATAAATCAATGTTTTACTTGAATAATTTTATGAATAATTTCTTCATTAACCTTTTGAGGCCAAATATATTTATTATGTCATTTGTCAGAATTTTTGAGATGAGACTTGATAATTTGTATTATTTAGATTTTTTTCAAACTGTTGTCCTGATCTTTATTGTTATACTTATTACGTTTTGGCCATTTTGGCCCTCTGATGTTTCTGTTCAAACTCAGCAGCTTTCATATCGTAATCTACGCAATGGATTAAATAAAGTGTCGGTTCCAAATCCAGAAACACCAGTCACAAATCTCTATCTCAGCATTCCTCAACCTTTTTGTTGAAGGCACGTGGTCTAATGGTTAGACATAGGAAATAGACTTGTTGACCGGAGTTCAAATCCTGGCCAAAGCTACAGTTCACCTAGCACTGATACCCTTGGGAAAGGTATGAATCCAACTACTCTCCCTACAGCTATGGGTAAATAGTAGGGTAGACTGGGCTCTTTAACTCTGAGTAGGTAAACAATCTAGAAGCAGGAAAACTGAATTCAAACCTGTTAAACTCTGCTTGGGGTGGCCACTACTAGAATAGGCTCAGTCCTAATTAGTGATCTATTTCACTAACAAAAAAAGTCTTACTCTTGTGTAACCCTTAAAAAACCCTGCGCAAAAACAAAATCATATACCGTATCTTTCTCATTTTATTTCCATCATAGTTCATATGGTAAGTTTATATGAAGGCTCCAGAGTTTGACAAAAAAACATCTGAAGAAGGCTGGAGGGCACATCAGCCAAAACATTGTGTATATAACAATAAAGATGAAGAGAACAGTCTGAAAAAACTAAATGATACACATTATGTGATTGTTAAGAAATCTCCAATAAAAAAATTTCCATTTATTTCTATCTGTTGCATCCCAACGTGTGAACAGAATATTTTTGTAGGTTGCTACTTTCAAGATTTGTTCAAAACAAAACCCAGCATCCTTGTATATTTCCCATTTAGCTTTTTCTCTAAGTGTTTCATTAAAGTCCAAGTAGTGCAAACATATAGTAGTACTGACATGGCTATGGCTTGGAATAATCCTATTTTATTACAATTACAGGTACACAAGTCAATAGAAATCACATTAGGAACTTAACATAAGAGAAATTACAAAACAGTTTGAAAAACAAAAACTAGCTTGTCAATAATAAGTGTTCAAATACATTATGTTAAAAGAAGAATTATGGGCATTAGTTTGAAACAAACACTAAGTCCTTATAATTCATTAATACAGCCATGGATAGAATAACACTGAACATTCAGTAAGAAAAGACAAACGACTATGCATATATGAATGTTTAAATATGTAGCAATAAAATAACATAATACATAATTCTTAAACAGGTTAATTGAACAATATGTTCCATGAATAAATACCAAAGAATGGTTAGAAAAGTCTTACTGTGTCTTCCATAGTTTTCATGGCAAGGTGCACTAAATGTTTTGCCAAAGTTGGAAACTAATTCTCTCTAATCTGTTCCAGGAACAAAACTGAAATGTCTTTTTTGGCTCCATAAGCCAGAACTAAAATAGATATGTTTTTTTTTTTTTTGTTTTTTTTTAAATTGAAATAAATCACTAAGTAGGCCTGAGTCTATTCTAGTAGTGACATGGTTTGAAATCAAAGTTTTCATTCTCCTAGACTGGTTGCCTAACCAAGGTTAAAGAGCCCAGTCTGCCCTACTATTTACCCATAGCTGAAGGGAGAATAATTGGATTCATACCTTTCCAAAGGGTATTAGTGCTATGTGAACTATGTGTTATCTTTTTGGAGACTGGGGATACAAGAGAAAGTTTTAAAGGGCTGAACTGTCGTTTAACCAATGGACATGGGAAGCCATGCCTACAATTCAAGGGAAGACAAGATTATGTAAAAATCTTTGAAAATTAAATCATTCTCTAGAATTTCAAGTTGTATTATGTAATTATTTTAGCCTTTACAACAAATGGAAGGTCTTAAATTTTCTCCTTTTATAGAGCCAGTTTAGCTCAGTTCACAGAGTAGCCGCCTAGGAATCACAAGGTTCCTGGTTTGATACTGCTCCTCATCAACTCAGCGCATGAGGAGCACGGATTGGGTAATCAGATCTGTGCAATAAAACGGGGAGCTGACGGTAGGTGTGGTGCTCCACCTCAGCAAAAACAATCTCTTTGGTCTAGTGTTAGTGAAAAGGGGGATAGACTCCCTCGCTGTCCACCTGATAACGACAATAGGCCACTCCAGTAACTTTACTTTTGTTTTACTTTATTTTCAAATTCATACGGCTCTATAAAGATGAGATGGATAATGTCAAATAACAGAAGAGAAATTCTTTTTGTTTTTAATTTGTAAGAAAGATTAGAAGAAAAAATGAGTTGGAAATTTGAATCATTGATAAATAAATCGGTAATCACATTGACGACACTGGTGAATTGAGAATTACAAGGCTAAATTAGAATCTTGTAAAAAGATCATTCTATATATTGAGGAAATCTTAAGACAGATGAAATTATCTGATATTTATCATTTTAGACAGAGAAAAAAAATATAGTAATCACTTCAAGATTATACTCTTGACTGACTGCATCAGATAAATTTTTGTTGTGATTATAAAGAAATGTTTGCCTAGATGAATCTACTTATATAAATGTTTATCCTATCAAAGAATTGAATGACATACATATTATGTATACATATATATCCAATCACTACCACAGACAGGAGGTCAAATTTTAAGCAGAATATAGCTGGTTTAAGTAGAGTACAGCTAGTTAAGGGGCCGGTCTAGCACTAGTGAAAAGAGGATAGACTCCCTCGCTAACCAGCTGTTACTGACAATAGGCCACTCCAATAACTATAGCTAGTTTGGTAGGAATTGCGTGATGTAATGGTTAAAGTCATGGGAGATGGACTCGTCACCCCAAGTTCAAATCCTGGATGTGGTAATTGCATTTCACTTAGCGCTGATACCCTTGGGAAAGGTATGAATCCTACTCTCCCTCCAGCTATGGGTAAATAGTAGGGCAGACTGGGCTCTTCAACCTTGGTTAGGCAACCGGTCTAGGAGAAGGAAAACTCTGAATTCAAACCTGTTGAACTCCGCTTAAGAAATTGACCTTGTGTCACATCCTGCTCATGCGGAGGGGTTGGTGTGTGTGTGTGTGTGTATAATATATATATATATATAGCTAGTTTGAATTCAGTTTCCCTTCTCTTAGACTGGTTACCATACCAAGGCTAAGACAACCCAGTCCACTCTACTATTTACTCATAGTTGGGGGTAAATGGGCGTTAAAGTAAAATGCAAATAGCCTCAGGATTTGAACCCAGTTTTCCAAATCCATTTCTTACAATGATGAGCATCTCCCTCTAAAAGTACTGTTTGTCCAACTCCATAATGTTGTGACTGATCTTTTTTTTTAGGGGGGGGGCGGGGGGCTTATATGCCAGCAAATCTATATATTATTACTCCTGTTCCTTAAAATTATAACTGCTATCATCTTACAACACTGGTTAAAAATGAGCCTGTCCAAATCTTCCAAGACGAAATGCAAAAATGTAAATCCTGATAATCTGGTGTTTCTTATCTGTGTCATCACCTCAGCTAAATAATGGACCAATCTATTTTTATTATGAAGAAAAGGGATATAATAAGTAAGAAAGGTAGTAGGGAAAGCTGGAGGGGTGAGCATCCAGAAGAAATAGTACAAAAATCTGTTTCAATCAAACATGATGAAAAGAAGAAAAATAGTTACATCAAGATTATTATACTTTTTGCACATTTAAATATTATGCTCACAAGTAAACATATCAAACGTTGTAATAATTAAATTATCATATTGTGGTATATCCACAGGTCCTGTTAGTATTCTGACAAATTGTCTGAGTGGACAAAGGTCTCCTGAATGCTAAGCTAAGCACTAAAAATTAGTTAAGAAAAATAAATTATTTGTTTAGATAAGACCAATCTAGTTCAGAAGTGCCAAGTCTATTTCCAGGGGAGGGAGGGGGCATCTTCTCTTATTCATATTTTTTCTGTATCACTACTTTTAAATAAACAATGTTTACATTTACAACTGCGCAGTCATCTTTCTGTGTGCATGGTCACTCCCAACTTCCTCCCCTCATTTTCCTATGCACGTACTCACTTTTTCATTACAGGGAAATCATCTTTAATTATTTTTTACTATTTGTTCTGCATCAATACTTTTAATTGATGAATGTTAAATACCAAACTAAACTATTTGTTTCTTTTATATTTTTCAGGTCAAGACTTCTCCAAACTGGTCGGAAAAGACTAAAATATGACGGTCTAAACAGTGTACAATATAGAGTGGTGTTCACACACAATGACCCATTGTTTACACACTTTATGGTGGACATTGGGCCTGCCCCACCTCGGTGATACATAACACACAACATACTAAATTGAAAAATACATTTTAATAATTGACAGTAAAAAAATAAAAACAATTGCTATCTAAATGGGGGAAAAAATAATCTTCATTAAAGAAGATATATATAAAATTAAGAAAAAAGATATTTTCTTTAAAAGATATATAAAAAAGAGACAAAAAAAAGACATTTAATTTTTGGATAAAGAAAACATACCTGAAAAATGTTTTATATCTATATATTATAATAATATATACATATGTGTATCAGGTATGTATATATATAAATATATATATGAAAAGAGAAGATGAAGTTATCTTAATACAGAAGATACATTGGAGACCTGAAGGAAAGAAAAAAAAAAGGTGTATACATTTTATTAATATATCATTTGTGCCTGTTGATAATGTTGGGGAGCTGAAATTCCCAGAATTTTCAGGTTTTATTTTCATTTTATTGATGCTCAAATTGTTTTGGTGATGGGGATATTATTATAAAAGGAAGTGGCTAGAGTTTTCCCTAACTGGACAGAGGTGTGGACTATCTTCTTGCCGGGTAGTCGTCATTAAAAAAAAAAAAGGCATAAAGTAATTCCTTCCAGTCTCCCTCCCCAAAACATGGAAAGGCAAGAGAGATCACATGATTCAAAAAATTAAAAAGGAGGACAGCCACTAAAAAAGAAAAGAACTTTTTTTTTAAGTAAAAAAAAAAAATAAAAATACTAATAATCCAAATAAAAAAAACTGTTGTTACTGCTGACTAAAGAAATTTCTGCCAAGATGGAATGGACATTTGTTTATTGATTTTTAAAAAATAAAATTTTAAAAAATATCAAAGAGGGAAACAAAAAAAAAAAAGAGAAAAAAAAAATCCAAATGTTGATTTTAGTTAAATTCTTTCAGTCTCTTTCTCTCTCTAGGGTTACTTGAATTTAAATTCAATCTAAACATACATAACCAAATTATTTACCATTTTTTTCTACTTTTTCTTTTAACAGCCATTTTTTTTTTTTCTTTAAGTAAAAATGTAAAAAAGTATTAATGACCATGCTTAATACTAACTTTATTGGATCATTCTTATCCACTCACTTTATGGACGCCCTTGGCAGCCATAAAGTACAAATTTAAATCAAGTCCTATTTATATGATTGTTATATTATTGGATTACCTTGCATACATATATGAGACCAGAGGCGAGCGCTTCAGAATATAGGTCTTTATTCAGGTAGGTTGTGACAAAAAAAAAAAGCGTTATTAGTAAGGGGGTTAATTGCTCCTTAACATTGAGAGAATTCTACTAAGGGATGTAAAAAGGAACATTAATACAACAATGATTAGTTGGAAATTAGGGGAAGTATTCTATAATTAGTATTTGATAGTTATATATTTATAGTTATTTCCTCCAAGAAATTATAATGGTCAAGGGGAATGTGATTGATTTGTAAATTACTTTTATCTCAAGATATAAAACCCATGTTATGATTACTTAAAATCAGGGAAAGTACTCTATAATTAACCTTTAATAGCGATCTGACTCAATAAATTATAATCCTCCCCCCACACACACACTATTGATTTGGTAATTGCTTTATTCTCTCAGTATAAAAATCTCACTACAATGTTTGGTTTTTGCTGTTATGGTTCTATACATACAAATACAGATTTAAAATATTAGTTATTTATACAATCCATGATATCACAGGTAGGACTTAATGGTTGGTTAGATATTATGGCATGTTAAATGGGTTATTTTATGCTAAAGAGATTTTACTTGTTTGATTCACTATTGATTTATTCTTATTTAATAGTTAGCTCTCAAGATATAAAACCTATCATTATAATTACTTGAAAATCAGGGAAGTACCATATAATTAGCATTTCATAGTTGTCTCTCTCAAGATAAAAGAATACCAAAGTAGTGGTCCCTATATATACTCCTGGGGGTAAAAAGAATTTTGGCAGGGTGAATAAAAGCATAGAGGTCCACAAGGGGGAGTGAATTTACTAGCTTGCATTTATAAATCCCTTTTTAATGAGAGAATAAAAATTGATGGGTCATGTGGACTAGTTACCAGATACTGTACCCTTAGCAGAAGGCCTAATGTGGTCTGATGACCACTAATCATGACTCATTTAAATAAACAAACAATCTGGCTTCACCTGAAAAGATCTCAATCTTTTGGACAATTTTAATGATGCATAGAATCATATTTTCAAGAAAGAAAACTTTTTAGAACAATTATATTTTAAATTAATTATTTCATATCAATGCTGAATTCTAAAATATTCATTTTTATAATAGGTTATGAGATGTCTTCAGAAAAAAAAAATTTATTTGATAATTAGAATAAAATTATAGATTTAAGAATGAATGACATGATCTTCTTATATGAAGGAATCTGGATTTAGCCATCAGAATTATTCGCTAACAGAGAAGCACTAAAATCTGAGACTTAAAATTCCTCATCTCCTGAGTGTTCACAAAATTCATTAAAATATAATTGAATTAAAAAAGGTACATTTACACTTATAGATTACTTATTATTTTCTCATGTAAATTACATTAAACACTGGGAAATTAGTCATTTTCTAATTCAGTATTCAGTTGATTTATTGGGGTGGTGGGTGAATGGACATTTTTTTCTATTAGTTTTGTCCCTTTTTAATTTTTTCTAATTATAGATTTAAAAAAATAAAAAATGAAGATGCAAAAATGTACAAGGTAGTGCAGAAAACAAAAAAAAAGTGCAAAAATGTAATTATTTACTGACATCCCACCATGTCAGGTCAGTTTAACACAAGGTTTGATTAACGTACGGAACTATGTACAAATCAAAGCTCATGCGTGAACAGTGCTAGCAAATTAAGGGGCCAGGTGTTGCCTGAGGGGATGGGCCCTGGAATCACACTGATATTATATATCTTACTGGTCCAATGGCCGAAGCCAGTGGACACCGGGTTCTGAAGAATATCTTACTGGTCCAATGGCCGAAGCCAGTGGACACCGGGTTCTGAAGAATATCTTACTGGTCCAATGGCCGAAGCCAGTGGACACCGGGTTCTGAAGAAACAGTGAAAAAAAAAAAAAGAATCTGCTCAATCAAGACGGGAGCAATTTTACTTTAAAAAATGTTGAATTTTTTTGGAAGGTTTAAAGAAATTAAAAACTAATTTTAAAGAAACTAAAAACTAATAACCAATATACAAAATATGTTGAACCATAGGATGAACATGAACATTTTGTGTCTCTAGATCATTCTCTTCTTGGTTGGGATTAGAACTTTTCAGCCCCCTTCCAATATAAACAACTTTCAAGGCTATCTTAATTTTATGATTAAATAATTCCATGTATGTTAGTATTAATCTTTGGATAAAAACAACATTTCCTTACCTTTCAAAAGAATAAGATACTGAAATAAGAAGACAAAGAATGTTTTTAATTAATAAAATAAATTATGTCCAAATAATTCTATGTTTCTTAGTAGAAATCTACCAAAAACAAGTTTTATTATTTTTCAAAAAAGGAAGACACTTAAACGAGAAGAAAAAGAAAGCTTTGAAAATATCCACACAAAACATAAATACAAATGTATTTGAGAGTTTTATAATTTGCTTGAAGCATATCACAATGCAAGTGTAAAGAAAAATGAGGTAACTCTAGATGTTGTTTACCTTGGATTTATTTTCTTAATATTTTGGGATTAAAATCCCTTCATCAGAAGATTTCTGAAAGCTTTCTAGAGAGATGTTGATTGCTGCCTGAATCAAGCTATTATATTTATTATATAAATATCAAAAAGAAAATGTTAGACAAGTTAAAGAAATGAAATCCTAACTTACCATTCTTATTCTGAGATGCAACATTTTACCAATTCCAACAGACTATTTTCTTGATGCTCTTGACAAAGGATCCCCCCAAATGTGCCTAAAATGATGAAAACAATCAGTTTTAATTGTTTCTGCTCATTTTTTCATACTATTTTTTAAGCAACAGTATTGTAGTACATGTTTCTATAGGTCATACTACCTACAGAAATAAAGGTTTTTTTTTTATGCCAGTCCTCACTAACTCCTTAATGCATGAGTAGCATCGCTTGGCTAATCAGATCGGTGTGGTAAAGCATCTGGGAGCTGACAGTAGGTGTGGCACTCTACCTAAGCAAAAACCTCCCTGCTCTTGTGCTAGCAAAAAGGGGATAGACTCCCTTGCTGTTCAGCTGACAATAAGCTACTCCATTGACTTTGCTTTTTTACAGCATTTAAAGATTGATCTGATGGTGAAGTTGTTGTTCTATAGCACTGGAACTCCCAGGTTCTCTGATCCAGTCATATTAGTCACGTCTATGGGTCAAATAGATCTCTGAGATAATGTAGGGTGTACCAGTTTAAAATGATTGGAAGGATACATTTTTGTACTGTATACAATTAGAGACAATAAGTTAAATGTATTTGGCATAAAATAACCCAACAAGAGTTGACATGTCATAAAAATAACTAACCAAATTATCTGCACACTCTGCCAAGAATCCAAGTATACTATCTGCTTCACTTCCTCAATATATATTCAAATATTTCAGAGGGATTATCTTGATTTATCCTCAAATCATCTTTCTTTCAAGAAAGTCCTGAAACTTTTCATATCTAACCAAATTCAAATTCCAACCAAAACATTTTGCATTAATTTTGTTCTAATTTTATTGTGAAAGCGCCTAACTAGAAATAATACCTTTCTTACCAGTTATCTAATCAAGATACATTCACAGATATGCTGAAAGCTTTCATATAGAATAGAATGATGAGAAAACAAAACAAAAAATAGCATTTCCCCTCCTGTAATAAAAAAAAAACTACATTCATACAACAGCAATAATAATAATAGACAATGTCAAAAAGTTTAAATGATTGAATAGGAAGAGCAGGGATAATGAAGCTGCTCAGAGATATTTCAAATCAAAAAGGTTGGAAATATTTTCCTAGCTGCCTTATACATCAATTGTCATTTACAAAATCTAAATTAATTTGGCTCAAAGCCAAAAGTATGGAGCACATAAGAAGAATTAAACTCACAAACATTGATTGATATTAATGACTTATCAACACATCTAGGGTTATTTTATGCCTAGGAGTTAGGGAATAAAATTCAGTGTATGTTTATATTTCCATTTTCTGTAGTTGTTTCTTATTAAGAGGAGTTTTTTTTGCGGGGTGCAGTTTTAATGAATATTCATGAAGAGGATTGGATCTTACAAAAAAAAAAAAAAAGAATACTCCATTGACTTTCTACTAATTGTTCTTCTACAAAAATGCAATAACAAAACTAAATTCAAATATTTTCATGTTTCAGACTAGAAATTACTTTAAAGATAAAAAATATCCAAAAAAAGAAAAAAGATTGATGTCATTGTATTTTATACGTCAAGTTGTACAGGAAATGCCAATATACTTTTTTTCCCCCTAAATGATCGGGATTCCTCTTGCGACACATAGATATGCAAAAACAAAAATGACATCATTATTTGAATAAGATCTACAAAAATTCTTTAATACCTGTTTGATCAATAGTCAAACTATTAAAAATGATTTCCCAAATTGAGGCATGACTATGCTTGGATACACAGAGAACACCTGTAAGATACATTGGCCAAAATGTTGTGTTTATACATACTACAATAAAGACGAGGAAAACAGTCTGAAACATCAAAATTATTTACATCAAACCTTTTCTTAGAAATACAGACATAAAACGAGATCATTTCTAGAATCTATTCCTCAGTCAAGAATGCTAATAAAACCAGATCTTTTAATCAAACTATCTTTCTATAAAGAATAATTATTCTATCTCTATTTTTGTTGGCATTAAATTTCCCAAAGTGGTTGATGTGCCATAAAACAAAGCAGACCAAACCTATTGAATATGAATAATTTTCAAACAGATGTATTTGACCCATAGATGGGACCCTAACAGGTACTACCACTCTAGGTCAGCGATACTCACACTCCCCCAGAGAATTGAAATCAGGTTAATTTTTAAATGGAGTATAGTAGATGTGGTGGGACATTTATCTATAAATATATAAATAGTAAGACATCCATCAATATAAACTAATTCAGAAGTTAAGCAATTACAGACTTGCTCAATTATGGGGGGGGGGGCTTAATGTCAAATTTCATCTCACAAAAAGCAAATAATTACGGATAAGAATAACAAAAATTAAGAATGGTCTTTTTAATACTTTAATTTTTGTTATGTCAGCCATTTTATTGAAGCCTTTCTTATTTGGTTTCATTTTTTTTTTTTTTTTTGCTTTTATATTCAATCTGGTCTTACTTACATAAGTTTTTTTTCTAAACCCAAGATGACCAAGTGATTAAAATTTACTAATCAAAGGAGAAAGAGAAATAAAGGGAGAAGGAGAAATAAAGAATTGAACAAAGAGCTAAAACCACAAATTTTAAATATTTCAAACTTTGTTTAAATTTGCTTTTTTTTATGATTTATAGACATAAGATTTGTTTCTTTTCAGGTTTGCAGACTGAAACAAAAATAAAAAAGAATTTAAATCAGGGTTTTTTTTTGTTTTTTTTACAACATTCAACTTTATTATTATTATTATTACTATTTGAAATTAATACTGAATTTTATGGTAGAATTGGACTTGTTCATTTTTTAAATTTTGGCTAATACTTTTTCTTGTTAGAATTGAAATTGTTGAAAATTGTTATAAATCAGATGCCAAAAGTTCAAGTGATCTCTGTTAGAAAAAGGAAAATTTACTTTTGACTTACAAGTATAATTGTTTAATGACAACTTGTTTTTGTTTTTTTGTTTTTAATTCTTGGGGAACAAGAAGATTCTTATGATTATATTAAATCTAAATTGCTGTGATTTTAAGAAGATTTTTGAAGTTAATAAATTCAAATAATTATCATCTGAAATTGTGATCACATTTACTTCCACCCCTCACCTGATAATTTCAATTAAAAATAGAATTACTTACATATATTCTACAGAGTCATTTTGAAAAAGTTAACTAAAATAAAAAATTAAAAAAACAAGAAGGGAAGGATGAATTCTTTAAGAAATTTTTTTTTTTGTATTTTTGGAAGGGGTGAAGAAATGATCATTTGAGAAAATAAGATTTTCTCAATAACCCCCACACCAGATTATTTCAATTAAAACAGAATTGCTTACATATTCTACAAAGTGGTTTTGAAAAAGTTCTTAGCCCAACCAAGAAGAGAAAGATGACTTCTTTAAAAAAATGTGGGGGGGGGTACAGAATTGTTAAATGAAGAATTTTGAAGTGCATGTCCGTTTCATAATTACAGGGTATTCCCTACCTGGTCAGGCTAAGAAATTTTCAGCCCTTCCTTGCATTCAAAGGAAATCTTACAAATGTGACTAAAAGAATGAGAGAAGGAAGAAAGAATGGTAAGAAAAAGAAAATAAGGTTAAAAAAATATAGAATGAAAGAATGAAAGAAAGAAAGAAAAATTGACTAATTACCTACTAAGGAGAATATATATGCAAATAGGTTTTTCAGATACGAGAAAATATTTTATATTTATTTCAGTATTAGCATAATTAAGATTTGTTAGATTTTGATTGTATCAAAATATTACAGTAACTTATTCCCAAATATTAAAAAGAAAAAACTTTTGGATTGAATTTCCTTTTCATTTGAAATTAATCATTTTGATATTTAATATCTTTTTTTTCCCTGACACTATTTTAAAGTAAATCAAAATGACTCATCTTCACTTGGTCCTTATTCCTTTGAGAAAGACATTGGATTCTATGTTCTTTCTTGTCCCCATTTATTTTGCAATAATCGTCACTGAGATATGATCTAAATGCTAATTTACATGAACACTTTATGAATATGAGGAAAAAACAAACACCTTCAGACCAGACCAAAAAGATTTGGGGCTGAATTCTAACTACAGGTTGATTCGAAAGTCTTGTCACCCTACATATTGTTTTAACTTTCATTATTTTTTTTTAATATATAATATCATTAATTATAATATAGGATCGTAATAATTTTCTATTTCATTTTCAGGTTTATTTCATGTAATTATAGTTGATTATCAGTCGATATTGCATCCACCAAGGAACCACAACGTTCCAGGTTCAATGCTGGCCATCTTCAACTAACTCAGTATATTAGCTGTAAGGCTTGGATCTATGTGGTAAAGTTAGGAACTGATGGTAGTTGTGGTGCTCCAACTCAAACACAAAACAATCTCCCTGGTTTTCCCTAATGGAAAGAGGATAGTATGAGCTGGACAGCAGGGATCTAACAATAGGCCACTGTCAAGTTTACTAATTAGGAGTTATATTTTGGTAGGAGATGACAAGACTTTCTGACCACCCTACTAGAAAATAAGATAAATCTGATAAAAATATCCACTTAATTACATTTGTTTCTTTTTTTTTGACAGACAATAGGAAGGTTAAAATATAACCAGACAAATCATGAAAAAGAATCACATACTTTGGGATTCATTGTTTGGGTTTTTTTTTTTTAATTACAATTCTAAATGAAAAGTTCTAATAGACTTTTCTACCTACATATTCAATCTATTCAAAAATTAAACTGGTGCTCTTTTTAATTCATTGAATCCTGTTGTGATAAAGTTACTTTATAATCATTAAATAATTAACCACGAGGTTCCAGGTTCAATACTGGCCCTCGTCAACATTTTAAAAATAATCCAAATTCTAACAGTGAATCTTGATTTTACTGAAAAATTTTTTGATTACACACACACACACACACACACACACACACTTCAAAAAATATTATAATCAATATAAAACATTTTTATTTTGATGCATTTGGGATGTTTCTTTCAATTCCTTATCTAAAATGCTAAAGGGTGCATGTCATAAATGCACCTCCCCCCACCACCACCACCACCCAGGCTGAAAATCATAATCTGCATCCTTTGTATGACAGAACCTTAAAAAAACAACATGATACTTCAATTTATAGATTATACATTAGTAATTTTATTGAAGACAGTTACAGCAAACAATTCTTTCATACATTGATGAAAGATCTGCAGCAAATCAAGTCTTAGGAGACAGAAACAAGAGCTAAAATCTATTACCTTGAAATCTTTTAACTTCCTACCAAACTTGAGAAAAGTCCTGGATTGTAGAAAGAAAAAAAAAAAAATTTTGATATTTTGGACTGTTGTCCTCATCTTTAAATTTCAAGGCCACAGTAACCTCAGGGTCTGAACGAAGATGAGGACAACTGTGTGAAATATCAAAATAATTCTTTTTTTTAAATATTAGTTAATTATTCATTTACATAAAACTAAATATTATTATTTTACTCTTCTGAAAAATAAATTATTCGATATATTCTACATCAATGAACAAGGAATCAAAATTACATCAATACCAAGAAGAAACAAAAACTTAATATCAACTAATTCTAGTGCCTGGGACATTCCATGTTTTATCCATTAAATCTATAAATTTTGGGTTTCCACTGACAAATTTATTACATTTCTGTTTGATATTAAAATCTTGATTTTAAAAAAAAGTTTTTTTTTTAAGTTGTCATTAAACAATTATATTTAATTTATTAATTTTATTTGATTATTAAAGAGGAACTGTTGCTTGAAGTTTTTTTTAATGCATCAGGTTTCTCTAAAAAAAGAAAGTTTTGCTGATCTGATAAAAGTTTTCTTTTATGATGTAGCAATTCTGAACGTCTATTTTATTTTTTTTTTTTTTGTACAATTGTTTAATTGTTTTTTGTTTTTTTTTTTTTTTGCATTGGAGAGCAAACAAAATGCAAAAAATGCTCCATCTTGAAATAAAAAAAATGAATAAAAGGGATTTTTAACAAATTGTTTGGATAAATAAATGATTATTCTAAGAAAATTCAAAAGACTTGTTTTTGTAAATTCTTTCTGAATTTGACTTTTTCTTTCAGCTTGTTGTTTTTAAGAAATGCTTGAAATGAGTGCAAATTATTTACATTAAAATGCCAAAACCATCCTTGTAGAAGAACAGTAGTGGTACTATTCAATACATAGCTGGGGGGGGGGGTGATGAGTTCAATACCTTTCACAAGAGTATTAGTCTGTAAGTAAATGTAACCCATTACTACAATGTCGCAATCCAGCATGTTAATCACTACACCAAAGTGATTCCCCCTACAAATTATTTGTATTAGAATGGAATACTTGAGGCCATCTGTTTACAAATTGTTGGTATGAGATAGGAATGCTTGAAATCATATAAGTGCAAATTATTTACTTAAGAGTATTATTTTGAGTTGTAAATGTTAGCGGTTTAAAGTAGGCAACATGTGTTAATCTAAGAAATTGACAGATTAATAGAAAAAATAATTTAAAGTTTAAAACTTGTAACTTTGTCGTCTAACTCTTTGCCTACCAAATTTCCCCTACGGCTGTAGCAAATTTCATTGGTATTTTAAACCTGTATAATGGGATATTTCAAATTTCACTCTTTATTCACCTCAAAACTCATTCTATTCAAATAAAGTCTATTATTATTGTAATCTGAGTCCTGTTCAATTCTAATAAAATAACAATCAGTTTTTGTACTTTGCCAGTGGTGGGAAAGTTGCTGTGAGTGGCTTAAAGTAGGCAAAGAGCTAACAAAACCAGGTTTAATAAATAAGTACTTAGTGCTATTAATTTCTAATATTATTGTTTAATTCTCAGATGTATTAAGATGAATCTTATGTATCATTTTTTATAGAAATCAATTAAAATAAAATGAAAATTTTACATGCATTATTATTCATTAGTCTTTTTAACTTAATATAATATTTTATCATATGAAAACTTAAATGCTTGCATCCAACAGGGAGCAGATATTCTTGTTAGTGCAAGATGACTTAGCACCCTAGACAATTCCTTAAATCTATGTCACTTTGAAAGTTTTCATAAGCTAATGTAGTACAGTCACCCATCAGTAAATTGTTTCTAGCTCAAAACACCATTGATAACAGAATTTTCATCTTGTGGCTTTTATTACTTCCTCTATGCCAATAACCAATCATTGTTATTACATTAAGTCTAAAAATCCTTGATGAAAATGTCAATGAAAAAGTGTTCAGCAGTTTTTTCTTCGTTTTTAATTTTATCCAACTTTGTCTTAAATTTGTGATGCCCAGGCAATTGCATAGTTCACCTAAATGGAAAGCTAACCAATGCTTAGGGGAGAGTGATGAAAAGAGTTCTCCATCTAATCAAGAATGAATTATTGTTTTTGTTTTGTTTTGTTTTTTTTTGTTTCTTTGTTTGGAAGAGTCAGGTCAATTTTGGTGAACTTAGGATGATTTGGTTAGACTGAGAACTTTTCATCACCCTCTAATTTTGAAACAAAACTAAATAACCAACAATATTGAACGCACTACACATGTATATCAAAAGCTCAACTCAACCAACCAAAATCTTTTTTTAAAAGCACACTATATGTACTTACCCCCCCACACAAGCATGATGTGACACAAGGTCAATTTTTAAGCAAAATTTAACGTTTGAATTTAGAGTTTTCCTTCTCCTAGACTGGTTGCCATACTAAGGTTAAAGAGCCTAGTCTGCCCCACTATTTACCCATAGCTGGAAGGGGAATAGTTGGGTTCATACTTTTTCTAAGAGTATCAACACTATGTGAAATGCAAACAACCACATCTAGGAATTGAACTCAGGTCACTGTGTTCATACCTATGATGATAACCATTACGCCATAGGTGTCTCCCTAAAAGCACATTTATTTGCCAGAAAATAAATTATTTAGTTTAAGAGAAAACAAAGGAATCATTTACAAATTTAGTCAATTTTTTTTTTTAACTTGAATTTCGATCCAATATCATTTCTCATACGATAATCAACCCACCATCATTAAAGATAAATAAACATTAAAAGAAATCTTTGGTAAAAGGAAACACCTAAGATTCCAAATAAAAAAGTCTGCATTCTGGCAATAACAGGTTGCAGATCTTTGGAATGGAGGAAATTTGGGATTAGAAATAGAGCGACGGCAGCGGCAGCAACAGAATCTGCTAATCTATTAAGATACAAAGAGAATTCTTCATGGCATCTCTTGAGTAAAAAGGGGGTTATTTGGTGGCGCCAGTCTCCTCTTTTACATCTAACAATGATAATACTGAATTATACATTGATCTATTTAGATTGTTCTACCATGTTCCACCTTTTAAGTGTCTGTTATATTCTGTAACCTTCTGGGAATATAAAATGGAACACTTTATTCAAACCCATGGGGAATTTCATTTGATTCTTGGAAATCTCTTATATCATTTAATTCATCCTACATAATCTGTTCTCATAATGTCATTTTGCACTTTTTCTCTTGAAACTAAATTTCATGACTTTCATTGCTTGGTTTGGCCAATTAAAATCTAAATAAATCCACCATTAGACAATGTGAATAGGTCTGTTCCAATAACAGAGAAGGTACCGGTTGTAGAAGCAATTTTACAATTATTGGCAGACAAAGCAACAAGCAAGCCATAATTCAATACAGACCCTGCATTGTTGCAAGAATGGTAAATTATTTATCTGGCACCATAACACCACTGAAACCAAGCAGCCAATCAGGACTGAAGTAATGGAATCACCCAAATGCATAAATGGAGTATTCCTGAGTGCCATAAATACCAGCCGCTTTGGGCACCAGTTCAATTGTGCTTAGTTGTTGTTCAAACTATGTCCTAACTCACTTCAACTGAATGAACTGGTGGAACCAGATTTTGTGTGCCATGTGTAATAATTGCCCTGATTATTCTTTGGGGGACATTCATTACTTAAACCAAACATCCAGAAATTAAAATTCTTTGAGTTCATGGTTTATGAGGCAATTGTGTTCCAGGTTATTGTTACCAACTTCAGATTCAGTTATTTAATGCTAAAGCCATCCTTGTAGAAGAACAGTTGTGGTACTACTTAGCCTGTAGTTGGGGGGAGAGAGAATTAAGAAATCTGATCAGTTAATATTTATCTAGACGCCATTGATTGTTGGTTTGGACAACAGCAACTGGCTAAGCACAACTGAAGTAGTGCCGAAGACAGTTGGTACTTATGGAACTCAAGAATAATCTTTTCATGTATTTGGGTGATTCCATTCCTTGAGTCCTGATTGGCTGCTTGGTTTCTATGATGTTATGAGGCTTCATAAATACTCTGGCATTCTGCAGTAGATTGCAGCAAGGTTAGATCCGTATTGAGTTATGGCTCCTTGTGTTCTCTTACCAATTCGATGGTAATTGTAACAGTATGATTATTCTACATGGTACTATTTAGCCTATAGCTGGGGGGGGGGGGAGAGAATTAAGGAATCTGATCAGTTGATATTCATCTAGAGGCCATTGACTTTTGAATACTTGTACATTGCCGAACAATTTAACAATACTGTCATAAATATAAATGGGTAAATTCTACATTAAATATATACAACTCCCACTTCAACAAGTCACAAACATTATAAGTAGATGACAATCTTATTATAACCCCCATTAGTAGACACACATCATTATCTATTCAATTATTTATTGTTTGGTTTTATGGCATGGTGTAATGGTTACCATCATAGTAAATGGACAGGAAGATGAGTTCAAATCCTGGATGAGTCTGTTTGCATTTAACATAGTACTAATATCCTTGGGAAAGGTATGAATCCAACTACTCTCTCCAGCTATGGGTAAATAGTAGGGCAGACTTTCTTTTTAACCTTGGTTAGTCAACTAGTCTTGGAGAAGGAAAACTCTAAATTCAAACCTATTAAACTCTGCTTAAGAAATTGACCCGGTGTTGTAACCTGCTCATGTGGAGGGGTTATATATATATATATATATATATAATTACATATATTTTTACAATTCAAAAGAGACCATTCAAATGAACTCTTTTTAAAAGAATCTTGGTTTACCTTTATTTAAGGTGTACAAACAAGAATTCCCTTTTAACCAGGTATTGAAATAGAATCATTAATCTTGAATTATTTTGTATTAACATAAAAGTAATGCAATTATCTAAGACTTTAAGGGATTTTGTGAAATCCCACTGAAGATTGAAGAGACATAATTCCTAAGGTTTCTAATCTTGCCAGGCAAAGAATCTTTCAAAATAAAATTGTTGCTTACACAAAGATTTCAAATATATTCAACATAATCTTCTTTTCAGAAATCTGATGTGAAAAAGATTCTGGCTTCAACTAAAAAGTCATTCCATCTAGTTTTTATTCGCTATCTACACATTTAACAGTAATGATTTATACTATTATACTAGCAGGGCCTGTGGATTATAACACAGTAAGTAAAGAAAAGTCGTCGGGCAGCCTAATGTCGGTATCAGCCAATCAACGAGGGAGTCTATCCCCTTTTCATTAGCGCTAGACCAAGGAGATTGTTTTGGCGTCTGAGGTGGAGTGCCACACCTACCATCAGCTCCTTTACCACACAGGTCCCTGTGCTACATAACACTGAGTTGGCGAGGACCGGTATCAAACTAGGAACCTTGTGATTTCTAGCCGAACGCTCTACCGACTGAGCTAACCCATACTACATTTGATTTGTTTACTTAAGAGCTATTGCAAAAAGTTCAACATGTAAAAAGTATAATAACCTTGATTTAACTTTCACTTTTCTTTCTTTTCATCATGTTCAATTGAAACAGATTAGCATTATTGTTTCCACACACTCACCCCCTCTCTCTATTATTCCCCTCTTTCTTTCTTTATATTTTTTCTGTATAGCATGTCATTTTTTCTTTAAAATGAACAGAATGGTCCATTATTTAGCCGAGGTGATGACACTTATAAGAAATAAGAATTTGGAGGATAAGCAACGCCAGATAATCAGGATTTACATTTTTTAATTTCATCTTGGATGATTTGAACAGTCTCCCTTTTAACCAGAGGATGTTGCAAGATGATAATGGCCATACTTTTAAAGAACATGAGTATTTATATATAGATGTTGTACTCTTGGAAAATTCCACATTTTAATTAGTATAGACAAAAAATAGTATACAATAATAAACACACTCACTAATATAATATCTAGGAGAAGGAAAACTCTGAATTTAAACTAGTTTTACTTTGCTTAAAGGTTAACCTTGTGTATGGTAGGTCGGTAAAACTATATTGAATTTGACTCCAGTTGAATTTACACTTTATATGGCCCTAGTTTAGTCATTAAAGTTATACAGTGCACACTCTTTATAAATAATCATAAAAACTTATAGATTTTATGAGACTTGTAGGCCATAATTAATTACAAAGAGGAGTTGGAGTTGCCAAAAATAGAGGAGTCGGAGTCAAAACTCCATAGACTTGCTTGTGTGGCATATCCTGTTCATGGTGAAGGAGGATTATTTTGAGATGTAAATGTTAGCGGCTTAAAGTAGGCAAAGTGTTAATCTAAGAAATTGATAGATTAATATAAAAAATAATTTAATTTGCCTACCAAATTTTCTTGATATTTTTACTTGTATGATGGGATATTTCAAAGCTCACTATCTATTCAAATCTATATAAATGGAACAGAAAGTTCCTTTCAGAAAAAATCCAAGAGAGAATCTTATAATTCACTGATCTAAGAGAAGGAAAATCTGAATTCAAATCTGGTAAAAAAAAAAAAAATAAAAAATAAAAAAAAAAAATTAATTAAAAAAAATTTTCTTCCAAACTATCACTACAAATCTTTCAAAACTGTGCCAGCATTAAATGACCCACCAAGGTTGATATGCCGTAAAACAAAAACAAACATAATGGTTAATGAGATATTGTGTGGCTTCACTCACCATAACGATTGTTACCCAACAACAAACTAAAGTGTAGATATGCTAAAAGCACCGGTTCCTGCTAGATCACCAAAGTTAAGCAACAAGGAGCCTGTTCTTAACTGGGTGACCACTTAAGAAATAACAGGTACTGGGTCCTTTGTTTTATCAAAAGGACTTGATTCAGTATTAAATGACCCATAAAGAGTTGCTTTGCTCTAAAACCAACCAACCAACCAACCATCCATCCATAGCTGAGGGATGTGGAGGTTCATAGATTTCCCAACAGTATTAATTTAAAGTAATTATAGAGAAGTACTACTGAAAGCACTGGCTCAATACTTAACTGGGTGACCACTTTGGCAACAACAGGTACTGTAAGAGACCTGAGTCCTTTGTTTATCAAAATCACTTGATTCAGCATTAAATGACCCATAAAGAGTTAATATGCCATAAAACAATCAACAATTTTTAGTGTATTTTTGTTTTGTTTTGTTTTTTGGGCCTTTTTTCTTGTTACCAAGGTAATTATGTAATCTAACAATTATTAGAAAGAGGATAGACATTCCAACAAATATGAAAATTCCATTTCTAAGTTCTCAACTTATTTCCAAAGTAGCAATTGTTTTTGTCGACTGAAGAACAAAGTTTCATATTTAAAAATATAATTTCCATATTTCTCATTCAAAATTGAATATTAAGAACCTCAGTTTTCTTTGCCTGTAACCTTTGATCTGAACTTTAAATCCTTCTAAATAAATACAATAAGAAATTTCTTCTTTTTTTTATATTAACATTTATTTCTGCCAATTTTAAATCTAGGATCTCATTGGCATGATGCAAAATATGTTAGAAATGGTCAAGTTCATTTGCCGTTCTTTAAAAAAACAATTTTGGTTTTATCATCATAATCATCATCATTATAAATGTATTCCCTGCTTGTACATTACTTTTCCAATTTTGTCCGAACAATGTGCAACATAATAGTACAGCTGATATAATCGTACAGAGTTGGGCAAAACTAATAGGATAGTTAACAGCGACTTAATAGGAAGACATTTTTCTATTATATATCCTCCCCTCTGTATTTTTTTCTATTATGTTTGTGGCCAGGAGCCAAAAAAAGATCTTTTATAAGTGTAGAAAGGCAAAAGGATTTTTTTTTGCTTTTAGCTGTTTTTTCTTCATTACAAATGAAAAACATTGAAGGAAGTTCAGTCATGAAAAGTCAATTTAATAACAGAAAGAAATTGGGTTAAGAAGAACCAATTGAAAATACAATTGAGAGCATTTTTGAAGGTGAGATTAATTAAACAAGTAACATAAGATGTATAAAAGAAAATGCACACAAAACAACGAGAAACATCTTTTAAAAGATTACACTACAGAATGGAGTCATTTTAAAAGGTCTTACAAGGTAATATTCCACCTGACACCCCAAAATGCCAAATACAAAAACACACATGCTAAAAATTATATATATATATATATATATATATATATATATATATATATATATATATATATACATACATACATACAGTGATGCTGATAGCTTTTTGATTTAGTGCATCCTGGGATGCACATATTTGCTTTGAATAAGTCCCAAAGAAAATGTATGGGTCCCAACTAAAGCCGTCTAACTTCTACCTTGTAACCTATCCTGTACAATTCATTTCTAAGAAACTATTAAAATGTATTTAGAGTTAGCTTGAAATGGTAACAGAAGAAAAAGAAAAACACTGGGATGCATGGATATAATTTTACTGTGTTCTTTTAGATTTGTATGCTTCAGGGATGCAGGATGTGTACCTATTGGCATCTCTGTGTGTATATATATATATATATATATATATATATACACACCAACCCCTCTGCACAATATGAATGTGGCACAAGGTCAATTTCTTAAGCAGAATTTAACAGGTTTGAATTCAGAGTTTTCCTTCTTCTAGACTGGTTACCTAACCAAGGTTAAACCCTACTATTTACCCATAGCCAGAGGGAGAGTAGATGGATGCATACCTTTCCCAAGGGTATTAGTGCTATGTGAAAATGCAAACAGCCTTGTCCAGGATTTGAACTCGCATTGAGTCCATTTCCTAAGATGGTTACCATTACACTACCCACCTCCAACAAATATACACACACACACACACACACACACACACACACACACACACAGAGTGGTACCTTGGCTTATGAGTTTCATTTATTCTACTCATAAGTCAATTTTCTCGTATATCAAATCAATTTTCCCCAATTGAAATGAACCAAAATCCCATTAATCCATTCCAACCCCACCAAAAATACCCTAATTTTTTTGGTTACATATTTTTAAAATAAGAAAAATAGCACTATTGTATAAAAAGCATAAAATATAATTTTAATGAATTATGTGCTGTAATAGGTTTTATTTCTTTATAAATAATATTTTTCTTTGATGTAATAAATTTGGAAACTCAAAGTGGAATGCAAACAACTGCATCCAGGACTTGAACTTGGGTCACCCACGTCCATTCCCTATGATAATTATCCTTGTGTCTCACCTATTGTTGTATTAGTCAAGTCCCTTGGATTAACCCTTAACTGAACCCTAATTGTCCGCCCCTTAATTACTTAAGGTACTTCCTCCCCCGTCAGCTATGAATAAAGACATGTGAAAACGAGCTCCTGTTTCTGACTTAATCTGAAGGCATCCCTTGTGGAATAACCCTGAATAACATAACACCTATAATATATAGGTATTTGCTTTTCTGTTTCCATGGAAACTGAAGATTTGTTCAAGTGTAAAATTTCTTGTTTTTATTCTCAATTTTTTTGTCTTTTGCAGCCAAGATGAAAATAACGTCTTTTTTTTTTCATATTTATTCCAGACAAGATTGATAAGTTTTTTAATGTTTCTGACATTGTCGACCCAAAATTCATTTGTGAGAAAAGAGGAGTTTTATTTTCTTCTGGTTTTCTTTTCGTTTATTGAAATGCAAAGACATTTATCAATTTTTTATGTGACAACATTTGGAGTTGATTAAAATCCTTTTGGCCATTGTCAGATGCAATGAGTTTGAAATTTAAAATACCTAATCAAGTGTTTGTTTTTTTTTAATTTTAGAAATTCTCTTGGAAAAGAAACAACAAAAACATCAGTGAATATAATTGAATTATGGGAGTAAAATATGGAAATGAATTCGACATTAAAAAAACAAAGATGAATTTATTTTGATGTTGACGCTTAAATGTTTCTGTTTATGTTAAACCTATTTCTATTAACTTCTGATTTAATGATATTGGAAATATTCCAATGTTTTGTAGTTTTTTGGAGGGATGGGAGTATTCAGAAAACTATGATAGAAAATGTTTTCTTATTTACATATGTAGATTGTTTTATGATATTCACTTCAGTATCTGCTTGTGTGGACAATGAGCCTTTTATCACTGAAGACAATATTTTGGAGGTTTTTTTTCTTAAATATGAAATAAAATACTGTCTGCTATTATTCCACTAATTATAAAGTTAAAGTAGAAATGGGTAAAAGAAAGTAATTATTAACAAAAAAAGTTTAATTTTTCTTAAATGAAGTAAACTCAGTCATTGTATAAACATCCAATATATAAGGACCTATATCAGTCAGACATTATCTACCCAGGTTTCACCTACACAAATAATTGGTTATTGTGGCAGGAAATGGAATTGGCAATCAGAGGTTAAATCTTGGGCAAAGCTGATAGCATTTCCCTTCACCCTGATGCTCTTAGGAAAGAGTATAAATCTATTTCTCTCCTCCCTCCAGCTATGGGTAAATAGTGGGGCAGACCGTGTTATTTAGCCTTGCTATGGCAACCAGTTGAGTAGGATAACTCTGAATTCAAATAATCTTTACTCCACTTAAAAATTGACCTGGTGTCACATCCTATCTATGGTGGAGGAGTTGGCAAGATAAATACATACACAAGAATTTCTTAGGCAAGACCATCAATTAATCTATTAAAAGCATTTAAGTGATCAATGCTCTGAGACTGAAACAGACTGAATTAAGACCTATGGATAGAGCAAGTTTTCAACTACAATATATTTTTAGTCACATATATTTTCCCCCATCAATGAACATGAACATTCAAATCATGTACCAGTGGAGGTAATCAATTTCTTATGGCAGCAAAGTCTTGTTGGTACCATGTAACCCATCAATGCTTTGTGATATGTTCATTCCTGTCAATATGGAAAAATAGTTTCAGATCTTAAAATTTGCTCTATTTGAAAGTTTTTGGGCTCCTCGTATCTTTTGTAGTTTCCATGAAAATGAATAAGAAGCTTTACTTTCAAAGCATCCACACACACCATTCAGGGATTGACATTTTCGATTTGTTTAGCCTTACATTTGAACATATATGCCCGCCTAAATTCATTAATTATTGACTAATTAATTTTCAAAATTAGGTATGACTTCAATTAAGCACATATCCTTCAAAAATTGTCGGCTTAAAGCCATATAAAAATAAACACATTTGTTTGTTTACTTAACCTCATATAGAGAGATAGATAGAGAGATAGATAGAGAGATAGATAGAGAGAGATTAAGATAGTGTGGAAATGGAGTCAACACCTGGTTACTGACAGTTTCTTGTTTCCAGAGTCTTTTTTTCTTCTCATGCCATTGGATTTTATTACAAACATTACCCCCCACCACATAAATATATTTATATAGTTGTAGAAAAAAAGTTTTTCCTACAACTATAAAATGCTCTATATCTTACGAAATATATTGAGCACTTTTTGATTAACTACTACAAGGAAAATGTTGTAGCAACTTTTGGTGTGGAAAATAAGAGAAAAACTAGGAATAGACCGAATCTTAAAATGGAAAATTAGACATTATCTAGATAGATAATTTTTAATTCATGTAGGTCATATATATATATATATATATATGTATGTGTGTGTGTGTGTATATATATTGTATATGTGTGTGTAGAAAATAGAAAAACAAAGTATTCCAAAAAAAGATGAATATACTTTTGATGGGGAAGTCAACGTTTAAACATTTTGGTCTGGAGATGACATATGCGAGAAATTGTCAGTAACCAGTTGTTGACTCAATGTCCATGCTACCTTAAATATAAATGTTCTATCAATGATATTGAGCACTGTCTACTTTCAAATATAGTAACCATATTATATATATATATATATATATATATATATATATATATATATCACACAGGCATATAGATGTTTGTGTGCATGTACGCACATGAAAATAAATTCAGAAAATTTAATCATCAAAAAAATATTCAACTTGGATATGTGTACAATTATTGGTAATTTTCTACAAATATAGAACAGGCATTACATAACAAGAAAAGAAAGGCAATATGAACAATTAAATTATTATTTTGCAATAATCTTTCCATAGTCTTCTTTTTTCTTATACCATTGGATCTTATTACTCTACCACATATATATATGTTGATATAAACTTCAGAGGCACAAGAACTATATAGTCTTCCGAGACTGCAATGCAGATATATATTATATATATTATATATATATATATATATATATATGTGTGTGAAAGGTAAAATGGATATGAATCCGACAATATGTGTAGAAAGTTTGTAGAAAAAACAAGATGTTAAAAGTTTTGCTGACAGCAATCTGTTTCGACCATATGAAGAGGTCATTATCAAAGCAACATTGTAAATGGAAAGATGAAATAAATATATCATTAATCACGAGGCAAAGAACGCTCTCGATCAGTACCGGAATTTTCAAAAATGTTCCGATCAAGAGCATTTTGTGCCTCGTGATTAATGATATTTATTTCATCTTTCCATTTACAATGTTGCTTTGATAATGACCTCTTCATATGGTCGAAATAGATTTATGCCAGCAAAACTTTTAACATCTTGTTTTTTCTACAAACTTTCTACATATATATATATATATGTATGAAAGAGAGAGAGAAAAACAAAGTATCCAAAAAAAAAAAAAGTTTAATTTATTTTTGATGGTGAAGTTGACATTTAAATGTTTCAGTATATATTAAACCTTTGTCAGGACAATAATTTCAGAATACTTTGGGGGTTTTTTGTTGTTTTTTTCTACATATTGTCGGATCCATTTCCATATTACACACACACACACAATTTTGTTCTCAGTCATTAACCACACTATAAGACAAAAATTCATGTTTTTTGTAGTATATATATATATATATATATATATATATATATATAAATTAAAAAATACTGGGGTTTTTTTTTTGGGGGGGGGGGTTAAGCATGAATAAATGGTGAATCTAAATAACCAAAATAAAGTGAAATAATAAATTAAATACAATAGATAAATTAACAAATCACAAATTTAACATAACCACACAGTATAAAGTAAACCAGCCTTCCCATAATGCCTCACAACTAGATCACCCATCCCATAATGCCTCACAACTAGATCACCCATCCCATAATGCCTCACAACTAGATCACCCATCCCATAATGCCTGAATACAACAGTATTGACAAGAATACCCACCACATGGAAACCACTTGGTTTAGATAATCAGATAGATGATAAATTTGATCATCAAAAGAAATAATCTACAATCAATTTCTTCTTCTTCAAAATCATCTCCTTGCGCAGGTAGGTAATTACCCAACGTATTTGCCATGGAAAGGATGTGACACAAGGTTGCATGTATGGGGAATCTACTGAGGATCAAACTTGCTATTTAGTAATAATGGATCTGCGAGACTAGCTTGCTAACGATTATACCTTAATGGAATGCCCTGCCTCCTCTCAGATTTTTTTTAGATTTAAGAACAATTTATTAGATTTAAAAACAACTCACAACTAAATTGAATCAACAGTGAATGGATTGTTTGATGCGATTAAGTAATCATAAAGAGATATTGCCAATCCAAAGTTATTTCAGGATATTTTCTTAGTTCGAGTTTAGGATTGTTGATAAACTGCACTTGTATCTAATGGTTGTGCTGATTAAATCTTCAGGATATTCATTTTTCAGCAGGCATGATCGATTAATGTTTTAATTAAGTTAAATAGGGGAAACAATAAGAATTCAATTTCAAAGTTATTGCTACTTCTAAAATATTTAATACTTAATAGTCAATCCTTTTTTTTTTTTGCCTTATAACTTCTATCAATGGACTCATCAACTCGAGTTCAAATCCTGGACAAGGCTTTTTGCATTTCACATTGAGCTAATACCAGTGGAAAAGCTATGCATTCAACTACTGTGCCTCTAGCTATGAGTAAATAGTAAGGCAGACTGGGCTCTTAAAACATGGTTAAGCAACCAGTCTAGAAGGAGAAAAAAACTGAATTCAAATCTGTTAAACTCCACTTAAGAAATTGACCTTGTGTCACATCCTGCTTGTGTGAAAGGGTTGGTAAATATGTATATATAAGTAAGTCGATGGGGTGACCTAATGTCAGTATCAGCCAGACAGTGAGAGTCTATTTGCTTTTCACTAGCTCTAGACCAAGGAAATTGTTTTTGCATCTGAGGTGGAGCACCACATCTACCATTAGCTCCTCACTTTACCACACAGATCCCTGTGCTACTCATACACAGAGTTGGTGAGTGCCAGTATTGAACCAGGAACCTTGTGATTCCTAGTCAAGTGCTCTACCGACTGAGCTACAATGGTGTCTCCTTTTTTTTTGCCTTATAATTTCTATCAATCTGTAAACCTATTTTTCAGAAATGGTTTGACACAAATCACAAGGCACTCAAAAACACATTTTTTTTTCAAATTTCTTCTAAATGATTCACAAATTAGATGCTCTTCTTGCATTTCGTCTTTTCTTTAAACCCCTCCCCCATCATTAATTTCCCATCAGATTTGAGCCAATCATGGGAAATCATCAATCTTAACTAATTTCTGATTAAAAGTGCAGTACACATTGGAAATTTATTTGGTATCTGGGAATAAATGGAAAAAAAAAAAAAAAAGTACATCTTTTTTTGAATTCTTAGAAAATGATGAAGCTTAAGAGTTAAATCTTTGGGAAGACAGGGATCTTTAAATTTAGTGAACAAGAAGAATGATTTTAACATCTCAACCCTTCTGGGGTTAAATTTTATTCCCAGAAGTTAAGGAATGGTATGCATTGTACATTTTTATTTACATTTTGTGTGAAATTGTTTTTTTTAAGAGTCCCCCTCCCCATAGTATACTTTCAAGTATTCCTATTTAATACTTATGATTATATAGATGTAATTATTGCTGATAAGTCACTTGTCTGCAAGTTATATGCTTTCAAGTAAGTAATAATAGTAACTAAATATAACTTCAACTAACTATTCTTAATACTAATAATTTACAGTTATAAAGGCATCAAGTATTCTTATCGAATACAAACCATTTTTATAGATATCTATTGAACCCTAACATATACTATCATACCAGGTCAAAGTTGAAATATTAACCCTTGCCCCCACCCCTTCAAACAACATTGATGTCAAAGAGTGGGAGAAAAACTGCATCAGAAACTGGTGGTCTTCCATGTAACCTTGCCCAGCATCTGTTGTCATTTCCATAGAAATAAATGGAAGCTTTACTTTCAAGGTATCCCATTATATACGTCAGATACACATACACAGATAGATAGATAGATAGATAGATAGATAGATTGATGAGAGCACACACAGGAAAATATGTTGCCCGAAAATTTGATCATCAAAAGAAATAACTTCCACTCAATTTCTATCTCCTTCAAAATATTCCACTTGGGCAGGGCATGTGTACAGTTATTGGCATTCCTCTTCAAATATAAAACAGATTTTATATATATATATATATATATATATATATTACACGCATTCACATTGTATATGAGAAGAAAAAGGTAATATGGAAAATTGAATTATAGTTTTGCTATAAGGATAGCTTCATCAGAATTTTTTCTTTAAAGAATTTTATCCTTACAGCAAAACATGTCAATTCAATTGTCTTTTTCTTATTGAAAACCTTACCTCCCACACACACACACACACATTAGCATACACACACACACACATTCATTCAAACATGCACATATTACTGTTTAGTAAATATATTTTAGTCTGTCAAAAATACAAAGAGAAGTCAATTTCAGGCACCACTAAAATTTAAAGATTAATAGTTCAAATGTCCATTTAATTTTCAATTAACTCTTTCTTAAATACATATACTTTCATAACAGTAAACTGTAATCCTTTAGTGTTTTCATTCTCTGTAGATTTTGAGTGTAGGATTATTCAACTATGAGTACTGGTAAAAACTTTCATAAATATTTTATCCCATGTGTATTAGAATGACCAGCTAATAAGAAAACTTTTTTTTGTTTATTTGTTTTAGGTTCTCAAAAATTGACAGACCTCTCCTAAGCTGTCAGGGCCCTTGACCAATATATTAACTAAGAATCTTTATCATAGCTCTATCTCCAGGCAGTCTATAGTATCTTGAGGCACAATAATAACAGTGCCATATATGCAATCAATTATGTATTTACAAATTCTTCTGCATGAGCAGAATATGACACAAGGTCAGTGTTTTTAAGCAGAGTTTAACAGACTGGAATTCAGAGTTTTCCTTCTCCTATACTTGTTACCATACCAAGATTAAAGAGCCCAATCTGCCCTACTATCTACACATAGCTGGAGGGAGAATAGTTAAATGCATACCTTTCCCAAGTGTATTAGCAGTATGTGAGATGCAAACAGCCTTGTCCAGAATTTAAACGAGTCCATTTCTAATTCACCCTAACTAAGCACAACTAAAATAGTGCTCAAAACAACTGGAATTTATGGCATTCAAGAATACTCCATTCATGCATTTCAGTGTTATGGTGCTTGATAAATAACTTACCATTATGCAGTAGGCTTGCAACAATGCAAGATCCATATTGAGTTAAGGCTTACTTGTTGCCTTGTCTTGGCAATTCGATGGTAATTGGAATATTGCTTCTACAGTGAGTATGATGTTTATTCTACAGGTCAGATCTCATTTTCTGTGCTTAACAGTTAAATATTTTTTCATTCAATTTTTATTGTTTTTTGAAAAACCACCATACTCTTGGCCTTGTGCCTAATCTAAGCTACACTTAGATTCTTTTTTAAAAAGTGCCCAATTCCAACTGGCAGAGCTGGGTAAAATCTAAAACAAGCACAGTCCACTCAACATTCTCCTTGGCTTAATACTAGTTTCATGCATTATCATGTCACAATAGTAGGACAGATATCCATGACAATTCCTCATCAACCATTCCTATCATTCATTGCATTCAGGAGGTCCTCTTCTCAGCATCCAGTATCCATACCAAGCTGGTCAATATAGGTCTTTGCTGGATAACCCACACTGACATGCCCATCTACTCATGCAGCCTTTCTAAAAGAAAAGAAAACTACACCCTTCAGGGTTGTCAATACTTGTGCAAAGTAAATAACTAGTTATTTGTAAGTTGCTTTCAATTGGAATTGAACCTGCAACCCCAAATGCACATGCAAAAAGCCATGAGGGGGATTATTAGATGCATAGGCAAACAAAGTCATGAGGGTGATTGTCAGCTTTCATTGCGAACATAACATCCAGGAAATTTTATTTGTTCTTGAGAAATGGCCAAGTAATGACATCTTTTGAGCAACTTTTTTTCTTATTGGGTAAAGAAAGAAGAAAAGCTTTGATAAACGTTGGTTATGTAATGAAAATGTCAGAATTGGGATTTTTTGTTGATTTTATGTTATTATCTTTAAAGAAAAGCTGGTTTCTTTTTGGGTTTTTTTTTATTTTCTCAAGGCAAAAAAATACTTTTATTGCTAATCATGGATTCCCTTCTGTTTACAGAAATGAAGGAAAAAAAAATGTGTCGACATTTTTATTTAGAGAGAAAACATGAAGATCAAATAGACAACAAATCCTCAAAGAAATAAACAAAAACAAAAATATTACCATAAAGGAAACAAAATTTGTAGCAGTTTTTGCAAGAAAATTATCTCTGCAAAAGAAAGATGGATTTTCTTGGCATGGAACTTAGAGTGAGTTTGTTAGATTAGAATCTAGAAAATCCATTCTGACCAGCTAACCACCATCTTTTTATTTTATATTTTTCCAACTATATAAGAATAATGAGACCACTGTACCCTCATTCATTTCTTTTAAAGTGTCCCAATTAACTTGAAACGGGTATTTGCAGCTATAAATGAGGTTTGCCACATGATCTTGAAATTCATAAAAATCTTCACTCTGTTTTCCATGTAAAAATTTTAGTTTTAAGAAAAATATAAAAAGCCTTCAACAAAAGCCTTAATTTGAAAAAAAATTCTAAAAATTTTAATATTACAATTAACAAAATGAAAAAAAAAAAAAGAAAATTAATATACATGTTTTTTAGTTTGTTTTTTATGATAAAGTTTACAAAACAAAAATTGAATTTATTTTTTTTTAATAATTCAACTTAAAAATCTTAACATAAAATATCAAGATTTTTTATTAGCAAAAACTTCAATGTACGAAATGGCCACAATAAATGACAAATTTCTTACATGAACCCAATATCCTATTTTTCCATTTATCTTTGAGTTTTTTCCATTAAATTGGTTTGAACATTATTGAGTTCCATTCCATAACCTCCTCATTTCCTATTATCTTCAGTTCTTTGTAGAATTTCTGCAAGTCATTTTATGACTTCAACATTTTATTCCTTTTTTTCAATCTTCCACTTCTTTAACTTGTGTAGAAGAGGGCATTTCCCTCCCACATAAAAATGGTTGATGAGAGAGAGAGAGAGAGAGAGAGTAGCACAGTGCTTCATTAAGTTTAGATAAATATTAGGCACACTTAGAAGAATAGTTATCATCATAGGAAATGGAATCAGCATTATCATTTGAACAATCTATTAATTCCTACCAAATGACAAGAAGCGTTTTTCTTGCCAATTTTGAATTAATTTTAATGGTATGTCTATGGGGTTTTATGATTTTATTTAGCATTATGTAGGTTTAAGGTCACTGGTCGTTTTTTGCAGGTGTTTACCAGTCGTTTCTTTTAAATCCCATTATATTTGGTTCTTCCTTCTCATAGAAAAGGAATTAAAGGAAATGAAAAGAAGAGGCAAAAACAAAAGGCATCTTTAGGTTTCAGACTGTTATTCTAGGTTCATAGCTATTTTGTAGAGAGGAAATTTCTTCCTGTGCCAGTTATAGCATCTGTTCTCAGTCAAAATCTGAATTGGAATGTCTGAGGAATCTTCCTGGTGCCAGTAAAGGAGGTTCTATTCTCTGCGTATGCCTAGAGGGTTCTTTCTGTTTGAGGGCTCCAGAGATTTATTTTTTCATTTTATTCTAATTTTATTTTAATCCCCATATATCAACCTGTGTAGGGTTATTTTATGCCTAGAGTTTAGGGAATCATGTACATTACACATTTATATTTTTAGTGTAATTGTTTCTTAAGTATTTGCACATAGTTATATATTAAGTATTCCTATCCAATACAAATAATTCTATGGTTTCAAGTAATTATTTCTGTTTAATAAGAGTCATTTGTTTGCAAACAGTTATAGGATTTCAATACTAATCCCCTGTAAACATTTATAGCTTCAAGAAAGTATTCTTAATACAATTGATTTTTACAGTTATAAAGGTATCAAGTATTCTTATCTAATACAAATAATCTTCAAAGATCAAACAAGTACTACCACTCTAAGAGTGGACCTGGGAATAATGGCAATGAAGGGGTACCTCATATTGTGTGGCTCCAGTTCTGGAGATCTGGGCAATCAGATGCAGTTTAGTGTCATACCCAGGACATCCCTTTTCTGGGGGAGTGTGGTCTGCAGGGGAACAGTGTATTCGAAGCCCCACTGCCAAGGCATAGTGGTCTGCAGGGGGACAGTGTATTCGAAGCCCACTGCCAAGGCATAGTGGTCTGCAGGGGGACAGTGTATTCGAAGCCCCACTGCCAAGGCATAGTGGTCTGCAGGGGGACAGTGTATTCAAAGCCCCACTGCCAAGGCATAGTGGTCTGCAGGGGGACAGTGTATTCGAAGCCCCACTGCCAAGGCATAGTGGTCTGCAGGGGGACAGTGTATTCGAAGCCCCACTGCCAAGGCATAGTGGTCGTATTCAAAGCCCCACTGCCAAGGCATAGTGGTCTGCAGGGGGACAGTGTATTCAAAGCCCACTGCCAAGGCATAGTGGTTGCAGGGGGACAGTGTATTCAAAGCCCCACTGCCAAGGCATAGTGGTCTGCAGGGGGACAGTGTATTCGAAGCCCCACTGCCAAGGCATAGTGGTCTGCAGGGGGACAGTGTATTCAAGCCCACTGCCAAGGCATAGTGGTCTGCAGGGGGACAGTGTATTCAAAGCCCCACTGCCAAGGCATAGTGGTCTGCAGGGGGACAGTGTATTGCCAAGGCATAGTGGTCTGCAGGGGGACAGTGTATTCAAAGCCCCACTGCCAAGGCATAGTGGTCTGCAGGGGGACAGTGTATTCAAAGCCCCACTGCCAAGGCATAGTGGTCTGCAGGGGACAGTGTATTCAAAGCCCCACTGCCAAGGCATAGTGGTCTGCAGGGGGACAGTGTATTCAAAGCCCCACTGCCAAGGCATAGTGGTCTGCAGGGGGACAGTGTATTCGAAGCCCCACTGCCAAGGCATAGTGGTCTGCAGGGGGACAGTGTATTCAAAGCCCACTGCCAAGGCATAGTGGTCTGCAGGGGGACAGTGTATTCAAAGCCCACTGCCAAGGCATAGTGGTCTGCAGGGGGACAGTGTATTCAAGCCCCACTGCCAGGCATAGTGGTCTGCAGGGGGACAGTGTATTCAAAGCCCACTGCCAAGGCATAGTGGTCTGCAGGGGGACAGTGTATTCGAAGCCCCACTGCCAAGGCATAGTGGTCTGCAGGGGGACAGTGTATTCGAAGCCCCACTGCCAAGGCATAGTGGTCTGCAGGGGGACAGTGTATTCGAAGCCCCACTGCCAAGGCATAGTGGTCTGCAGGGGGACAGTGTATTCAAAGCCCCACTGCCAAGGCATAGTGGTCTGCAGGGGGACAGTGTATTCAAAGCCCCACTGCCAAGGCATAGTGGTCTGCAGGGGGACAGTGTATTCAAAGCCCCACTGCCAAGGCATAGTGGTCTGCAGGGGACAGTGTATTCAAAGCCCCACTGCCAAGGCATAGTGGTCTGCAGGGGGACAGTGTATTCAGCCCACTGCCAAGGCATAGTGGTCTGCAGGGGGACAGTGTATTCGAAGCCCCACTGCCAGGCATAGTGGTCTGCAGGGGGACAGTGTATTCAAAGCCCCACTGCCAAGGCATAGTGGTCTGCAGGGGACAGTGTATTCAAAGCCCCACTGCCAAGGCATAGTGGTCTGCAGGGGACAGTGTATTCAAAGCCCACTGCCAAGGCATAGTGGTCTGCAGGGGACAGTGTATTCAAAGCCCACTGCCAAGGCATAGTGGTCTGCAGGGGGACAGTGTATTCAAAGCCCCACTGCCAAGCATAGTGGTCTGCAGGGGACAGTGTATTCGAAGCCCACTGCCAAGGCATAGTGGTCTGCAGGGGGACAGTGTATTCAAAGCCCCACTGCAAGGCATAGTGGTCTAGCCCCACTGCCAAGGCAAGTGGTCTGCAGGGGGACAGTGTATTCAAAGCCCCACTGCCAAGGCATAGTGGTCTGCAGGGGGACAGTGTATTCAAAGCCCCACTGCCAAGGCATAGTGGTCTGCAGGGGGACAGTGTATTCAAAGCCCCACTGCCAGGCATAGTGGTCTGCAGGGACAGTGTATTCAAAGCCCCACTGCCAAGGCATAGTGGTCTGCAGGGGGACAGTGTATTCAAAGCCCACTGCCAAGGCATAGTGGTCTGCAGGGGGACAGTGTATTCAAAGCCCCACTGCCAAGGCATAGTGGTCTGCAGGGGAACAGTGTATTCGAAGCCCCACTGCCAAGGCATAGTGGTCTGCAGGGGGACAGTGTATTCAAAGCCCCACTGCCAAGGCATAGTGGTCTGCAGGGGGACAGTGTATTCAAAGCCCACTGCCAAGGCATAGTGTCTGCAGGGGACAGTGTATTCAAAGCCCCACTGCCAAGGCATAGTGGTCTGCAGGGGAACAGTGTATTCGAAGCCCCACTGCCAAGGCATAGTGGTCTGCAGGGGAACAGTGTATTCGAAGCCCCACTGCCAGGCCAGGGGGACAGTGTATTCAAAGCCACTGGCATAGTGGTCTGCAGGGGACAGTGTATTCAAAGCCCCACTGCCAAGCATAGTGGTCTGCAGGGGACAGTGTATTCGAAGCCCCACTGCCAAGGCATAGTGGTCTGCACAGTGCCACTGCCAAGGCATAGTGGTCTGCAGGGGGACAGTGTATTCAAAGCCCCACTGCCAAGGCATAGTGGTCTGCAGGGGACAGTGTATTCGAAGCCCCACTGCCAAGGCATAGTGGTCTGCAGGGGAACAGTGTATTCGAAGCCCCACTGCCAAGGCATAGTGGTCTGCAGGGGGACAGTGTATTCAAAGCCCCACTGCCAAGGCATAGTGGTCTGCAGGGGAACAGTGTATTCGAAGCCCACTGCCAAGGCATAGTGGTCTGCAGGGGAACAGTGTATTCGAAGCCCCACTGCCAAGGCATAGTGGTCTGCAGGGGGACAGTGTATTCAAAGCCCCACTGCCAAGGCATAGTGGTCTGCAGGGGGACAGTGTATTCAAAGCCCCACTGCCAAGGCATAGTGGTCTGCAGGGGAACAGTGTATTCGAAGCCCCACTGCCAAGGCATAGTGGTCTGCAGGGGGACAGTGTATTCAAAGCCCCACTGCCAAGGCATAGTGGTCTGCAGGGGACAGTGTATTCAAAGCCCCACTGCCAAGGCATAGTGGTCTGCAGGGGAACAGTGTATTCGAAGCCCCACTGCCAAGGCATAGTGGTCTGCAGGGGGACAGTGTATTCAAAGCCCCACTGCCAAGGCATAGTGGTCTGCAGGGGGACAGTGTATTCAGCCCCACTGCCAAGCATAGTGGTCTGCAGGGGAACAGTGTATTCGAAGCCCCACTGCCAAGGCATAGTGGTCTGCAGGGGGACAGTGTATTCAAGCCCCACTGCCAAGGCATAGTGGTCTGCAGGGAACAGTGTATTCGAAGCCCCACTGCCAAGGCATAGTGGTCTGCAGGGGAACAGTGTATTCGAAGCCCCACTGCCAAGGCATAGTGGTCTGCAGGGGACAGTGTATTCAAAGCCCCACTGCCAAGGCATAGTGGTCTGCAGGGGGACAGTGTATTCAAAGCCCCACTGCCAAGGCATAGTGGTCTGCAGGGGAACAGTGTATTCGAAGCCCCACTGCCAAGGCATAGTGGTCTGCAGGGGACAGTGTATTCGAAGCCCCACTGCCAAGGCATAGTGGTCTGCAGGGGGACAGTGTATTCGAAGCCCCACTGCCAAGGCATAGTGGTCTCTCTGCATAGTGGTCTGCAGGGGAACAGTGTATTCGAAGCCCCACTGCCAAGGCATAGTGGTCTGCAGGGGGACAGTGTATTCAAAGCCCCACTGCCAAGGCATAGTGGTCTGCAGGGGGACAGTGTATTCAAAGCCCCACTGCCAAGGCATAGTGGTCTGCAGGGGACAGTGTATTCGAAGCCCCACTGCCAAGGCATAGTGGTCTGCAGGGAACAGTGTATTCGAAGCCCCACTGCCAAGGCATAGTGGTCTGCAGGGGGACAGTGTATTCAAAGCCCACTGCCAAGGCATAGTGGTCTGCAGGGGGACAGTGTATTCAAAGCCCCACTGCCAAGGCATAGTGGTCTGCAGGGGACAGTGTATTGTGGTCTGCAGGGGAACAGTGTATTCGAAGCCCACTGCCAAGGCATAGTGGTCTGCAGGGGACAGTGTATTCAAAGCCCCACTGCCAAGGCATAGTGGTCTGCAGGGGGACAGTGTATTCAAAGCCCCACTGCCAAGGCATAGTGGTCTGCAGGGGAACAGTGTATTCGAAGCCCCACTGCCAAGGCATAGTGGTCTGCAGGGGGACAGTGTATTTTCAGTGTATTCAAAGCCCCACTGCCAAGGCATAGTGGTCTGCAGGGGACAGTGTATTCGAAGCCCCACTGCCAAGGCATAGTGGTCTGCAGGGGGACAGTGTATTCAAAGCCCCACTGCCAAGCATAGTGGTCTGCAGGGGAACAGTGTATTCGAAGCCCCACTGCCAAGGCATAGAAAGAGAAATAGAAATGATATTAGTCTTTATCTTGACAATTTCTTGTCATGGGAATTCAAATTGAAAGTTTTTGTTTTTTGGTACTCTGAACATTATAAAACGTCTTGTCACCCCTACATATTCTTATAACTTTCATTTTTTTTTGTAATATTAAAAAAAAACAAGAACTGCAACAATGTCTATGTCAGGAGTCTGTGGCAATTACAATTTATAAGAATTATGTAAGATTGAAATGTTTTATTTTGACCATTATTGCATCTGAGATGGTAAGGAGCCAGACTGATGAAGCTAGAAGTAGTCTAGCCACACTGGTAAGACAAACTTGGAAACAGTGTCTGTGTGTGTGTGTGTGTGTGTGTGTGTGCAGCAACAACAAAAAACGTATCTGTGGAATTTCTATCTATAAATGTCAAAAGACAAAGAAATGAAACTGGTTGATATTCATTTTTAATGAGATTCCAATTTGAGAAATGAATTGGAAAATTAAATAGTGTCAAGTGATGTTCAATTGCAAGTTGGAATCAAAATCATTTTAATAATTTAGTTATTTCAAATGTCATATATATATATATATATATATATATATATATATATATATAAACTTTTGATGATTATGCTTGTATGATTGCTTATTTATAGAAGTAAATACTCAAACTTTTCTAAATGACTATTGTCAAATAACAAAATTTATTTAAATATATCGCCATACAAAATACAATCCTATCTCTTCAACCGCCTCCCCATAGCTATGGGTAAATAGTAGGACAATGTCTAGAAAAAAAAATCTGAATTCAAACCAGCTTTCCTCCGATTAAAAATTGCCCTTGTGTCAAATCCATCACATTGCATTTGGTTGGTTGATTGGATTTAACTGAATATCAACCCTTGTTGGGTTATTTTATGCCAAAAATGTTTTATTGGATTCATTTTTGATGGGTTTTCAAATTTCTTAAACTTAATTCTTTCTATTTAACCCATAGATGGGGCCCTAACAGGTTCTGCCACTCCAGGTCAGAGTGGACCTGGAAGTAATGGTGATAAAGGGGTACTCCATATTCCCCATAGCTTCAGAATCGGAACTTCACCATCAGATAAAGTTTAACATACTCAGTTGGCCTCATTGGGGGTGGGGGGACAGGGTCTTACCCCTCTGCAGAGGTGCAGTCAGTGTATTTTAAAGTCCTAGCTGATAGGATTCAGTTAATACATACACACTCATCCTAGAAGTTAGACAGACCGCAAAGAAACAAAAAGAACGTCACATTGCTTATTTTATAAATGATTGAACTAAAGCAAATATTTCTGGTCATACATCTTTTTGATTCCTTGAAGATTTGAAAATTATAGTTTTAAAAAAAAAAAAATTGTTAGAATTATATTTCAAAAAGATAATTCTTTTGTTCTAAAATTACATGAGAGCAAAACTTCTTTTAAAGATTATTTTTTTTATTTTTGTTTATTTGAAAAGCATGAAGATATTTTTACAGCAATCTCTTTCATGTATTACATTTACATGATATATGTGTGAAATATATCACTTTCAATTTGCAAAATCTACTAAGATCCAAATTTATTGATTTATAAGCAAAAAAAAAAAAAAAAAAAAAAAAAAAAAAAAAAAATCAAAAGATTAAAAAATCTCATGTACAGTTTTTGTTCTTTATGCAGACAAATTTGAATGATGCAGACAAAAGATTTAAAAGTAAATAGATTGTAAATATGAATTTTATGTTAATACAAATGATTCATACATCTAACAGGTGTTACCACTCCCAGTCAGAGTGAACATGGGAGTAATGCCAATGAAAAGATGGTAACTCTTAACCAGATATTGATTAAGTATTATTAACTTAGAAAAACTAATTATTCTTAAGATTCTTTGGGATAAAGACATTAAAAACTCATTTTGCAAAGTTGAATTTCTGATTTTGATTAATGAATAAATACAGCTAAATATCAAGTACAATAGATAGTTTAGCGTAAATAATTACTATAGAGCTTCATGTATGGGTTGATTGTTTTATGGCACATCAACACTTTTGGGGTCATTTAAAGCAGAATCAAGTTATTTTTATATATGTTTGACTTCATGTGTAGTATTTTAAACTATTTTTTAACCAAATTCTTTTTAATTTGTACTATTTGGATTTTGGGGACTGTTGTCCTCATCTTTATTGTTATAAACACAACGTTTCAGCTAATGTGCCCTCTGGCGTTCCTTAGGTGTTTCTTCTTGAACTAGGGAACCAACTCTTCAAACTTTGGAACTTTCTTTTTGAACTAGGAAGTTTTCATGTTATAATAGGGAACCTTCACAGAACTTTGAACCGAATTCTTTATTCAATCTACAGGGGTAGACTGTTCTCATTCTGTTAACCATGACCAGGTCCAAGTGTTAAGCTGTGTTAAGTATTCTATGTTAGTATCACCCTTGGCCAGGATTGTCACTTAGAACTGTACTAACTCAACCCTTATATCCAATGCACCATGTGTCCAACCCTTTTTAATTCATGTGTATTGTCTTTTTAAAAATAAATTTCATTTTAAATCAAAATCTTTTTTAACCAAAATCTTTCCAATGAAAATAATTTTTTTTAACCAAATTCTTTTTCATGAGTATTAATAAATTGGTATAAATAATTTTCATTCACTTTATGTTTATTAATTGATTGAGATAATTTTTATATTAGATTTATCATTAGCTTCATGTATATTGATAAACTAGTAGAAATAATTTACATGAATTTGTAAACAGATCTATTTGACCCATAAATGGGACCCTAACAGGTACTACCACTCCAGGTCAGAGTGAACCTGGGTGTAATGACAATTTAAAGGGTTCCCCCACTTCACATAAAAAAATTTTTAAATAAAAAAAATTGTAAAATAGTTGGGTTTTTATAAATCTAAAAAAAAATGTATTTTGTTGATTGGTTGGATTTTATGGGTTTCATTTATTCTTGATAGATACTCAATTATTTTTTTAAAACTCACTTTCTTCTATGTAAGCCTAACAGATACTATCACAGTGGGTCAGAGATGAAACCTGGAAGTAATAGGGATGAAGGGGTAATCCACATACCCCCTGAACTCTGGAACTGGAAACTCACCATCATTGTTTAACATCATACCTAGGACATTAAGACACTCAGCCACCTCCTTTGAGCACATATATAATTAAATAGGCATGAGGCTTACCATAAAGGCAATAAGGCTTGCTATGACCAGCCAATTGATTTGAGGGTACCTCTCTGACCACTTGTCTAGCCTAAATAAAGGCCAAAGTAGAGTGTTGCATGTCATGGACTGTTGATATACCAGTATTCCGTCCTTAAGCATTATGGATAGCCATCTATGGCCAACAGGTGGCCCATGGGGGAGGGGGGTCGCCCTCTTCAGAGATGCTGTTGGTGTATTCTGAAGCCTCAATCATCAGGGCTGAATGTATTTTGTATTCATTTGATATATATGCATGAAATATTTGGAATGTTAACTTTTTGGTCAGACGTAAAAATTCCAATTTCTTTTTTGAATCATCTGGTAATAGAAAACTAAATTATGAGCCATTTTCAAGAAAAAAAATTGTTTTTAAATGTTTATATTCTCAGAACAAAGCCAATTTTCTCTATTTTAAAATAAACAAAAAAGAAAAAAAATCAATGTTTATTCTAATAATAAAAAAAGGAAAAAAAAAAAAAGAAAATTGTTTTGTTATTAAAGATTTAGCATGAAATTCCATCTGCCTCCTTTTTACAGCATCATCTTGTTTTGAAGAATCTTTAGATATTTCTCTTTGAATGGCTCAACAGAATCAAAACTTGAGAGAGATAAGCACAATATCTAAATTGCCTTCAAGAGAGAAAGAAGCCAGAAAACAGTTTCCCATAAAAAAAACAAAAAAAAACATCTGATCCTCATCACTGGGCATATTGACCATTTATATATCATGGTTGTCTAAAGAGTAATAAAAAAAAACTAGCAGGACCTGTGGATATACCACAGGATGATAATTTAATTAGCACATCGTTTGATGCATTTACTTTAGAGCTACTGGTAAATAGTTCAATATGTAAAAAGTACAATCTTGATTTAACACTTTTCTTCTTTCTAAATTTATGTTCAATTGAAACAGATTAGCATTATCACTTCTGCACCCTTACCTCCTACTCTTTCTTTTTGTTATTCCATTTTTTTCTGTGTAGCATGTCCTTTTTCTTCCCTTTTCATAAAAAATGAATAGTCCATTATTTTGCTGAGTTGATGACACTCACAAGAAATAAGAATTTGGTAGATAAACACCAGATAATCAGGATTTACATCTTTGCCTTTCTTGGATAATTTGGGCTCATTTTTAACCAGAGGGTGTTGCATCATGGAAACGGTCATACTCTTTTAATTGTAAATTATATGTGAATATCTAGCAGCAATGAGTCAGTAGGAATCTTTGAGATATATATATATATATATATATATATATATATATATATATAAGATAAATATATAAAGGTTTTGCATATCTATTTATTTGGTGACAAAGGAACATTCACAACCATATTGGTTTCATGCGATGCAATCATCATGTTGCAACAATGATAAATAACAATTAAAGTAAAACTGTTGTTACATTAATGTCAAATGGATATGTTGCATCACTGATTTTGGCAATATTCCTAGCTAAAAAAGGTGCGACCTGTCCGCACGTATCCGCAGGTAGTTATTAATTGGAGGGGTGTGGGTGTAATGGTTATCATTGAAGAAAATGAATTCCGCAAATCTTGGATGAAGTAGTTTGCATCTCATATACAGCTTGTAACCATAAGAAAAGTGTTAATCCAAGTATTCTCCCTCCAGCTATGGGTAAATAGTAGGGTGGGTTTAACCTTTCTTAAGAAACCAGTCTAGGAGAAGGAAAACTATGAATTCAAAACTTAAACTTTGCTTAAGAAATTGACAATGTATTCCATTCTGCTTAGGAGGGGTGGGGTGGGGTCTATATTGTTGAGTAAAACAAATTTGGAATGGCAGGCATGAAACCATTTATTTAGTTTCATGGTATTGGGGGTGGTTGGTTTGGTTATTTTGTTTAATGGCACATCAAACCTTGTGGATTGTTTAATGCCAAATTTTTAAATAAATATTGTAAAATTTTGTATCAGGTAATCAGTATCATGTTGAAAGTTGAATCTGCACTGAGTACCCAAGAGTTGGTAGATGGTTTAAATTGTTGGTTGGGCTGTTCCACTGTATGCTTTGGCAAAGTTCATTCCCTGGACTGACTGGTTGCTTGTTTTCAGTGTAGACACTGATCCATAAATACCCAAGACATGGCTGTATTCTGGTTGTTAGTACAGAGCCTGTATTCAGTTACAGTCTGTTTTTGTCTGATAACTGGACGCTAGTTACAACCTTCTTGTGAAGGTGAGTATGATATGTTGATTCTACAAATATATAATTTGTAAGCAAATAGTTTGCAGATAAATATTGTTGTTTTTAAACAAATCGCAAGAGTGTGAAACAAAATTTAGTAGACAATTTTTCTTCACAGATGTATGCTTTGTAGATGGTCTTGTTTCATAGACATAAGGGGTAATTGGTTTGAGGGAAGATATTTGTGTCCCCCACTCACCAAGGGACAATATTAGCAAATCCATTGATACACTAACAATGAATAAACAGAAGGAAAGACAAGATAAGCTCATTTACACATAAAGGAATATCTAATAGTTTTCAACGTCAAAGAACGAGAACAAAAACAGGCAGATATGGATTATGGGATGATACATTATCATCAATTGAATTGGTTTGTTTTACAGCATCTCAACCCTTCTTGGGTCATTTAATGCCGAAACAAGTCATTTTGGTGAAAGTTTCTATGTTTCAAGTTCTTAATATCTTCAAATTGGTTTAAATAATTTTCATTAACTTCATTTGGTTTGGTTTGGTTCATTTAATGGTATAATAACCCTATGGGTTATTTAATACCAAAAACTGTTAGAGTGTGAAATAAAAGTTGGTACTCAATTTTCCTTTACAGGGGCAATTTTCATGGATATATTTTATATCCGATTCATAATTTTCAATATATTTTTATTTCTCTCAAGAAGGATAAAATGTCATCCATGTTAGTATTCTCAAACAGATCCCTCATATTATTTGCGTTAAAATATTTCTTTCTGATTGAAGTTGTAGAATAAACATACTAAGTCCCAATTACTGTTGAATTGGTAAGACAAGGCAACCAGGAGCCGTAACTTAATACGGATCTAACCTTGTTGCCATCCTACTGCAGAGTGCCAGAGTATTTATGAAGCCTCATAACATCATAGAAACCAAGCAGCCAATAAGGGCTCAAGGAATGGAATCACCCAAATACATGAATGGACTATTCTTGAGTTCCATAAATACCAGCTGTTTTGGGCATCAGTCAGTAGTGCTTAGTTGCTGTTGTTCAAACCAACAGCATACTCAGCTCACAACACAGTTGGATGCTAATCACCCAAGAAATCTCTACAGGTGGGAAAACTCCATGAGGAAATGTTTAATCAACAATAGATACACTCATTATACAAGGGAGACAATTTTTGGTTTGTTTATGCAATAAAAATTAACAGAGACTTAAACAAAAAAAACATTTTTTTAAAAAAGGACTAATCAAAAATTACAATCTTTTTCACCTGACAAATTGAGATTCATATTTTTTGGTAACTATTTGATCAAGAAATAAATAGAATTCATTTTATTAGAAGAAACATTTGTTTACTTTATGGAAGATCCCTAGCTGTATTCACATGAATATTCCTTTTTTTTAAATAAGTCCTGCTTGTGCGGACGGAATGGGTAAATACATATATCAAATATTATCTTTGTTTACTATTTGTCTACATTTTTGGACACATGGCATAATGGATTGAGTTAATATAGTCCTAATACAGACAATCATCTGTAGGTTGCAGGTTCAATCCTGGCCATGGGCAATAATAACATAGAATACTTAACATAGCTTAATATTTTTACCCGGTCATAGTTAATGGAATGGAAACAGTCTACCCAGGTGGATTGAATAAACAGTTTAGTTTGAAGTTTTGCGAAGGCTCCCAGTTATGACATGAAGGTTCCTGAGTTAGACAAGAAACACCTGGAAAAAAAACTGGAGGGTACATCAGCCGAAACATTGTGTATATAACAAAGATGAGGACAACAGTCCCAAAAATCCAAATAATACCAATTATCTTTGTTTATCATTAGAATTTTTTCTCAATTACCCAGTTGACACATAGAGACTTACTTTATATAATCTTATTATGTCAAATAGATCAACTACATTAAACATTATAAAATATAAAAAGTGATAATATTTTGATGAATCACCAATTTTCTTCTGACAATGAAATATGACAGACACAAAACAACAAAGAAAGATTAAGATACTAACAGGACCTGTGGATATACCACAGTATGATAATTTAATTATTACGTTTCATATGTTTACTTAAGAGTAAAATAGTTTGATATATAAAAATTACAATAATCTTGATTTAACTTTCATTCTTTTTTTTCTCTTTCTTTTTCTTTTTCTTTTCATCTTTTTCATCATGTTTGTTTGAAATAGATTAGCATCATCGTTTCCATGCACTCACCCCCTCTATCTTTCCCCTACTCTTTCTTTCTTATATTTTTTTCTGTGTAGCATGTCCTTTTCCTTCTCTTTCTTTTTTTATAATAAAAACAGAATGGTCCAATATTTAGCTGACGTGATGACACTCATAAGAAATAAGAATTCAGCGGATAAGCAACACCAGATAGTCAGGAATTACATTTTTGTATTCCATCTTGGAAGATTGGGACGGTCTCATTTTTAACTAGAGGGTGTTGCAAGATGTTAACAGTCAAACAATTAAGGAACAGAGTATTCATATATAGATATGGATCTTTTCCTATTTTTAGATTTGAAGAAACACTTGAGTTAGAGACCGAGGCAGAAAATGTTGGTAGAGTGTGGATGCAGACAGTTGGGGGGGAGGGGTGAACTAAGATACAATGTTTCTGTTTTCCCAACACTTATAAGGAGTCACACTATATTCAAATGCCAGTGATAGAGTCCAACCAACCAATTTGGAGGATTTTTAACCAAAGGTTGTTCTAAGATGATAACGGTCATACAATTAAGGAACATAGTGCTAATACCCTTAGGAAAGGTATGAATCCATATATTATCTCTCCACCTATGGGTAAATAGTACAGCAGACTAGGCTCTTTAACCTAGGATAGGTAACTAGTCGAGAAGAAGCAAAACTCTGAATTCAAACCTGTTAAACTCCGCTTGAGAAATTGACCTTGTGCAGAGGGGTTGGTAAATATATACAATTAAGGAATACAAGTATTATCAGGATTAGGATATTGGTCCTTAGAAACATGATTATTTCATGAATATTAAATAACCCCGGTGGGTTGGGGGGGGAGGGGAAATGGTTTCTTAATCCAAAGTCTCAAGATAAAAGAGTCAGAGAGAGAGAGAGAATCTCAAATTCTTTATTCCACTTATCTCTTTACACTAAACTCTTGCCAGAAGTTCTAACGACATTCCAACTGATTATTCAAAATGAGTCATGGCTTAAAGAAAGAAAAACTTGATTAAACCAGACAAGGCCCAAAAAGTCGTGACCCCTATGACCTTCTGGATAATCTCCAAATGGCTGAATTAAAAGAGGAAAATTAGTCTATCTCTTCCCTTTCCTTTCAAAAATCTTCATTCTCTTTTGCTTCCTTTATTAAAGCACAAGATATTCAAAGTGATCAACATCTCTTTTGTCATTCACTCCCAACAATTCTGTGGATGAAGAAACAAGGGAATCCAATATTGCCCGGAAAAATACCATACATAATCATGTTTTATCTAAAGCTAGCATAATTGCTGTCATTTTGGATAGGATTATTTGCAGAGAGAAAAAAAAGGGACGATGGTTTAGCTCAATTGGTAGAGCATCTGCCTAGGAACTACAAGTTTCTCGATTTGGTACTGGGCCTTGCCAACTCAGCATGAGTATGTTCTTTGAAAACGATTAATTATTCCTCTATGTGTAAATGAGCTTATCTTGCCTTTCCTTCTGTTTATTCATTGTTAGTGTATCAATGGGTCTGTTAATATTGGACATAGGTGAGTGGGGGGCACAACTAAATATCCCCGAGCACCAACCAACCCAAAAACTTGGATCTGTGTGGTAAAGTGGGGAGCTGATTGTGGGTGTGGCATTCAAAGGCAGACGCAAAATTAATCTCCCTGGTCTAGCACTAGTAAAAAGAGGATAGACTCCCTTGCTGTCTGACTGATACTGACAATAGGCCACTCTGCCAACTGTACTTTTACTTATTTACAGAGAGATGGTGATTGGATTGATTTTAATGTCATGTCAACTATCTAGGGTTATTTTATGCTGAGAGGTTAGGGAATTGCATTCATTGTATGTACATATTACATTTTTGTGTAGTTTTTAAAGAGTTTTTTTTGGGGGGTGGGGGGCATACTGTCTTATTGAATGCAAATCATTTTTAAACAGCTCAGTTTGGTAATAAGGGGGTACTTCACACTTCCTGAATTTCTAGAGCATCAGTTGCGTCCAGTTGGCAGACAAGGGAGCAAGCTGTAACTCAATACAGTCTCTGCATTGTTGGGAGAATAATGCAGAATGGATATTTATCTAGTACCATATCCACATAAAAACCAGCAGACAATTATGGCTCAAGGAATGAGATCACCCCGATGCAAGTATGGAATATTCCAAATTGTTATAAATACCAATTGCTTTTGTGTACAAATTTTGTTATACTTAGTTGTTGCTCAATTCATTTGGGGCACTCATTCATTCAGTTCTTGACAAAATGTTCTTGACAGAAGTTTTGTTGATAAACAATTGAATAAAAAAAAGAAAGGTCAATTCATTTTAATAATGGCAGAAATCCTTTTACATAGAAAATCAGTTGAAGATGCTAAGTATCAAAGAACCTTATTGAAGTCAGTCAGTCAACAATTGGTTTGAACAATGTGACTGGCCAAGCACAAACTGAACCAGTGTCAAGACAACTGGTAATTATGGGAATTCAGAACAGTCCACTCATGCATTTGGGTGATTCCATTCACCGAGTCCTGATTGGCTGCTTGGTTTGTATGAACCTCTAAGGCTCCATAAATCCTGACACTTTGCAGTGGTCTTCACAGCATACCAGAATCGTATTGGGTTACGACTGCTTGCTGTCTTGTCTTGCCAATTCGACGGTAATTGGACTTAGTATGATTATTCTACAAACCTAAGTAGTATGTCAAGATGAACTTCTGTCAACTGACAAAATTCTGGTGCTTTGTGGTTTTCTTGCCAGAAACGCATGACAACCATTACCCAACACAGCACCATTTCTATGCAACTCCATCCAATAGCTACGGTGGCAGACTCCACAGATTTATTTGTAAACCAGAAGTCATTTTGTTCTATTCATTCTTGTTGGGTATTCAATTTTTTAGACACATTTTTTAATATTGATTAATCTATTTAACCCATAGATGGGACCCTAACAGGTACTACCACTCCAGATCAAAGTGGACTGGGTAGTAATGGTGATAAAGCAATACTCCTCATTTCCCAGAGCTCCAGAATTGTAACTTCACCATGAGATGCAAGCATCATACCCAGGACACTAAGACCCTCGGCGACTGCCTTCTAGTACATATATAATAAAAAGGGTTAGGAGCTTGCCATAAGGGCAAGTGGGTTGGCACAATCATATAGGTACTAGGGCTTGACATGACCAGTTGATTGATTGGATGGGGCCCTCTTTGACTGTCCATCTAGCCGAAATAAAGGCCAAAGTAGAGTGTTGTAGGAGAAATAACAAAAATAAATACAACCTTTGAATATGAAAAATTATCCTAACCTTTAGTAAAAGATACTCTTTAAAGGATTTCTTAGCTTGTTTAAGGATACACCCAGCTTCTCCCATTTCTGTGATTCCAAACTATTTTAGCATGGCTCGATCCATCATTTAAAGTTTTTCATTTGCAAAGGTTACAGCATAGATTTTGACTTTAATGAGGTAGCTTTCCCAATCTTTAAGTTCCATTGTTGTTCACAGCACTCTGTAGGGATCCATGAGATCCTGTGTTACCATTCATTATTCTCTTGGCTGTCTTGATGGCTAACTCTGCTCAACCATTGGATTGTGAATAGGCAACAGATGATAGTGTCTGCTTTACAACCCACTCCTCCAGAAACTGCTTAAATGGGAGCAATGTTTATTCTACAGACACTTTCAGCTTTGTTGTATTTGGGGAGTTTATGGGGGACCCTTCCAGCCAATTTCCAAACTTTTCGAGATGACTGATGGTCAGATTGTTGTCAAGCTTTCATTCTGTATAGTTACCATGGTTTTAAATTATGAAAAACAATTTTCTTTGTCACAGAATGTTCTTAATTCTATATTTCATCTGAGAAACTAAATTTTTGATTTGTAATATGTCATTTCAATGAGCAGAAATCATTATTGTTGAAATTTGATGGTCGACCTGTTCCTTATTCATCTGTCGGGTTTGCATCTTCCGATTTGAACATCCTGAACCATCTTTCAACTTTGGCTTATTGTTCCTTCACCAAAAAGTCCACTGAGATTGAAAAATGACTGTGTTGTATTCCAACCTTTATCGAAGTGGTAAAGCAGAATAGGATGAATATGGATAGGATTTTTTATATGCATTTTGAAAAAAGGATTATTTTTGTGAAACAAAATAAACTGCCAATTGTTATTGTGTTTTGTTGAAAAAAAAAAAGACAACAATTATGCATTAATCTAACGACATGTATTTGGTAAGTAGTGCTAATTAAGGAAACCATGTCTATATTATTAACACATCCTAAAACAATTAAATCAAATGTAGAAAACAATTCTCTCATCTTTCCTCAAAAGAACAGTTTTTGACATTGAAGACATTTTTCTTTTTTTTTTTCATTTGTTGCAATACTTTTCTGCCATTTCAAGCCGGCAGAAAATGAATTTAATAAATCTTGCCAAATGTAAAAAGAAATACTTCTCCCTCAGTATTTTTTCTTTTTTTCCTTCTTTGAAACATGTGCCGAGAAGGAGAACAGTAAGAGGCTATCTGTGCATTTGATCTTCCAACCAACAGAGAATAAACCTAACTAGATTTCATAATCTTCCATTCCAATATGGCATCTCTGCAGCCCGGACTTTGTTTATTACCAGTTATTTCACTGGAACTTGTTGTAGACCTTTTGTAAATAGCAAACTCAATTTCTTTAACTCAAGATTACATCTACCAGAAGAAGAAGAAGAGAGAAGAAGAAGAAGAAGAAGAAGAAGAAAGAGAAGAAGAGAAGAAGAAGAAAAGAGAAGAAGAAGAAGAAGAAGAAGAAGAAGAAGAAGAAGAAGAAGAAGAAGAGAAGAAGAAGAAGAAGAAGAAGAAGAAGAAGAAGAAGAAGAAGAAGAAGAAGAAGAAGAAGAAGAAGAAGAAGAAGAAGAAGAAGAAGAAGAAGAAGAAGAAGAAGAAGAAGAAGAAGAAGAGAAGAAGAGAAGAGAAGAAAGAGAAGAAGAAGAAGAAGAAGAGAGAAGAAGAAGAGAGAAAGAGAAGAAGAAGAAGAAGAAGAAGAAGAGAAGAAGAAGAAAGAGAGGGAGAAGAAGAAGAAGAGAGGGAAGAAGAAGAAAGAGAGGAGAGAAGAAGAAAGAGGAGAAGAAGAATAAAGAGAGGAGAAGAAGAAATAGAAGTGAAACAATCTCCCTCTCTAAGTTGACAGATTTTTTTCTCTCTTCACTGTAACAATTCATTCTTAGCCAATTTAGAATTCCTTGCATTTAAAATAAATGCATTTACCACCCCCCCCCACACACACATTTTTCTACTTTGTTATTTTACACTCTTTTGGGAATTTATTTTTCATGTTAAAAAAAAAAAAAAAAAAAAAAAAAAAAAAAAAAGGAGAAAATCATATTTAAACAGTTTTATTCAACAAGTCATTTTTTTTTCTCTATCCTTGAAAAGGACAGCCACAATATTAATAACAAAAAGTTACAACGGATGTTTTGAGGATTGCATGAATTTCATGCCTTAGGAGTTTGGAACAAAGAAATCTTTTGGATGTTGGGATTTTAGAGATTTGTGTAACTGATCCGTATTCAACTGTTGCAAGTTGATCAGCTTCTGAAAATCTAGACTTGGTAAGTGGTTTAAATAGCAGCTTGGGCTATTCGACTTTGTGGAATGGGCAAGTCTATTTCCAGCATTTTGATTGGCTGGTGGTTTTAGTGTGGATATTTGTATCCATATATACTGAACACTTGACCATGTCCTCTCATTTGCTACAGAGTGTATTTGGTTACTCTATTTTTTTTTTTTTTTTTTTTTTTTGTCTGGTGACTGGACGCAAGTCACAGCCTTCCTGTGAAGGTGATTTAGATTGTTTTGTTTTACGGCATATCAACCTCAGTGGGTCATTTAATGCCGATAAAGTTTTGAAATAAATCAATTCTTAATGAATACTCAATTTTTTTTATAAATACATTTTTCTATTTAACCCATAGATGGGACCCTAACAGGTACTACCACTCCGGGTCAGAGTGGACCAGGGAGCAATGGTGATGAAGGGGTGCTCCACATTCCCCAAACCTCCAAACTGGAATCTCACCATCAGATAGAGTTTAACGTCATTCCCAGGACATGTAGACCCGCAGCCACCGCCTTCTAGCATCCATATGATAAAAAGGGGTTGCAGCTTGCCATAAGGGCAATAGGGTTGGGAAAATCATATAGGTGTTAGGGCTTGACGTGACCAGCCGATTGATCAGAGGGGGCCTCTCCGACCACCCGTCTAACCCAAGAAAGAGCCAAAGTGGAGTATTGCAATTCATGAACTGCTCATCTGTGAAGGTGAGTATGATGTTCATCTACAGTGACAAAAGGTCCTAATTTGAATAATAGAATAAAACTATAAACAAATAACAGGAGGTTGAGTTGAACATCTTTTTATGCATTATTTTAGCAATAAGCAATAATTTGTGAAATTGATGAAAACTTCAAGATCTCATTTACAGATCAAAAGAACCAAATAAAACGATTTATCAAGCAAAAATTATTATCAATTAAGCCAACAGTTGGATAAATGAAAATCAGGGAATAGAAAATGCCAAGAGAAAGAAGAAGACACTTGTTCAGCTGCACATTTGTTGCATAAGACTTACAAACTCTTTTATGCTCAAACAGGAAGATCAACCAGAGTGCAAGACATGTCAAACACTCTGCACTGTCAAACATTTCCTTATGGAGTGTGGAGTTTTCGTTCCAACCAGAAAGAAATATTTCAACACAAATAATCTGAGGAATCTGTTTGAGAATACTAACTTGGATGACATTTTATTCTTCTTGGGAGAAATAAGAAATATTCTGCAAACTATGAATCAGATATAAAATACATCTAGGAAACTATCTACAAAATACACTTGTATAGGGAACTTGAGTATCAACTTTTGTCTCACACTAACGGTTTTGGGCATTAAATAACCCACATTGTTGATATGCCATTACATAAACCAAAGCAAATATATTTCCTTGCATTCAAAATTAATGTAATTACTATCCACCTCCTCCCCTTCCCAATCAAGCAGCCAATCAGAATTCAAGGAATGGAATCACCCAAATCACCCAGATTCATGGATGGATCATTCTTGATTTCTATTTATACCAACTGTCTTGGACACTGCTTGAGTTGAATGACATTGTGGAGTCTTATATATACTTTGTCATTTTGCAGTGGACTTTGTAGCATTTGGGTTTGTATTTGAGTTACAACCGTTTGTTGCCTTGTCTTCCCAGTTCGATGGTAATTGGAACTTTAATTATTCTTCAATACTGTATTCCAAAAAAGAAAAAGTTGTTTTCTGAGCAATCCTCGGTCAAACCAAAACTCAGCAATATCTTTGTATTGTTCTTTTACTCGCTTAATAAATCTGCCCATCTACGTGTATTGAAGTCATGGCAAGAACACACCAAATATGCACCATTTTCTTTTGGTAATCCACTTTTTGTTTTTTTGTTTTTAGAAGGATCTGAAATCTACATATGCCACTGTCTCATGTGGCCAGTTCTTTAGAAATTATGACTCTGGAGCAGCCATGTTTTCCTCTCCCAGATATCTTGTGCGCAAGACATGTGCCCACCCACTTTGCCTTATAAGATAAAGTTTCTCCTCTCAATACATTCTCCACAACACACACACACTTTTCTACTTTGTCATTCTGTGCAGGTTTTCTTTTCATGTAAAAAAGTTGATAATCATATTTAAACAATTTTATTCCACACATCTTTTTCAAGAATCGAGGAAAAAGCTAACAATATCAATTACTACAAACAGCAAGAATCCTTTTGAGGAGATCATGTGTCCAACAGCCAGGATTTTGAAAACAGCCTATTGAAATGGCAAAGTCACCTGATGACAGATGACACTATGTAAACAAAAATGTTTATGCTTGAAAACTCATAATAGGAAATGCAGGGAAGTAACAAAGAAGGACTGCACATGGCCAACATTAATCTTCACCACCCCCCAACCAAATAATGGACCAGTCTGTTTTTATTATAAAGAGACAAAGAGAAGAAAAAGAACATGCTACACAGAAAAATATAAGAAAGAGATTAGGGGAAAGATAGAGAGAGGAGGTGAGCACAAGGAAGCGATAGCACTAATCTGTTTCAATCAAACATAATGAAAGGTGAAAAGAAAGAAAGAAGAGTGAAAGAGTGTTAAATCAAGATTATCATACTTTTTACATATTGAAGTGTTTTTCAATAGCTCTTAAGTAAACATATCCAACATTGTAATGATTAAATTATCATACTGTATATCCACAGGTCCAGTTAGTTTGGTTTGGTTTGTTTTACAGCATATCAACCTCAGTGGGTCATTTAATGCCGATAAAGTTTTGAAATAAATTAATTTTAATGGATACACAATTTTTTTTTATAAATACATTTTTCTATTTAAGCCTTAGATGGGACCCTAACAGGTACAACCACTCCGGGTCAGAGTGGACCAGGGAGCAATGGTGATGAAGGGGTGCTCTACATTCCCCAAACCTCCAGAACTAGAACCTCACCATCAGATAGAGTTTAACGTCATTCCCAGGATATGTAGATCCTCAGCCACTGCCTTCTAGCCCCATATAATAAAAAAGTTTGGGTGGTTGCCATAAGGGCAATAGGGTTTGGGCAATCATATAGGTGCTAGGGCTCCCAGTTAGTAGAAGTATAATTATCAATTACAAACTCATTAAAGAATTCTTAATCGTACCTATATACATTTTATCATAAATGTCCATTCGACAATTGTATCACAGAAAACTTATAATATATTGATTATGGTTGCTGATTAGGCGATCGCTGACATGTGCAGAATTGATCAAAATAATATTTGTTATATTTGTCGTTTGTTTAAAAAGAAAACAATGAATAATTATATTCAAATCTTTAAGTCCACCACTTTTGAATTCTTGGTTGTTCGATTGAAGAGAACTGGAAAAGCAACAAAGTTCAGATTTAAAGTTGTTCTTTTCTTTAGGATTAACTCTGAGATTTACAGTAAACAAACTGTTTACACTATCATTTTATAGAAATACTAGCAGAGCTACACACCATTGCCTGGGATTTAAAATGATAAAAATAAATCTGTTATCTCTAAATACATATAGTTTAATAAAAATGATTTTTCTCTCAATATATATTAAACAATTTCTTGTTCTAAAATGTCTCTTGATTTGTACATGAGCATAATTGATTTCCTTTATTTGAAACTAGCTGTGCTACTCAGCATTGCCTGGGATTTAGAATGATAAAAATAAACCTCTTATCTAAAAATATACTACACAGAACATGACCCGTTGTACATAACTGGTAAAGAAAAGTTGTTTTTTTTCAAAGCAAAGTCCCAAATGTAGAATCAATATATAATACCCACCTTCATAAAGTTCCAACTAGCATCCAGTTGACAGACAATGCTGACAGGTTATGACCAAATACTGACCATGTACTAACTCCCATAACAGTCATATGTTGGGTACATATATTGATCAAAGTATCCACACCAAACCAACAGCCAATCAGAACCCAGAGAATAAGCTTGCCGATCTGCATAATGAAACATCCCAGCACCTACCAACTCTAGGATTCTCAGAACAGACTCAATTGGCAATACAGTTGAATAATGATCTGTGTGTCCAACTAAATTCCATACCAAGCAGTATCTATTAATTAGATCAGAACTGACTATATGGTTAGAAAGTTAGACTAACTATTGTCACTTCAATTCTTACTATATAATATGATACCGTTATTATTTATTAAGGTTAGTTTAGAAACTTTATTGAATATATATATATATGTCAATCTAACATTTTCTGCTAGTTTTTTTCATTCATTTCTGAACCATTATGGACATTTGACAATTGAATATAAGGTCCAAATGCAGAAACAAAATGGGAATGCTATGGCGTAAAAAAAAAGTTTGTTTTTTTTTCATTTATTAAAATCAGTTTAGATTGTTCAATATAGACAAACTGTACATATTGATTTTTTTTGTTTTTTTTCTAAAATGATATTAACTTAATGCAATGAGAATTTAAGAGACATCAAAATTCCATAAAAGGTATTGCTTATATCTTTATATAATATTTTACAGAAAAGAAAAATAGAAAAATTTAATTAAAAATCACAGAAGCAAAAACTATAAAATTATACAATTTTTTTTTTTTTGTATTATTGTCAAGTAGACTTCGTGATACAAATCAATTCTTATGATTTCCAATCACTTGGCAAAATTGTGTTGTTCATTTAAAAATTGAAAGGAACACAGTGAAATCATTATCGACTTATGTGGAGAGGTTGTTTTTTATTAATGTTATCAGAGGCTAAAATCAAATTGTTGCATCATGGGATATGTCAACCACTTGAATTTTCCCTGCCATGTTGCTCTGACAACAGAAATGGAGGGGGGAAATAAGAAATCAATATTCTCTTAACTCATCTGATGGGAGTTCAATCAGGAATTCTTTTTCATACTGTGTATATCACAACCTGATAAGACGAAGTGCCAAAGCTTTTTGACCTGAAGGCAAAAAATAGATAATTAAGGTGAGAACTGGGAAGAAAGAAAATGGCCTCAAGAAATACAATGATGATGCCAACACTTTGATCTTCATTTTTGAAAGTCATTTCTGCACAAAAATACCAAATGTCATGTTTAGATTCTTATCCTATAAAAGAACAGTAAAATAAAGTCAAGGTGAAAGAACCCAGTCTGCCCTACTATTTACCCATAGCTCACAAGAGATGGATTTATGCTTTTCCTCAAAGTTATTAGCATGAAATAAAAAGCAAACAGCCTCATCTAAAATCTGAAATTGAGTAACTGATTCCATTTCCTTGTACAAGTTCTTATCCCTATTGAAGTCAGTCAGTCAACAATTGGTTTGAACAATGTGACTGGCCAAGCACAACTGAACCAGTGTCAAGACAACTGGTACTTATGGGAATTCAGAACAGTCCACTCATGCATTTGGGTGATTCTATTCCCTGAGTCCTGATTGGCTGCTTGGTTTGTATGATCCTCTGAGGCTCCATAAATCCTGCCACTTTGCAGTAGTCTTCACAGCATACCAGAATCGTATTGGATTATGACTGCTTGCTGTCTTGTCTTGCCAATTTGACGGTAATTGGACTTAGTATGATTATTCTACAATCCCCCCCCCAAAAAAAAGTAAAGGACATAAAGTCAAATAAAATAAAAAGAATTATAAGGCAACTTTTGATTCCAAAAGATACAATCTTTCTTTTATTTGGTCTTCAGTAATATCAAATGATTGATTTTATTGGCATGTCATACCATCTAGGGTTATTTTACACCTATAAGCGTCTTTACCCCTCTGCAGAGGTGCAGTCGGAAAATTCTTCAGCCCTAGTCAACAGAGTGGCTAGAGATTAGGAAATAATGTTCAGATTCAGATTTTTTTGCCATTATTTCTTAATACTTTTTCTTTTTCTGCACACAGATCTATCAAATATGAATACTTAAACAGATCTAGTCAAGCCAAAGATACCTGTGAATGTATTCAGATACCTGTGAATGAAAGCTGAGACAGTCACCTATTCTTGCTGATCAAACAAGATGAGGCAGGGGTAGTGAGGCGAGCAGATGTAGATCTTGATATTAGACCAGATCAGAAAGATGAAAACTGCTAGATTATTCTTCCACTTAAATTGGTTACCAACCGTCAAACTTACAGGAAGTAATCTTCTGTTGTTGTAAAGAAATCAAAATCTGTTCAGCAAAGATCAAAGCAAAATACAAATGCATTTCATATAAACATGTGGATTTCCATTATTGAGTTTTTTTCTGTCATTTATTTTCCTTTTTAAAACTGGGATTGGAAAACTAAGGCCTGCTGATTTGAATTGTAAGATTTTATCATACACAACCTTACAAGTGATAGAGACGTTATACAATTTTGAGTAATATAGAGGAATTGAAGTTCTCCAATGAGACAAACGGAAGTGTTATAAATGGAGGTGCATGGTGTAATGGTTAGAGTCGTAGGAAATGGACTTGTCGACCTGAGTTCAAATCTTGTATGAGGCTGTTTGCATTTCACATATCACTAATACCCTTGGTGCAGTCGGTGTACAGCCCCAGCTGACAGGGTGAGGAACCGCTACTCTGGAAAGAGGAGGAGGATCTGCTGGTCACTTTGATAATGGGGGTCAGTGATTTGGTTTGGTTTGGTTTACAGCATATCAACCTCAGTGGGTCATTTAATGCCGCTAAAATTTTTAAATAAAGTAATTCTTAATGGATAATACAATTTTGTTTATAAACTCATGTTTTTCTATTTAACCCATAGATGGGACCCTAACAGGTAATACCACTCTGGGTGTCAGTGAGAGGGAAAGGAAAGGGAAGTAAAACTTGAAAAAAGAGAAAGAAAAGATGAAGAGGAAACAAAAAGGTAGAGAAAATGAGACCAAACAATTTTGAAAGATGCAAAACAAAGAATCTGGTTATATTGAAAACCTTGGAATTTCTTGGATAATCTTAAGACAAAACTTGAAAATAAATTTTTCTCAGTCGTGAATATTCAATTAAACTTTAAATGGAATCAAATATTGATCATTGAGAATTACACGTTTTACAATAGCTGCCATTTTTATTCTGTTACTCATAGTTTAATATGAATTTGAGTTGTAGGATTCTTTTGTTGGATATTTTCCAGGAAATTTTAATTTGTTGAAACCTTTTTTTTTTCTTCTGGATATAAACAGCAGTGGAGCAATTTTAACATTTGGGCATTTTCGGTTTTGAAGAACTAGAAGTTCAGAATCTACAGAAATAGGAAAAAGAAACAGGGGATAAAGAAGAAAAGTTTCCCCCCCCCCGGCAAAAAAAGGGAATGGAAAGGTTCCAGTTAGAAGCAGGAGATCTTGGAGAGTTATGGAGAATTTAGATTTAGGATTAAGAAGTTGTAAGCGATGTACAGTGTACAGTAAAGATCTGGAAGTAAATTAGGAGTGAGGATATAAAGGAAGGGCAGAGAGGGTGCAGAGAGAGAGAGAGGGGGTATCAACAAGAGAGAGAGGGGGGAACAGAAAGAGAGAGGTCAAGTATTGTTATCTAATACTAATAACTACCAAAGATCTATATATGGAATGTGGAGTGACGGTTAGAGTCATAGGAAATGGACTTGTCAACCCGAGTTCAAATCCTGGACGAGGTCGTTTGAATTTCACATTGCACTAATACCCTTGAGAAATATATGCATCCAACTATTCTCCCTCCAGCTATTGGTAAATAGTAGGGCAGACTTGTATCTTTAACCTCGACTAAGTAACCAGTCTAGGTGAATAAAAACTTTGAACTCAAACCTGTTAAACTCTGCTTAAGAATTTGACCTTGTGTTACATCCTACTCATGTGGAGGGGTTGGTAAATATATGTGGAACCCTGATATGTACTATCATTCCAGGTCAGAATTAATCAGTTGTAGCAATAAAGAAGTGGAGTCTCCCCACCGGATGGGGTTTAGTGTCATCCCCTGGACAAGAGGAGTTATGAATTTAATTTGTTTGAGTTTCTTAAAATAAGCAAAAAAATTGAAACCCAACACAAGATTCAATCAGATAACAACAGGACCAGAAAACTTGCAATTCATCAACAAGTTAAAAAATATCACAAATTATTTTTCTGATATACTCAAAGGTGTAGAATAAACATACTGAATTCCAATTACCATCGAATTGGTAACACAAGGCAACAAGGAAGTTGTAACTTAATATGAATCTTACCTTGTTGCAAGCCTACTGCAGAATGCTAGATTATTTATGAAGCATCATAACATTATAAAAACCAAGCAGCTAATCAGGAATGGAATCCCCCAAATACATGAATGGAGTATTCCTGAGTTCCATAAATACCAGCTGTTTTGAGCACCAGTCAGTAGTGCTTAGTTGCAACACAGACGGATGCTAATCACCCAACAAATTTCTACATGGCACTGAGAATAGGATTTCTACAAAAGGATAAAAAAGTTGGGTTTTATTATTAAAGTTCACAATCATTGTAAACAGCTAAACATTTTAGATTTAGTTGGTGGCAAATATTGTAATGGTTAGATTTGAAGGAAATGTACTTGTCAACCAGAGTTGAAATCTTGCATGAATCTGCATTTCACAGTGCTAATACCCTTGGGAAAGGTATGCATCCAACAACTCTCCTCCCAACTACGGGTGAATAGTAGGGCAGACTGGACTAGGACAAACAGTCTAGGAAAAGGAAAACTCTAAATGCAGATCTGTAAAACTCCGCTTAAGCAATTGACCTTGCATCACATCCTGTTGATGCAAAGGGGTTGGAATATATATAATATATATATATATATATTATATTTTTAGTTGTCATGTCAATGATTTAAGAATCAAAGTTCAAAATCATTTCAGACAATATCTCCAAAAACCTCTACTTGACCTGCGACCCTAATTGCTCATACATAATGAATAGTTTTACCAATTCATTTTGTAATGAAGTCTATAAATTAAAAATTTACAGTTAACTGTAAGAACTCAGAAATTCATATGGGTATGATAGACAAGTATTGACAGATTGACCTGGTTCTGGTTTAGTTTGGAGTATTTTACGGCATGTCAACTCTTGTTGGGTTATTTCATGCTAAAGACGTTTTGTTCTATTTATGCTTGATGGGTATTCAACATTTTTCTGTAAACTCAATTTTTTTTTAAACACATTTTTTTCCTTCAATTTAACCCATAGATAGGACCCTAACAGGTACTACCACTCTAGGTCAGAGTGGACCTGGGAGTAATGGTGATGAAGGGGTACTACACATTCCCCAGAGCTCCAGAATTGGTACCTCACCAACAGGGTTTAACATCATACCCAGGATATTGATACACAGACACTGCTTTCTAGCACATATATCATAAAAAGGCTTGGGGCTTGCCATAAGGGCAATAGGGTTGGGACCATCATATAGGTGCTAGGGTTTGATGTGACCAGCTGATTGATCAGAGGGGGCATTTACAACTGCCTGTCTAGTCTAGGGATCAAAGTACAGTGTTGCATGTCATGTCTTACTCCTCTGCAGAGGTGCAGTCAGTATATTCTAAAGCCACAGGTGGCAAGGCTGATTTACCTGGGAGCAGTTTTCTCATTGGTTAGTTTGGTCATGTGACCACTCAGTCCATGAGAATGATTTAGTTAGATTAGTCCGAGGCATGAAAGCAAACAGCCATACATGGCTATTCTCCTCACAAAGTTATGGATCTATTGAAGTCAGTAAGTCTACTGTTGGTTTGAATAACAGCAGCTAACTAAGTACAACTTAAGCAGTGTCCAAGACAGTTGGTATATATAGAAATCAAGAATGATCCATTCATGAATTTGGGTGATTCCATTCCTTGAGTTCTGATTGGCTGCTTGATTTGAATGACATTGTGGAGTCTTATAAATATCCTGTCATTCTCCAGTAGACTTTGTGACATTCGGGTTTGTATTTCAATTACAACCGTTTGTTGCCTTGTCTTCCCAGTTCAACGGTAATTGGAACTTTAATTATTCTTCAGGGTCTTAGGGGGAAAATATAAAAGACATTAAAAATCCACTGAGTCTTCATTTTCCATTAATAAGAAATAGACATGCAGAGATTCAAAAACACAAACCAATAAAAAAGACAGATGAAGAACTCAATCCAATCCGACCATCATAAAAGATATAGACAAGATAAGTATAATAAGAATAAGACTCTACCCACATTGGGTCAACAATAAACCTTGGAATAATGGAAACATGTTGCAGTATGGTAGAGTAGAAATTTAAACATAATGGTAATTCTGAATTTACAGAGTTTTGTCATTTCACTGACCTTAGGGCTGACCTCTGGTGTGTTTGGTCATCGAAGTGGGAGGTGAACTGGGAGTTTAGATAGTTCTAGTTTAGGTTTTCCAGGAGACAGATGCGTCTCTAAGATGGCGATTTTTTTTCTTGGACTAAATAAAAGACATCTGAAAATATCCAAATCTTTGCATCCATTACTAAAAGTAACAACAAACACAGATAAGATCCCAAGAGAATCAGACGAGAGGAATGGAGAATCAGTCCAGACCCAAACAGAGAAGAGACAACCCAATCCAGCATAGTAGCAGATAAATACAATGGGATGGTGAAGAAAGTAAGGAGGCTATATTACAAACAACTCTCCCTCCAGCTATGAGGAAATAGTAGGGCAGAGCTTTTTAACCTTGAGTAAGTAACCAGTCTAGGAGAAGGAAAACTGAATTCAAACCTGTTAAACATTGCTTAAGAAATTAACTGTGTCACATCCTGCTCTTGCAGTGGAGTTTGGTAAATGCACACACACATATATATATATATATATATATATATATATATATATATATATATTTCCCAAAGAGAATACTCCACACTTTCCAGAGCTCCAGAAGTGTAATGTCACCAGCAGATATAGTTTTAGTGTCACACGCAGTACATATAAGAAGTCTAATCATTACACTAGTATTAAACGACTATGATGTAATAGAGTTTTATTTCTAGGACTAAAGATAAAAGATAATGAATTCTTTGATAACAGAGTCTGCATTTTCAATTGTAACAACATTTCTTCCACTTTTTACTGTAAGGAAAGTTTTCTACCTTCAAACGCAAGAATGGTAATTTATTAAGGAGAAAAGAAAAAAAAAAATGGTCATTTACAGTCAAAGAAAAGAGAAAAATTCAAAGAGAAGAAGAATCAATTTCCATCAGGAATTCTTCAAAGAATTTCATTTGGTTTGTATTTTTGATCTTAGGAAAGCAAATTCCTAAGAAGAGACGATTAATTACAAATTACTTTGTCTCATAATTGCTTATTTTATAAATGTACGAATATAAGGGTATGATTTAATTACCAGTGAACATCTAAAAGTTTGGTATATATATATATATATATATATATATATATATATATATATATATATTCTTCAAATGCTGTTACCACATATTCACTGTAGTAGCATTAGTAGTTAATCCACAAAGTGTTCAATATATTTCATAAAGTATAAAGCATATATAGATGGAGGAAAAAGTTTTTCTCTCTACCATGTTTTTGATGTGAAGAAGGTGTACTTTGAACACCAAAACCATGGTAGAAAGAAAACATTTTTCTACAAATATATATATATATATAATTAAAGAAATAACAAAAGACTTAGAGACCTGGAGTCTTTTGTTATTTCTTTAATTATATATTTGCTCTGTGACTCAACAATAAGAGCACACATTGAGCTCTCAAACTGCAACAGCTGTTTTAAAAAAAAACCCTATGTCGTAAGGAAGATTTCTTCTCTGGACTTTTGGATTATATATATATATATTATCCAATTGCCCCTGTAACTTTTTCATTGCAGCGGCATTAGTAAATTATCCAAAAGTGCTCAATATATCAAAAGCATAGAGCAGTAGTAATAATGGAAAAGAGTTAAGGGTCTACCATGGTTTCGATCTAAATGATCTCATCAGGACCCTACCTATATTTGTCAATGATGTCATTTAGTTTGACAGACTTAATTAACTATAAGTTAGGATCCTGATGAGATCATTTAGACTGAAACCATGGTAGATCACAATTACTATTTCTACTATATATACATACACACATGCGCACACACCCACACATTTTTTACCCTGTTAGTGGCCTAATATTAGGTACATACCTCTATAATCTTCCTTTCCATTACTGAATAACAAGCTTAATCCTTGCTGGATACCCAACACTTGTGACCTTGTGTCACATCCTACCCATGGCAAACAGCTGGATAAATAAGGGCATCCCATTGTTGTGTAAATGTTAAAACACAAATCTTGCAGATCCATTACAACTGAACGGCAAGTTCAATCCCTGCTTGATGCCTCATACTTGCAATCTTGTGTCATATCCTCCCATGCCAAATGGGTTGGGTAAATACCAACTTCTGGTTAGTAGAGGCATCCCATCCTCATGGTATGGTTAGCAAGCTAGTCTTGCAGTTCCATTACAACTGAATAGTTGGATACCACCTACTTGCGACGTTGTGTCAGATCCTATCCATCTCAAATGGGTTGGGCAAACAGAGGGTTCCATCGTGGGTTAATGGTTAGCAAGCTCAACTCACAGATCCATTACTACTGAAGAGCAAGTTCAATCTTAACTGGATGTGCCAGACTTGTGACCCATGCAACCTGTGGTGAATGGGTTGGGTAAATATTTATCTCTATAATTTCCATTCATGGTTTTATGTTAAGATTTCCTTACTTTCTGGTTTGGTTTGATTTGTTTTATGGCATATCAACCTCAATGGGTTATTTAATGCCAAACAACATTTTGAAATAAATTCATTCTTAATGGATATTCAATTTTTCTATAAACACATTTTTATATTTAACCCATAGAGGGGACCCTAACGGATACAACCACTCCAGGTCAGAGTGGACCAGGAAGCAATGGTGATGAAAGGGTGCTCCACATTTCCTAGACCTCCAGAACTGGAACCTCACCATCAGATAGAGTTTAATGTCATTCCCAGGACATGAAAACCCTCAGCCACCGCCTTCTAGTACCCATGTGATAAAAAAGGCTTGGGGGCTGCCATAAGGGCAATAGAGTTGGGACAATCATATAGGTGCTAGGGCTTGACATGGCCAACTAGTTGATCAGAGGGGCCTTTCAGACCGACTGTCTAGCCTAGGTAAGGACCTAAGTGGAGTGTTGCATGTCATGGACTGCTCAGCCACTAGGAATCCATCCATGCTTTCTATATGCCCCTTATGCATATCTAAAATTCTTTATTTGATAAAACAAAAATAGCATGATTTCTATTAGAGCAATACTCTTAAAATACTGAGATAATTATTAGGAATTTGTTTTATATTATTTATACTGTTAGTCGTATCTATATATATCGCATACCACGCAATTCTATTTATATATACAACTAAATAGCAGTTTACAGTGTTAATGGGAAGACTAATTTGTATATTGATCTTAAAACATTTGATTTTAATAAACATTTGTTTGGTATTATCAATTTCTAATTGTTTGGTTTTATTTTGATATGACTAAAAAAAAAAAAAAATAAAAAAAACAACAAAAAAACCCTGTCACTAAATCTTTAAAGAAATCCATTAACAAAAATATATAACTAATTTTCTTCTTTACTAATTTAGTCAAATAGATAAACTAGAAAAAATTAGCAATGAAAGACAGGAGTGATGAGAAGAGGTAGCATTCAAGCTGTTTTTTTTTTATTCAGTTATAATCCCCTTCTTTCAAATAAGTTTAAAATGATTTAATTCTAAAGAATATTACATTCTATTTTTTTATTAATTGTTTTTTTGCTTTGCCACATATTGATTTTATTTTATATTCATACATGCACGAAGCATCCTAATGAATAATCTTATATAGAAATCAATTAAAATAAGTGTAATCTTTATATATGTGTTCTTATTTAGTTTTTTTTGTTTTACTAATTTAATAAAAGTAAAGTCGTCGAGGTGACCTAATGCCGGTATGAGCCATACAGTGAAGGAATTTATCCCCTTTTCACTCGTGCTAGACTCAAGAGATTATTTTAGCATCAGAGGTGGAGCACCACACCAACCATCAGTTCCTCACTTTACCACACAAATCCCTGTGCTGATCATATGCTGAGTTGGCAAAGGTTGGTATTGAACCAGGAACCTTGTGATTCCTATCTGGACACTCTACTAACTGAACTAATATAACATTACATTAAAACTTAGATATGTGTGCCCTGTGGAGTGCATATATTTTTGCTAGTTTCTATCATAAACTTTAGCAACTTTGATATAAACTGGGAAGTTCCATAGACAATGTCTGGCCCAGATGCCATGATTTACATTTGTTAATCTCACATGTCCAAAGAATGAAAATAATTCACTGTTATTCACTACAATGGCACACATATCATTCGTATTTAGATAAATGCCAGGTTACAATATATAAACAATATTTTTCGCTTGCAGGTGCATTTAAATTTAATGGGGTCATTTATGGTTTATTACTGCTATTCCATTAGGATATAAATTTCAAACCTGGGGATGGGGGGGGGGGAGATTTGATAGATAAGTCAGGTGTTTCTTTATTGTAAATTTTCCAGGTAAAAACAGACTTATCTATAAAAATAAATGTTAAAACTTTATTTCTCTAAATTTTTGAGATGAGGCTTGATTATTTGTATTAGTTCGATTAGTTGGACTATTGTCCTCATCTTTATTGTCATCTGTAGAATGAACATCATACTCACCCTCACAGGAAGGCTGTGACTAGCGTCCAGTCACTAGACAAAAAAAAAAAAAAAAAAAAAAAAAAAGAAAAGAGTAACCAAATACACTCTGTAGCAACTGAGAGGATATGGTCAAGTGTTCAGTATATGAGGATAAAAATATACACACTAAAACCACCAACTAATCAGAATCTTGGAAATAGACTTGACCATGCCACAAAGTAGAATAGCCAAAGCTGTTATTTAAATCACTTACCAAGTCTGGATTCTCAGAAGCAGATTCAACTTGCAACACAGTTGAATAATGATCAGTCTACACAAGTCTCTACATTATCTATACAATGTTTCTGACGATGAGCCCTCTGGCCCCCCCAAAGTTTGACAAGAAGGTTCCTAAGTCTGACAAGAAATACCTTAAAACTTTATCTATACAGAAGTTACCCCCCTCTGATATTGTAAAAGCAATACAACACTCACCGTTGTAGTGAGATTCCAACTAGCATCAAGTTGGCAGACAAGGGACTGGAGCAGGCTGCAATTCAATATAGTCTCCACATTGCTGAGAGCATAATACAGAATGATGCATATTTATCTAGCACCATATCCACACTAAGACCAGCAATCAATCAGGACTCAAGAAATTGCCTTCTAGCACATCTATTAATAATGGAGATTTGCTTCCGGTTTTTGTCTGTAACAAAAACTGTCACTGCTTACGTCACATTACCCAAAATCGTCATAGCATAGAATAAATACACTGAAAATTTGAACATACAACATTAGACAGTCCTCTTTTTTTTTTAAAACAAATTTTAATAAATACATGTCTGGTATTATATATCTATATATAGTTTGCTTTATTTTAATACATATTTAAAGTTTATATTTCAAATTGTTTTATTTTTAATCCTTTAATGAATTTGATGATTTTACTTACTTAGGGTACAAACTCGCTGACATTGAATTTTTTATTCCCACCCCTCAGGCAATATGTTTCAAAAATCTATTTTTACATCGCCTGGAGGGTTTTTTATTTTGCTCGTAAGTGTAATAGAGTTGGGGGGCAATCATATAGAAAAGGAAAAGATAGACTTCAGATGCAAGTATGGAATATTCTGGAGTGCCATAAATACCAATTGATTCATGAACAAATCCTGTTAACAATGTACATCTATTTATCCAACAGTTTCATCATGGTCACAAAGTAAAACACAAACAGCTGCATACAGGATTTGAACTCAGGTCACCAATTCTATTTCCTACAGCAATAACATTTATACTAATTGTGCTTCCTAAAAGTTGAATACTAATCAGTTTAACACAAATCTCAACAAATAGAATCTATTGTTTTATAGAATCATGAATAGACCTTCGTTTATCATCTTTTTTTCTACCACCATCAAACAGTGTGTGATACAGAATTGGATTATTATTATTTGAAAAATGGAACATTTTAACATGGACTTTACTATGTAAGATGTACATTAATTTTATTAGCATTGAAAGTGAAATTGGTTTACACTTGATATGGCTAACACGAGCCAAGTATTCTTAGAGTTGCCATCTTAGAAAATGTTATAATTCACAGAATGCCATACAATTATCTCCCTTGTCTTGAGATTTAATCAACACTGAAACAAGTAATACATTAAGTTATATTTCTAGAATCACCATTTCATACTCACCTTCACAGGATGGCTGTAACTAGCGTCTAGTTACCAGACAAAATAGGGAACTGTAACTGAATACAGGCTCTGTACTACCTACCAGTACACAATCATGTTTTGGGTAGATATGGATCAAAGTATCTACACTAAAGCCAGTGGCCAATCATAATCCTGGGAAGGAGCTTGGCCAAGGTACATAGTGGAATGACCTAACCTGCTATATAAACCACCTACCAACTCTGGATTCTGAGAACAGATTCAACTTGCAATACAACTGAATACTAATCCCCTTATATGACATTCTACAAGATTTCTCCTTCCTTGCATTGCCATACACAAATATAACACCGAGGACACACTTTAAAATTATAGATGATAACTTTTAATGAGGGACTGACAAAAAAGACATTTTAATTAATTTTAATTCACGATGAGTTTTCTTCTCTAATTGAGTCATCCTCCAAAAAATTCAAAAAGGGAAAATGGTTTCAAAGAATTTCTTAGAATTTGATATTCAATCATTTTTAGAGTTTCCTTTCAATATAAGACATCTATAATGAAAATCTAATTAAGGGAAATCATTTACTCAATTATATCCGTGTCCACACAGAAACAAAGAAAACCAGGAAATCTATACAATATAGCTGGTCCCCATTTGCCAACTGTCAGTAGCAGTAAGGAATAAGTTCAATATTCTTCAGAAGACAGCAGAAATAATGAATATGAAAACCTTGTCAGCACCCACTTAGAAGCAGCAGCTGAATGCATACTGATCAAACTAAGAGCCAAATACACTGTCCCCTGGGAGACAAAAGCAGTCAGAGAAAAGAGAAATAATATCTTTTTTAAAAAGCCAACAAACACCAATGTGCAAAATCTTAAGAAAGCCCAGAGAGATTTAAGTAAAACCTACAAAAAAGAACAAATATATCCAAGGGCAATTAAACAAAATCAGAAATTCTGTAGAAGATAGTTGTGTCAATATCCTAATAACTTTTATGGTTTCTTGGATTGGACACAGAAATTTTGTAAAATAGTCAAATTGAAAAAAAAAAAAAATGCACATTTCAAATTTCATTTGATTTATAACATCAAAGTGCTGTAATTAAAAGTTCTACAAATAAAATATTTGTTATTGATTAATTTAAACATTTTCCCACTGCACATCAGAAAGAAAAAATTAGTTTTAAATTTTCTTAAATTCAAAATCAAGACATGTGCACAACTAATAAAATTATAAAGTGCTGATGTCTAGAATGTTGGTTGGTTGGTTTTTATGGCATGTCAACCCTTGTTGGGTTATTTTATGCCGAAGATGTTTTGTTTTATTCATTCTTGATGGGTACTCAACATTTTTTTAAACTCAATTTTTTTTTAACACATTTTTTCAAAATTCAATTTTTTCTATTTAACCCATAGATGGGACCCCAACAGGTACTACCACTCTGGGTCAGAGTGAAGAACTGGGAGTAATGATAATGAAGAGGTACTCCACATTCCATTGAGCTCTAGAATAGGAACTTCACCCTCAGATAGAGTTTAACGTCATACACAGGATACTAAGAGCCTTAGTTATCGCCTTCTAGCACATATGATAAAAAGGTTTGGGGCTTGCTATAAGGGCAATAGGGTTGGGACAATCATATAGGTGCTAGGGCTTGACATGACAAGACAATTGATCAGAGGGGCCCTCTGTCTAGCCTAAGTTAGGACCAAAGTGGAGTGTTGCATGTCAGATAGCTCCGCTACCAGGGTTCCATCCTTAAGCAACACAGGTTACCACCCATGGTCAACAGGTGGATCCAGGGGGTGGGGGGTTACCACTCTGTAAAGGGGCAGTCAGTGTATTCTAAAGCCCCAATCGACAGGGCTTCATGAGATTTGTAGTTAGAGCTGAAATTTTCCTCTCAACACTCTTGGTGTGAAGGAAGAATTTTCAATAACAATTATTGAATTAAGAACTTTCTAACGCCTCATTTAACTATGTTTCCTCTCAACACTCTTGGTGTGAAGGAAGAACTTTCTAACGTCTCATTTAACTTTTAGTTAAAGTCATTTTTAAGATTAACTTTACACTATTTTTTTGGCAATTAAAACCAAAACTTCAAAAATATCTAAATGACTGTCATCTTCATTTTTTGGGCAAAAAGTACTAATCTGTTTTTATTTGCCTAGGAATCGCAAAGTTCCAAGTTCGATACCAGTCCCTGCCAACTTAGCGCATCAGTAGCACAGCTTCAGTGACCTTATCTGTGTGGTAAAAGCATCTGGGAGCAGATGGTAGGTGTCGCGCACCACCTCAGTGTTGATATTCCATAAAATAAAACAACCAAAACTATCTTGTGTTATTTCATGCGTACGGGGGGGGGGTAGGAAATCTCATTTATTGTACATTTAGATTTACAGTTTTTGTGCATTTCTTTCATAAGTGTTTTTTTTTTTTATTGTGATAAATTAAATCTTATGTTTCATGTCCATTTCTTAAGGTATGATTTTGTCTGCATCTTTTAGTTGATACTTTGGATAGGACATGGTTATTTAAGATTTTACAAGTTTTTTTTACATTGATAATTCTACTTTGATTTGAAATCAGTAAAAAACTGAAAGTTTAACTGACTTTCTCACATGTGATTCTCTGCTATCCTCTATCTAGTAAAGTTGGCAGAGTAGCCTATTGTCAGCATCAACCGTTCAGCAAGGAAGTTTATCCCCTTTACACAAGTGTTTGACCAGAGAGATTGTTTTTCTTTCTTTTGGCATCTGAAGTCGAGCACCACACTTTACTGCACAGATCTAAGCTCTACTACACATGCATCGAGTTACCAAAGACTAGTATTGAACCCAGAACCTTCTGATTCTTAAGCGGATGCTCTGCTGGCTGAACTAAACTGGCCCATTACTAACTAGTAATAATTTTTGTTATTACAAAGAAAGTATTTTTGTTATTACAAATAAAATATATGTTGTTGTATAGTCCACGTATACTCATTTGTTGGTATATCTGGTGAGTCTAGTTCCCAGTGTGAATACATTATATTTATATATCTATTTATTTTTGGGGGTTTTGTGTGAAGCATGGGCTGTGAAATGAATAAGAAACTCAGTTGGTGTTTAATTGATATGTTTCAATTAATTTCAATCTATATTTCGGACATTCAAGCTTCTTTTGGTCAAGTTATTATTAAAGCCCATACACTGTCTATTGAATATCAAGAACATTAGTTTCTAAACTAAAGAGGCAATATCAACAGCTGCGAATAAAACAGTGACCGATACAAAACGTTGATGAGCAGTTATTTTTCCAAATTCTTAAATTAGGTCCTATAATTGTGTTTTTAGCAATTTTTTTTCTTTCAATTCTCTGCTATACTCTATCTAGTAAGTAAATTTGACAGAGTGGCCTATTGTCAGTATCAGACGGTCAGTGAGAACCTGGTTTATTGTACACTAGAAGCGTCTACCCAGTGTTACCGGGGGGGGGGGTAAAAAGGTAGTTGCTCAGATCTATTATTATTGAATCACGAGTTGGATGCTCACAGGATGCCCCATTAAAATCACTATGCAAAATAAAAAATTGCATCAATCTAGACATTCTGAAAAGAAACATTAATATCTCCTATTTAAAATATTAAATGCAAAAAATAAAAAATAAATAAAAATTCCATGCTGTTATCAAAGATTTTATTTCTTAATTATCTTTACGAATATAAATCAAATCTTCATTATTTTTGCTCAAAAAGCAAGATATGATGATAGTGAATGTGTATATATATATATATATATATATATATATATGTCATTAATTGTTTTATTTTCATAGTTACATATATATACACACACACACACAGATTGCCCTTTATGTATGTATGGAAGATTTATATTTACATTTTTTGTGCAGTTGTTTCTTTTATTGATAAATTAAAATCTTAAAAGTTTTCATGTCTGATTCATGACATTGAAGTTGACAAAACGTGTTACACTGTTAAATGACATTTACATAAATCTGCTTTTTACTCTTCTTTAATATTAGGAAATATCCGTGAGGCATTCAATTATCACTGATCTTTAAGGTTCTAAGTTTCAATAAGGGAATTCAGTGTACGCATGAATGAGGAACATTAACATTAAAAATAAATAAAGACAACTCTTCCTGATATATATATATATATATATATATATATATACACACACACACATATAACATTCTCTTTTACAATATTGAGATAAAAGGTCAACATGTCATGTGTGGAGATAATAATGCAGCCATTGAGAAACTGAAAAGTCTAAAAAAATAAATAGATAAATAAATTAAAAAAGTAGATATTAACAAGAGAACTGATTTGCTGGAAGCTTCTTGTTAAGAGAATTTCTTATACTTTCAATGGAACTCTCCAAATATGAAAACAATAAACACCTCTTGCTAAAAGCAGCTCTGTCTTTTGACATGATTAAACCTTTCTATAAAGAAACCAAGTATATATTTCTACCAACCCCGCCACATGAGTAGGATGTGACACAAAGTCAATTTCTTAAGCGGAATTTAACAGGTTTGAATTCAGACTTTTCCCTCTCCTAGAATGGTTGCCTAACCGAAGTTAAAGAGCCCAGTTTGCCTTACTTGTTAACCATAGCTAGAGAATAGGTGGATTCATACCTTTCTCAAGGACATTAGTATTGAAGTAAGTCAGACAGTCACCAATTGGTTTGAGCAATGTGACTGGCCAAGCCTAACCATGAAGTTACTAGTTCTCCAATGAACCCACTATAACAGCTTAAATAATTACTGCCACTGCTGCCAGGAAGAGTCCATTAAGCTGAGGAGGTGTTTTACTGTTCCACTGTCCAATAGTTAACAATCTGTAACAGTCATTTCCAGACTGCAGGTTCAATCCTGGCTAAGGGTGAAAGTAACACAGAATAACAATTAACAGTATTCTACAATTAGCATAATGTGAAATACAAACAGCCTTGAACTCATCTTGATGTATCCATTTCTATACAACAGTAACCATTATACCATGTGCCTACTCAAGAATATTTGTGTGTGTATTTGAGATATCGATTGATTGGTTAGTTAGTGTTTTTATGACATATCAACCCTTGTGGGCCACCCAATGTCAAATCAGGTCTGTTTGTATACAGTGGTAACTTGGCTTATCTTGGTACCAATGAAAACTGATATATTGTTTCAAAGCAATTTTAAAAGAAATTAAATATACAAAACCTTCACAATATATTCATATAACTAGCAAATATATGCACCCTCCGGGTGCAAGTATTTAAGTTTTAATGTAATAAAATATATTGAATTAAAAAGGCTTATGAAACTAAATAAGAATGCGGATAAAAAGATTTGAAACAGAGTGGGGTATAATTGAAAAATAGAACAAATGAAACTTACTCTTCTTTCACTCCCATCTTTCATTACTAAATTTTCCAAATTTAACTATTTAGTTAAAATAGGAAGTAAAGAATAAAATTGCAGTTATTTCTTCTTGTTAATGGATTTATTTTAAGATTTATCCCAGAGATTTTTGCTCATATTCATTAAGATAAAACCAAACAATTAGAAATCAATAATACTAAGCACATATTTATTAAAATCAAATTTTTTAATATCAATATGCAAATTAGCTTTCTTGTTCACACTAAACTGCTATTTCTCTTAATGATTCTTGTAGAGCTGTTAAACCATCTAACAGATAATGAGACTATCATAAATCCAATTGGAAAAAAGTAAATCTATACATATATAAAAGGGCACTTGGTGTGTATGTATATCCAAATAAAACTATGAAAATAAAACAATTAACTACAATGTAAATATATATATACACATTAAATATCACTGGTTCTTGCTTTTTGTGCAAAAACTATGAAGATTTGATTTATATTTGAAGAAATTTAAAAATCAAAATATACATAGAAATAGCATTGAAATTCTACTTAAAAATGTTCAGCATTTGTAAATCTCTAAAGTAAACAAATCAATACACCAGTATTTTGTGTCCTCCCCCTCCAGGTGACACTGGTTAGCCACTTCTAATTGTTTTATAAGGGTTGAACATAGAAAATATATTTTAAAAATATTATTGAGGCTAAAGATAGTACTGGACATGCCTTTCCATATTTTGTGAGGAGACAATGCCTATAACCTATGACGATATTTCAAATACTGTATAGTAAGGTTGAATGCACAACAAGCCCTTCAAAAAGCCACCAACGGTGTGAGTGTAGAAAGCCTGTTGTGAAGTTCCTAAGCCACCTGCAGGCCGTAACACAAAGCGGGGAAATTTTTTAGTCTGAATATACACATTAAAATTATGAACAAGAATATGCACCCTCCAGTCAGAAGTATTTTAGTTTTAATGTAATTAAATATATTGAATTAGAAAGACTAACAAAATTAGATAAGAAATCATATAAAAAGATGACATTTTAATTATATTCCAATTGCTTTCTATATAAAATTATTCATATGATTGATTTTAAGAATAAACAATGATATTAGAGATTGTAAAGATTTGTGTAGCCTGATCAGTATTCAACTGTGTTACAAGTTGAATCTGCTTCTGAGAATCCAGATTTGGAAAGTGGTTTAAATAATAGGTTCGGCTATTCTATTATGTGGCATGGTCAAGTCTATTTCCAGGATTTTGATTGGCTGGTAGTTTTAGTGTGTATATTTTTATTCATATATACTGAACACTTGACCATGTCCTGTTAGTTGCTACAAAGTGTATTCGGTTATATTGAAGGAAGTCAGTCAGTCAGTCAGTCAGTCAACAATTGGTTTGAACAATGTGACTGGCCAAGCACAACTGCAACAGTGTCAAGACAGCTGGTACTTATGGGAACTCAGAACAGTCCACTCATGCATTTGGGTGATTCCATTTCCTGAGTCCTGATTGGCTGCTTGGTTAGTATGATCCTCTGAGGCTTCATAAATCCTGCCATTTTGCAGTAGTCTTCGCAGCAAACCAGAATCATAATGGGTTACGACTGCTTGCTGTCTTGTCAATTCAACGGTAATTGGACTTAGTATGATTATTCTACAGGTTAGTCTTTTTTTTATCTGGTGACAGAATGCTAGTCACATCCTTCCTGTGAAGGTGAGAATTATGTTTATTCTATAGCAAGGAGAATAATTTGAAGAAATTTCATTTTCGAATTATTGTTCATTTCTAGCTAGCTAGCTAGCTAGCTAGATAGATAGATACAGATTCAGTATTGATACTTTTTGAATACATCTGAAATAAAATCGCATGTCTATTGTAGCAAATGGCATGAGTGGAACTTGTAATCTTTGACGGAATTAAGTGAGGGTGTAGGGGTTGAAGAACTTTTATTTCCTTCTCACTAGAAAAATATAATCAGTTGTCTCCTGTGCAACAGTTGCAGCAGACCATTGTCTGAAATAGGTAAATTCACTTCACAGTTTATGGTGCTTCTCTGAAAAGAGTTCAAGTCATTATGGTATCTTGACAGACCGACGCCATTCTTGGAAAATCTAATGCTGGAATTTGGATAAATTGTCCTACTGACTATGATTTCGGAATTTTGCCCACACCAAACCACATTGCTGGCATTTTGCCCAAAGTAATAATGTTCATTCTATATGAACAAGTTCTTTAAGAGCAATATCTTTTAGATTTTATTTAATTATTAAGTAGGACGTTTGCTAACTGTGAAGCTCCAAGTATAGGTTATAGGAGCAATTACCCAGAGTGCAAAGTTCAAGGGAGTATATGCCATGTTTCGGAGATAGTAAAGATGAGAAAAATATTTTTTTAAATTAAACCAAATAAAAACAATCAAAATAAGAAAATACCTACATGTGACATTAGATAAAATACTCAACTAAAATAAGCAGAACCTGTGGATATACCACAGTATATTTTAATTATTACAACATTTGATATGTTTATTTAAGGGTTATTGCTAAATAGTTCAATATGTAAAAATTATAATAATCTTTTTTTTTTTTCTTTCTTTTCATTATATTCAATTGAAACAGATTAGCGTTATTGCTTCTTGCACACTCACTCTTTTGTGCATTTTCTTTCTTTATAAAAATACAGAATGGTCCATCATTTAGCAGATGTGACAACACTCATGAGAAATAAGAATTCAGTGATTAAGCGACACTAGATAATCAGGATTTAGATTTTTGCATTTCATCTTGGGTGATTTGGATGGTCTCATTTTTAATCAGAGGGTGATAAAGGATGATAACGGTCAGAAGGTAAAAGGAACAAGCATATTAATATATAGATGATTGATTTTAATGGCATGTCATCCCATCCAAGGTTATTTTATGCCAAGCAGTAAATTTTAAGAGATGGTCCAATTTATTGTTATGTTTTTTTTTCCAAGAAGTTTTCTTGATTTTGACAGTTATCAGCTGTTGATTGTTGCTTTATGGATGAAGAATAATTAAAGTTCCAATTATCGTTGAACTGGGAAGACAAGGCAACAAACGGTTGTAACTTAATACAAACCTGAATAGTCACAAAGTCTACTGCAGAATGACAGGGTATTTATAAGACTGCACAATGTCATTCAAATCAAGCAGCCCATCAGAACTCAAGGAATGGAATCACCCAAATTCATGAATGGATCATTCTTTATTTCTATATACACCAACTGTCTTGGACACTGCTTAAGTTGTACTTAGTTAGCTGTTGTTATTCAAACCAACAGTAGATGGATTGCAAATCATTTTGAAGGAAAAGCTTATAGGTTAAAGTCCAAATTATATTTTTGGGTGGGATTTTATTTCCTTTGGGAAGCACAAAATATCATCTATGCAGACATATATATATATATATATATATATATATATATATATATATATCCCTCATGTTGTTTATATTGTAACAGCAAAATCAACACATTCTATTAGAATATGTTTAACAGCCTTGGATGTGTTGACAAGCTATGCATTCTAATCAACTAATGTAAACACTACATCATGTAGTATAAATATTGTCAGGAAAACAGATTGATAGTGAGGTTGATTCTCACTGGGTGTCCCATACTTTTGCTTAGCTAAGCTTAGTAAATGAAAACTACTGATGGAAAATGAAATACTGAGTATACTTAAATTTACTCAAGATTCCAGTTTAGCTCAGTCAGTAGAGCACCCACATCATAATAGCAAGATTCCTAGGTTGATACCAGCCTGCATCAACTCAGCATATGAGTATCACACAAATAAGATTACCCAATTTGTGCTAAAGTGATGGTAGGTGCGGTGCTCCACCTAAAAAAAAAAAAAAAAAAAAAAAAAAGAAACAATCTCCCTGGTCTAGTGCTTGTGAAAAGGGAATACATTCCATTGCTGTATGGCTGATACCGACAATAGGCGTTCCAGTTTCAGGGTTTTCTTTGACTGAAAGAAAAAAAATCTACAGCAAAGTGGACAGTTTGGCTAAACGAATTTCTTCTTGTGATTTAATTATGATAAATCTTTGGAATTCTGTTATTTCATTTTCAGAATCTGAGATAAAGAGGCTTTGATTGGGGAGTTTTGTTTATTTATTAGCCTGAGTTTTGGACACCTAGCGCAATGGATATAAGGGTCGAGATAATACAGTTCTAAATAACAATCATCTGGAGGTTGCAGGTTCCATCCAGACAACAGGCGAAAATAACAGAATACTTAGCATAGCTGAACACTTGCACCCGGTCATGGTTAACTGAATGAGAACTATTTATTCCAATGAATTAAATAAAGGGGTTGGTTCGAAGTTACATGAAGGCCCCTAATAATGACATGGATACACCAGTAAAAACCTACATCAGGCTCCTGAGGTTCAACAAGAAATACCAGAGGGCACATCAGCTGAAATGTTGTGTATGTAGAATAAACATCATAGTGGTAAAAAAAATCCCAATTACTGTCGAATTGGTAAGACAAGGCAACAAAGAAGCTGTAACTCAATACAGATCTTACCTTGTTGAAAGCCTACTGCAGAATGCAGAGTATTTATTAAGCATTATAACACCACAGAAACCAAGCAGCCAATCAGGATTCAAAGAATGGAATTACCCAAATGCATGAATGGAGTATTCCTGAGTGCTATAAATACCAGCTGTTTTATGCTCCAATTCAGTTGTACTTAGTATAGTGTTGGTTTGAACAACAGCAACTAACTTACTTCAACAGTGGACAAAATAAAACTTTCTTCTTTTTTGTCAGATTTTGGAAAATTTTCAAAGTGATTTGGTATTATAGACCTGAGTGAATAAAGAGCCATGTCTGGACAGAAGGAGAATATTTGGTTAAATACCTTTCCCAAGGGCTTAAATAGTATCTGGAATGCAAGCAGCTTCATCCAGGGTTTGCACATAGTTGTATGATTTAAAGTATTCTTATCTAATACTAATATTTATGATTTTAAGTAATCGTTTCTATTTGATAATAATCATTTGTTTAGAACAATCATACTAAGTTCCAATTGGTAAGACAAGGCAACAAGGAGCGGTAACTTTATATGGACCTAACCGTGTTGCAATCCTACTGCAGAATGCCAGCGTATTCATGAAGCCTCATAACATCATAGAAACCAAGCAGCCAATCAGGACTCAAGGAATGGAATCACCCAAATACAGGAATGGACTATTCTTGAGTTCCATAAGTACCATCTGTTTTGGGCACTGCTTCAGTTGTGCTTAGTCAGTTGCTGTTGTTCAAACCAACAGTATACTGACTGATTGACTTCAACAGTTTGCACACAGTTATGAATTTATCATAAAGTTCTGCCCCTCAACTAGATACTTTATGATTGCTTGGGAGTCTGTTTTATTCACTTTTAGATTTGTCTTGCACCATTCAATTTTGTGTGGATCTCTCCCACGCAGAAATTAAGACAGAAATCGGAATTAGTTTTTCTAGTTTATTAATTGGCTCCTCTGGGTTTGAGGCTTTTAACATTTTGAACAATTCTCAAATAACTAATAATGATAATCGGTTATTTCCTATAAGTCTAGCATAAACAAAGGGGAACCACTCTTTACAGATAAATTATTTACTTATTTTCCCATTAAACTAACACTAAACCCTAACCCTGTCATTTTTCCTAGTAGATCAATAAATAAATTATTTATCAGTCAAGAGTGGTTCCCCTTTGTTTATGTTAGAATTATAGGAAATAACCTGATAATCTTTAATAAATGAATAGGACTTCAAATATATATTCTACATACAATTTGAACATAATTATATGGTATCAAGTATTACTATCCAATACAAATAATTTTTAAACATATTTGTCCCAGATATGGGACCCTAACAGGTACTATCACCCCAGTTTAGAGAGGACCTGGGAGTAAGGACAATGAAGGGGTACTTCACACTCTCAAGAACTAGATCTTCACCACCAGATACGGTTTAGTGTCGTACCAAGAAATCTTAGATGAGGCTGGTAGCATTCCACATAGAGCCACTACCTTTGGGAAAGGTATGAATCCAACCATTCTCCCTCCAGCTATGGGTAAATAGTAGGACAGACTAGGTTCTTTGTATGGAAACCAGTGTAGGAAAAGGAAAAACTGAATTCAAACCTGTTAAAATTCACTTATAAAAGACCTTGTGTCACATCCTGTTTCTGGAGGGATTGATAAATACATACCCAACACAACTTTTTTTGAGGGGGAACAGGGAATACAGTCAATATATTCTAAGCCCTGCCAACAGGGTTGTCCAAATAAGAACATTGTAGAAGAATTCCAATTACTATCAAATTGGCAGACTAGGCAACAAGGAAAGCTGTAACTCAATATGGATCTTACCTTGTTGCAAACCTACTTCAAAATGCCAGGTTATTCATAATAGACCATAACACTACAGAAACCAATGAATGGAATCACCCAAATGCATAAGTACCAGTTGTACTAAACTAGTTGCTGTTGTTCAAACCAACAATATACTTACTTCAACAAACGTTCCTCAATCTTTTGGCTAAGAAGCATATATACCATTACTAACGTTTCAATTGCAGATGTTTTGATATGCACGACGCCCCCCTCCCCCCCCAGCCCTTAAGAGATGTGCCATAAGCTGAAATTTCAGAGGCAGAATCTGCAATCAACTAGATTGGGGGGGGGAACCACAGATAAAGTTTGAAGGAATAACAAGAAATTGGAATTAAACTTTATTCCAACTGATGCATCAAATTGCATGTCATTTCAGCCTTTAGAGTCTTGTTAATGCAACTTGCCAGTTTATTTGCAAAACAGATTGGAAAATCGAGGGATTGGAAAAATTAATTCTTTACTTTCACAAATAAGAAATTTAGAATAAGAATAAAAAGAAAATATTGTTTAGTTGGTTATTCTGTTTAATGGCATATCAACCTTTCTGGGCTACTAAATGATTTTTTTTTTTTTGTATAAATGATTGATCGGTAAATTTGAACAATAATAAAAAAAGGTATTTTCCAGGATGTGTGGATATACCTCTACTACAAAATGCCAGAGGATTTATCAAGCAGCCAATCAGGACTCAAGGAATGGAATCGCCAAATACAGGAATGGACTATTCTTGAGTTCCATAAGTACCAGCTGTTTTGAGCACTAGTTCAGTTGTGCTTAGCCAGTTGCCGTTGTTCAAACCAACAATATACTGACCGATTGACTTCAACAGTTTGATATGTTTACTTAAGAGCTAAATAGTTCAATATGTAAAAAGAATAATAATATATATATATATATATACACACACACACACACACACATTGAAAATTGAAAGGAATGCTGGGATAAATGTGACAGATCCCAAGAGGAGCCCTTTGAAGAAGACTAAAGGCACCATTTCCCTAGGTAGGCTAGTTTTGGGTTATCATCCAAGGGTTGGATACTTTACAGACAAACCTCTTACATTTGTAGTACATTCATATTATACATGTTAGGATCTAAACAATTCTAACCGAACAATTCCCAAGACTAAATTATTTCTTTGACTGTCAGTGCCAACACCCCACATTTGCCGTTGCCTCCATTGATCCAATTAAGTGTTTCTCCTTTTGCATTGCTGATCATCTGTGAGGGAGCCTGATTAGGCATCTGCCACAGGCTCTACCATTCTAATCACATGAAGACCGAGCATTCTATTGAAATCCTCAAAGATGTCTCCATTGCAAAGATTTATATCTTGCTCAAATTAGATTTTGAAAACTTGGCCTCAAACATTCAAGTACGATGAGGCAGTAAAAGAAATCCAAAAGAGAAATAGTTTTAACCCTTTGATAAGAATCGGGAAAAGAGTTCATAACATTTGTGCATGTGTGATAACAGCTGTCAGTTTGGGACGATAACAATAGGAAAATGAAAACAAAATATACAAAACAACAATTTGCTTTGCAATGATTTAAAAGGATACATGCAGTTTTTTTCTTTCTTTCGACAGGAATTTACTTTCTTTTTTTTTTTTTTTTTTTTTTTTTTTATTATTCGCTTGATTTTTTTTTTTTTTTTATGCTAACAAAAATTTGAGAAACTTTTTGATTACCAAAGAGTTTATGCTTACTCTTCAAATTTCTTAAACTTTTGAGCAACACTACTCTCATATATATATAAATATATATATATATATATATATATATATATATATATAATATATATATATAAAAAAAGGCAAAGTTGGCAGAGTGGCCTATTGTCAGTATCAGCTGGACAGCGAAGGAGTCTATCCACTTTTTGCTAGTGCTAGACCAGAGGGAGTATTTTTGCTGAGAAAGAGCACCACAACTACCGTCAGCTTCTCACTTTACCGCACAGATCAGATTATACAATCTGTGCTACTTATATGCTGAGTTGGCAGGACCGGTATCGAACTCAGAACCTTGGGATTCAGAGGCAAGTACTCTACCGACAGCTAAATTATATATATATATATATATATATATATATATATATATATATATATATATCCAAAACCTGGTAGAGCTCTCTAGGAGGGACTTTGACTTTCACTGTTAGCATAAAAAAGCAAGGCTTGTGTGTTATTTACGGATTTGAGTGCTCTAGTTATCATAGAATATATATTGATGTATATATTTATCAGTTAAAACTCCACTCCTTATTGGCAGCTGAAGACGGCCAAGAGGTTAAGGTTCTAGACTGATGAAAAGTCAGTTGGGTTTTGCTCCTGGCTAGAAATATTTGGTAAGCCTAGCCACACTGAAGAGATGTAAAACATTGAAACACTTTATCTGTGGATTATATATATTTATGTATGTATGTATTCTCTCTCATATAGGTAGATCTTATTATAATGGAGATTGTGTGTGTCTAACTGAAACGGCACAATTCCCTTAATTATATACATTATATTCTCAATGGTTATTAAATAGTCATAATTTAATCTTAATTAGCATCTTATTTATTAACAATGTCTCTATTAAGATCTAGCCAAGATGGATTTGGCTTATAACGTATTTATATATCATTAAGAAATGTTTACATAATATATGTGTAGAAGCCCAATTACAGTCGAATTGGAAAACAAAAAGGTAGCAAGCAAGCCACAGCTCACATATGAATCCTGCATTGCCAAAATCACTTACAACCTTCATCAGAATCATGGTTTATTTATCAAAGTACCATAGCCCGACTAAATTCATCAGCCAATCAGAATTCAAGGAATGGTATCACCCATATGCAACTATGGAATATTCCTGAGTGCCATATATACCACCTGCTTCATGACAAATTCACTCAGACTTGTCACTTCAACAGCATACTGACTCACTTCAACAACATGGTGTGAATAATTTGCATACTGGTTTTAACAAAACCGGGTTTAATAAATAATTACATGGTGTTATTGATATCTAATATCATTGTTTTATTCTCAAACACATTAAAAGCAATCCTATGTATTGTAGAATAAACATCATACTCACTGTAAAAGTAATATTGCAATTACTGTCGAATTGGCAGACAAAGCAACAAGCAAGCTGTAACTCAATACAGATCTTGCATTGTCACAAGCCTACTGCAGAATTGCAGGTTATTTATTAAGCACCATAACACCACAGAAACCAAGTATCCAATCAGGACTTATGGAATGGAGTATTCCCGAGTTCCATAAATACCAGCTGCTTTGGTCACCAGTTCAGTAGTGCTTAGTTGTTGTTCAAACCAACAGCATACTAACTCACTTCAATATACTCAGCTTGCTGGATGCTAATCATTCCACAAATCTCTATATTAATTACAATATTCTATTTCCTGACCAAACATCTGGGTGGACCCATTCATTGAGTCCTGATTGGCAGCTGGTCTTAACGTGGTATGGTGCTTGATAAATATCCACCATTCTGCATTATGCTGGCAGCAATGCAGGTTCTGTATTAAGTTACAGTTTGCTTGCTGCTTTGTCAATTCAAAGGTAATTGGAATTCCACTGCAATGGTGAGTATTGTACTGCTTCTACAAAAGAAGCAAAGTCAAACTTCTTTTCTTTTTTTCCTAAAACTTTTATATAATTTATTATTAAAAAGGATTTTAACTTCTGAAAAATCTTACATCTGTAAATGGCAAACAAAAGTATATGTAATCATTTTGGTGACATCTGTGAAAAAACAAAACAAAAAAAACAACTTTTTTTAAAAAAAATGAAATAGAAAAATGGCAAAGAAAACAAACTTCCTCCTATCATGTGAAAACCAACCATTATTTGATTTTTGCACATATTCTCATCTTTGTCGCATTCTGTGTCGCATTCTACTGTAATTCTAATCTCTAATAATCCACAGTAACCTAAAGAAGATTAACAAATGCAATATGGATTTGACAAGAACTAGAAAGTCAACCAGACAAAACATTGTGGCAAGGAATTATTATGTAGACCGATTCAAATAAAGCAAGTCACAGTATTCCAGGTTTTAAGCGGCTTGTGGCCTTGCACCAGACAAAACAAAAGCTTACTAAGATATATATATATAAGTAATGTTAATAATAAAATGTGCAATATCTATAAGTTGTGAAGACAAAGTCAATGGCACTTGCCTATGTTATTTTCAAAGTCTGATATATATATATATATATATATATATATATATATTATATATGCATACATACATACACACACACCAAACCCTCCACATGCATACCTTCTCCTCACATCAACTGATCTTCCCAGGAACTCTTGTGGAATGGCAGAAATAAATTCTTGTATTTGTCCTTTAAGTTCTTTCAAAGATGTTAGTTTCACAGAGTAGACTTGCACCTTCAACCAAGCCCAAAGAAAAAAGTTGCAGGTGTTACATCAGGGCTTCCGGCCAGCCACTCATGCGGACCACATCTACCCATCAATCTTCCAGGAAAATGGTGATTCAACCATTCACAAGCAACAATAGCAAAATGAGGAGGAGCACCATCTTGCATAAAATCAAGTCTTCAATATTCTTCCAAGTATTGACAACTTGCAGCATGGTACGAAAAAAAATTATAAATAGTTTAAAATAGGGGAGTTACTTTTCAGTCACTTTGTATAAAAACCCAATGTTGAGGAAAAAAAGATTATTGAATTCATTGACTAAAAATAATATCAATTTTGCCTCTTCAAGATTTTATGACAGCCTTCTTTCAGGATTGGATTTTCATTAATTCCAAGCAAAATATTCTTTATCAAAATGGTTCCACCTTTTCTCGAATAGCAATTAACAGATCTTTGGTGGATGGCGCTTTCTCATAGAGACCATTTTTATTTTAATTTCCACCATAAATTGTCAATTGGTTTTTTAAGAGACAAAACAGACGAGTTACAGGTGGGATTTATATTATTTCAATATCGATTATTCCCATAGCTTACTTGGTAAAATAGCTGGGATGGATAAGCAAGGCAGGAGTGGATAGAAATTCAAATTTCACCCAAAGTTGCTTCATACTGTTCTTTGCAGTCAGAAAAATTAAAACCTGAGGATCAATTAAAAAAAAAATACTAATCAAAATCTCTAACAATAAATGTGAATTAAATGTGTTTAGCTCAGTCGGTAGAGCACTCACTTGGGAATCGCAAGGTCTGGGTTCGATACCAGTTCCTACAAACTCAGTGCATGAGTAGCACTGATTGGATAATCTGATCTGTACAGTAAAGTGGAGAGCTGACAGTAGGTGTGATGCTCCCAGGTCTAGTGCTAGGGAAAAATGGATAGACTCACTCGCTGTCTGGCTGATACTGACAATAGGCTACTCCCCTGACTTTACTTAATTACTTCCAGAATCCATATTCCAACATCTCATACCATCTTAGAATCAGGCTGACTGTGAGTAAATTAAAAACATTCTGGGCTGAATCCAGACACGCAATCTTGAAATTTTGGTTTCCCAAATTGTAATTACTGCGATTGTGTTTGGCGATTTTCTATGACAATTTTTATAACTTGGAAATGAATTTGGAAATAATCAAAATAATGGCAAAATCCATCAAAAGTCACCCATTATAAGGAAGCACATGGTGTAAGGGTTAAAGTCATAGGAAATGGACTTGTCGCCTGAGTTCAAATCCTGGATGCAGTAATTACATTTCACTTAGCACTAATACCCTTGGGAAAGGTATGAATCCTACTCTCCTCCAGCTATGGATAAATAATAGGGCAGCCGGTCTAAGAGAAGGAAAAATCATAAGAGTTAAGAAATTGACCTTGTGTCACATCCTGCTCAGGCGAAGGGGTTGGTGTGTGTGTGTGTATATATATATATATATATATATATGACAATATAAAATTGTTTAAAAAGGATTTTATAATTTGCTTAAAGCATTGTGTATATATTGGTTTGGAGCATATACAGTTACGTGTTGGTTGTGGGTTTATTGTATAATGAATAGCAGAACCAAACTCAGCGCAGAGTTCATAATACAATAAACCCACAACCAACATGTACATGTAACTGTATATGCACGCAACACCCACCCACATGCACAATGGAGAATTCATAATGCAACAAATCTACAACGAGAAGACTAATGCGAAACATGTACCCACATCTATAGCCCAGCACACACACAAACCATTGCACAGTAGGATTTACTCTGGATATTGATGAATTTGACTATTCTAACCTTTTTAAATATACACACACACACACACACATGGGCAAAGTAAATAAGAAATTTAAAGAAAAAAAAATACATAAAAAAAAAAGAAAAATAATAACAAATGAATAAATAAGTTATATTATGTCCAACACAAAATTTTATACATCACCATGGCCACCAAGCACAAATACACACATACACATGGTAATAACGTCACAGTCTACGTGCATTACAACATACACACATGTACAAACAAAAAAAGCGCATTCACGTAAACATGCAACACGAGAATACAGTTATAAAAAAAATACCATCCGTATCATTTTCAAAAAATGTTCATTTACCTAAAAAATGCCATAGCAAGAAGACAACTGCTTCAGTTCAGTGTTCTTCTGAAAGATTTTATCTTGAAATATTAAGAATAAATCACAGGTTAACAAATACCATTGTTACCTTATTTTTTCTTTACACTTTGTGATAGCCTTCAAAACCAACCTCCAAATAAAATCGTTTGTATGGTGAGTGAGGACCTACTTGTCTTAAGTGGCAGCAACAGAATTATTGTGGAACTTTTAAAAGTTTAAATATATATGCTAAGATCAATTTTTAGTTCTTTTATATTGTTGCCTTTCACATAGTCATTTGTATTTAACCACAATTTGGGGGAAAATCAAAAATGTTGCTTATCATGCCAGCTTTGCAATAAGTTCCAGATAGACAAATTATATCATTGTTCTTATGAAAACTTAATTGTTTGAAAAATATTGTTCAAATTCAATAAGTACTCAATGTAAGGAGCTAAGTTAATTGTTTTCCTGATAGGGCGGCTTTTTAGTAAGGTTCAAAAATCAATAATCAATTAGAACTGACCCAGAAATCCTTGAGAAACATCACTGATCATTCATACATTTAACACATAACCCCCAAGGATACCTTACTCATATTTATCTACCAAAACCTTTGATTCATTTTGCCTTTTGCCAATCTTTCAACTGTTAGCAAAGGTATTTACAATCCCTCAGTCACAAACTGCAGCATGGTCAATTTTTAAGCAAAGTACAACTGGTTTAAATCCAAAGTTTTCCTTTTCCTAGACCAGTTGCTATATCAAGGTTTGCATCCTGTTTGCAGTGCCATGTAGAATTTCATATTACATGATCAATATTCAGTTTTATTGCAAGTTGAATCTACACTGAGCATCTGAGTGTTGGTAGGTGGTTTATATACAGGTTTGGGCTTCTCCACTATGTACTTTGCCCAAGCTCATTCCCTGGAATCTGGCTTTCAGTGTAGACACTTTGATCCATAAATACCCAACACACAGCTATGTTCTGATACATTAGTAACAAGGACTGTATTTGGTTACAGTCTCCCTTTTTTGTCTGGTAACTGGACACTAGTTACAGCCTTCCCGCGAAGATGAGTATATGTTGATTCTACAGTTAAAGAGCCCAGTAAGCCCTACTATTTACCCATAGCTGGGGGGAGAATAGTTGGATTATCTTTCCTAAAGTTATTAGGGCCATGGGAAATGTAAACAGCCTTGGCCAGGATTTGAACTCTGGTCACTGTGTCCATTCCTACAATGATAACCATTATGCCATGAGCACCTCCTAACTGTTAGCCGAGTTTTGTATCCTCTATTATGATGACACTCCATCAGTTTAAAATGGTCATCCTCGGGGCCTTCCATTGGGAAAATCATTCTTATATGAATAGGTGGCAGAAGCTGGCATTGTATCTGCATCACCATGTGATCAAATCACTTGAGTCTGTTCTTCTTGATAATGTCAGTGATTTTATTTCATTTTCCAAGGTCACTCTTTATTCATTTTCATGTGATTCAGGAGAGAAACTGCAGACAGACAGTCCAATCATTCTCAAATATATATTCAGTTTTCTATTGTCTTCCTCCTTCAACTTTCTCCATTGTATATGCACCAGTCTTACCAACAAATATCCAGGCCTTAATTCAGCAATCCAGAAATGTTATACAAAGACTAAATATAATCAAAGTTCTAATATTAACCCTTTGAACCAAGGCTGTACCAAGTAAAGGCCTGGCAAACATGCAATTGTTTTTTTGTTATTTTTAATGGCATATCAACCCTTTTCGAGTTATTTAATGCCAAATCAAGTCATTTTGATAAACAAAGGACTCAGATTGCGTACAGTACCTACTGTTGGTCACCCAAACATACAAATGGGGTCTTTGATTAGAAGTAGGTATGTAGTGGGCTTACATTATTAACCTACAATTAAGAACATTTTCAGTAAGGTACTTATAATAAGATGGGCCGGGTTAGCTCAGTCGGTAGAGCGTTCGGCTAGAAACCACAAGGTTCTTAGTTCGATACCAGTCCTTGCCAACTCAGCGTATGAGTAGTACAGGGATCTGTGCGGTAAAGTAAGGAGCTGAAGGTAGGTGTGGCGCTCCACCTCAGATGCTAAAATAATCTCCTTGGTCTAGCGCTAGTAAAAAGGGGATAGACTCCCTCGCTGATTGGCTGATACCGACTTTAGGCAGCCCCGAAGACTTTACTTATATCCAATAATTAGCAACTACTAACCCTGGCAAAAATTATGGAATCAGCACATTGAGAATATTTACCATGGTATTTTTATTTAGCAGTAAATAAACTAATAACAGATTGAAGAATAATTAAGGTTCCAATTACCGTCGAACTGAAGACAGAGCAACAAACGATTGTAACTCAAATACAAAACTCGAATGCTACAAAGTCCACTGCAAAATGACAAAGTATATATAAGACTCCACAATGTCATTCAAATTAAGCAGTCAAGCAGCCAATCAGAACTCAAGGAGTGGAATCACCCAAATCACCCAGATTCATGAATGGATCATTCTTGATTCCTATTTATACCAGCTGTCTTGGACACTGTTGAGTTGGACTTAGTTAGCTGCTGTTATTCAAACCAACAGTAGACTAACTGACTTCAATACAGATAAGATGCAAGACATTTTTATTTGATGGCTGAACATTCTGGCTTAACAAAATATTCATTAAAACAAATTATATTAAATTATTCAAAAATTAATTGTATAATTTTTTTTAAAGTCACGTTGAGGAAAATATGGAATAACTTAATGTTGAGGGAAAAATGATGAAATGATGTTGTAATTTGCATTCCTAAAACAAATACCAACAGAAGGATAGATATGTAAATTGGCCTATGGTTAAAAACGGTTCTTAAAAACTTCAACAAGCCATTGGGCATACCTAATAGAAAGGAAACATGGCTCCAATAAAAGAACTGTCAATTGAAAGTATCATAAAACTCATTCAAGAAGGCAACCCACTGAAGTGTGGTGAAATAGAATGAGGTGATTCAAAAAGGAAAAAATACTGGTAGACCAGAAAAGACGTCAAAGCATCAATTCTATTTTACAAGAATTCAATCATTTTTTTTTTTCAAGATACTTCAATTGAAATTTGATGTTACAGAATTTAAGAGATAATCACTGAAAATAAAGAACATTTTAAAATCTAGAAACAAATATCCCAAAAAATATTAAGAAGTTCACTTTTTAATGTGTTTTTTTGTTGTTCTTTATTATTTTTTTCCTTTTCATTTTTTTATATATTCTTCCATGTCTTTCTTTCATTCTTTTTTTATTCCTATTCATCAAAAGATTGTCAGAAGTATAATGATACTGATCATCATTTATTGTCATTTATTTACATGAAACTCAAATACTCCTTAATTATTTCAACATCAAAATATCTTAATTAGGAAGTTAACCCTTCATTTTGATTAATATTTTCTTTCATTTGCATTTCTATTGCATCTCTCACTGGATTTCAATTTTCAACAAGAAATTATTGGGATAAGAAAAAATAAAGGATAACCCCTTAGTATGATTTTAACTTGCACACACACCCCCTTTTCCTAAAGAAGGCTGGTTTAACACACCAGCTGCTCTACCAGGAGGTACTTGTAGTGTAATGGTTATCATTGGAGGAAAGAGCTGGTGACCAGGAATCAAATCCTGGATAAGGCTATTTACATTCCACATCAAACAAACTCTAGAAAAGTATGAATCCAACTATTAATACCTAGCTCAGTCAGTAGAGCATAGGCCTTGGTAACCATAAGGTTTGGGATTTGATACAGACCCTCTCCAACTCAGTGCAGGAGTAATCCAGCTTGGATCTGGGTGGTAAAGTGGGGAGATGATGGTAGGATTGGCACGCCACCTCAGATGCAAAAAAATCTCCCTGATCTAGCCCTAGTGAAAAGCTGATAAACTCCATTATTGTCCAGCTGTTAGTCAATAAGCCACACCACTGACTTTACATTACTATAGGTAAATATTAGGGCAGACAGGGTACTTTAATTTTGTTGTGGCAACCGGTCTAGGTGAAGGAAAACTCTGCATTCAAACCTGTCATAATTCTCTTAAAAATTGACCTTTCATCCATAATTGTGGAAATGTTGAATAAATACATACATATAATATAATTTATCCAAATTGCATCTTGTAAACTTTTAAAAGTATTTTAGATATAAGATACAGATTTAAAATGATTATTTGTTTCAATATATTCTATGTGCACTTCCCACATTTCCATATCAGAAATTCCAATGCCAAATTATGGAAATTCCAACATTCACCCAAAGATGCATAATTAGAATATGGTGAACACCATCTGCTGTTGGCATCTCAAAGACGGTAATTAGACAGAGAAATAAATTTGAATAGATATGCTTCATTTCTCTCACAGAACACTTGTCCATTTGGTTACACCATATGCACAAAGGATGAAAGACCAATGGATCTAATGTTACACATGGTGTAATGGTTATCATCATGGAAAATGGACATGGCAAACAAAGTTCAAATTCTGTACAAGGCTGCTTGCTAATACTCTTGGGTGTATAGAGATTTGTGGAATGATTAGTATCCAGCTGTGTTGCAAACTGGGTATGTTGTGAGGATCCAGACTTGGTAGGTGGTTTAAATAGCAGATTGGACTATTTCACTTGTGTATTTGGGTCAGGTTCACTTCCTGGATCCTGATTGGCTGCTGGTTTTAAGGTGGACACTTTAATTGAGCCGGCGTTAGACAAATTTCCAGCCCAACGTTTGTTTTTTTTCAGAGTCCTATTTTTATCAGTTATATTTTTGTATTATTTATTGCAAAGACAACAGTAGGATTTATATGAAATGGAATTGCAAATCATTGTTTCTGGCTTAAATAGCACGTTTTGATTTGTGTTTTGTTTCATGGAAATTCTACAGGTCCTGCTAGTATTAATCATTTAGTTCACACTATTTCAGTCCTTGTAGCACACGGTGACATGGCCTCATAATGCCAGCCCTTTAAATGCAAGAAGAAATTTTTTTTTCTTTTATTTTTTTTTTTTTGAGCCAATCATTAAATCCATTAAATAACCAATTTTTGCACCAAAAACTTCAATATTCAAAGATGACACAAATCCAATTACTCATCAATATTTTAATTTGCATGTTATCTACTTTGCCAGTTGTACTTTGCCCCCAAAAAACTGACCTTGTGTCACATCCTGCCAATGGTAGAAGGCTTGAGTAAATAACTACATCCAAAGTAAACCAAGATTTTAAAGTTAAGGAAACCCCATCAGATACTCATAATAAAAAGGTTTCATATAGAAACCATTGAAATTCTTTCTTTTAATGGAATAGTTATTTGCACCCTGGAGCAAAGTTTGAGTGTTCAGCAAAAATAACTTCTGAAACGGATGTTGTACAATAATCTTTAAGTACAACACACACACACACACATATATATATATATATAATCTAAAGAGTTGTTCTCAATCTAATTTGCCATAACAAAAAGTCTGTGAGCTGTGGTTTTGTAGCATCTAGTTGGTTTGCAGATGCAGCTTCTGTCATTTTTGTCTGGTGACTGGATGCTAATCACAGCCTTCCTGTGAAGGTGAGTATGGTGTTCATTCTACAATTAGCTGTAGAAAATAAGCAGTATTTTTAACCATTCATTCGTTTTTATTTTGCAAAACAATTTGTTTCTATTTCCAATATTTAAAATATTGAAGATATGAGTTTCACAGGAAAACACAATTCATTTGATAAAGTACAATTTCTTTGCTGTTCCTGAAAAACATTTTCACTTAATTAAGTTTTAGTTTTCTTCTTCTTCTTAAAAAAAAAAAAAAAAGAAAAAAAAAAAAGAAAAGATAAATGAAAATTCCAAGTTACAATAAGTCATGACTGTCTTTTTCCTTAGTCTTTTATACATGTAAGTCTATTCAATCTCTCACAATCCTTCTCATTTCCGGTCTGATAGATACAAGGTGTGTTAAAAAAAAAGTATTGAGATTTTTTTGTACGTTTTGACACACCTTGTATTCTGAAAAAAAGTTTAAAGCTGTATTTACCAAGATAGAAATGAAGAATGAATGGAATATTTTTTTTTCAGAATACAAGGTGTGTCAAAAAGTACAAAAAATCTCGATACTTTGACATACCTTGTATAAAAATATTTGCAAATGTTTGACTTCACTTTTTCCTCACTTCGTGTTAAGGTAAGCAATTTTTTTTCTTACCTTTACTTTCTATATTTAAACTTCAACTATGTTTATAAGTTCAAATTCCAAAAATATTTCATAATTCCTTTTGTTGTTTCTTTATTATTCCTGTTGATGAAATAAAAGGAATTCGTTTTTAACAAGATGCCTCAGGTGCAAAGAGAAACAGACTAATGAGTAACTGGAAAAAAATGAACATAAAGAAATGGTTACAATGACAGAAAAAGAGAAATAGAATTTTCATGAAAAAAAAAATTTGATTAGTGTGATCCAGAGAATAATAATAATTGGTGCATTTGAATAATGATTCATTAAAATTAAAAGTAAATAAAAAAAAAAAAAAAAAAAAAAAAAAAGGTTTCTCATTATAATTTTGTCTCATCATTAAATTCATTTTAAAATTAAATCAAGCTGAATACAATTATTCAAATTTGGTCCTCGAGAACCACGAGTGAGGTGATCTGCTTTTAAAATCCCTGTTCACGGCCAATGGTTGCATTTCCATAGTTACAGCCTTTCACCGTTCGTTCATTCTTTCAGGCCGACAGAGACAACAAAGACCCCAAATGGGAAATTAGACAACCTTCCGAACAACATGGAGTAATTCAATAAGGCTGCATTTAAAAGTAATTATCTTTCACCTAGACTTTCAAATTCACAATAAGAGATCTTAGATTGGTAGTGGGAAGCGACCATAATCTAAAACCTCCCCATTAATTAAGACTCGCTAGTAGAATTTATTGAACACAAGGCCACAAATTCCATTATCAGTTTCAACTCCACAAAGTAAGTTACAAACCCCAAGAGGAAAAATAAAACCAGGAACCTTCTATTTTGGATTTTAAAGGGAATGAATCATTTAAAAACTGGACTCATTTTGTAAATACCATATTCACACACTCATAAAGTGTTTTAGAACTTTTTTTGGTTGCTTGGAGGAGGGAAACATTTAATATTATAATAATATACATACAAGAAGTATTGAAAATAATACACAACCATGACCCAACAGATAAAATATGCACGTACTGTTCCATTAGCAAGCAGTATAAGAAATGGGTACAAAAACGGAGAAGTCTTGAGTTTAGCTTTATGTTTTAATGTCAAGATAAGAGAGAACGTCTGTACTGTTCAAAGAACAGTGGCAAAAAATCATCAACCATGAACTTTCCAGATCATCATGTAACCATCAAAGGACATAGACACTCTCAAAGTGAGACATTTGTCTCACTGCAACTCCAATAGTATCCAGAGATGATGATAGGTACACATCCTGCATCCCTGACGCACAATAATCTAAAATGACACAGTAAAATCACATCCATGCACCCCAGTGTTTTTCTTTTTTCTTCCCTCACCATTTCAAGCTAGCTGTAAATACATTTCAATAGTTTCTTAGAAATTAATTACACAGGATAGGTTACAAGGTAGGAGATAGATGGTTTTAGTTGGGACCTATAAATTTTCCCGGGGACTCATTCAAAGCAAATATGTGCATCCCAGGATGCACTAAATCAAAAAGCTATCAGTATCACTGGGTATATTACCCATTTTGGGGTCCCTGGTGGTGGGAAAGATATTCAAGTAGAGTTACCACTCTTCAAGGACCAACAAATAGATAAACTCATTTGTACATACAAGAACATTTAATATCTTATAGATCCCAATATACTTAGAAGTGATATTAAAAAGAAAGCTATAAAATATACACACAATGTTCCATGAACAAGCAGTATGTTGAACAATTACAAAGAGATAAAAAGGTTTACTTGATAAGGGTAAGTAAATTGGTTGGATTTTACAGCATGTCAACCCCTGTTGGGTTATTTTATGCTGAAGACGTTTTTATTTTATTCAAACTGGGTACTCATATAATAAAGATTATATAACTGTTTTTAAACAAAACTATGTCACTACTGATGTCACAATTTCCTTAGTTATTTCATTTATACTCTTAACGATTATGAAATAGTCATTATTTCATATCAATTAGCATCTTGTTTATTAATGAGGTCTATTAAAATCTAGCAGAGTTAGATTTGACACAAAACAGCCCATGCTATTAATAAATTTAAAATCCTGAAATATGGGTTATATATTTCTAAGAAATAAAGATTTACATAGTATATGGTGCATATAATTTGCCTAATGATTTTAACAAAACTGGTTTTAATTAATAACTATTTGCTTGTACTGATTTCTTATACTGTCATCTTATTCTAAAACGTTTTAAAAGCAATTCTATACATAATTTATATAGAAATTGATTAAAATAACATTAAAACAAGTGTAATATTTTTGCATTCATTTTTATTTGGTTACATTAGTCTTTCTAATTGAATATGATATGATATTGAAATTTAAATACTTGTGTCTGTCAGAGGGCACATACTTTGCTAGTATTAAATATAAAATGAAAGCAATTCTCTGACATCTAGCCAAACTAACCCTTGACAGTTTGACGTGCAATTAAAAGAAAAGCCCCAGGATACATTCAAGTTAAATCTTTTCTTTAAAGTAGACATATTGAAATGTTATCAAGGTCAAATAATTTGTGTATAAAACTAAAAGTTTTGGAATTTCATTCTCACTGATTTTTATTCTAGAAAATGCTTCAGGTTGTTAATAAGTGAGAGGTTAATTAAGAAATAATTAGAGAAGAGAACAGGTAATTTCAGTCCAATTGGATTGACTTGCAGGCATTGGATTTTCAAGGAGGGATTCTTCACAAGATTTATATTGTCTTTTTAGTTTTGTTTTTCACTCATTGATTTTTATTGTCTGTGAATCGTCTCTCAGTGAAAACAATTTGTCTTCTGTGATTTAATGAACAGGCTGAACTTGAATGAATAGATAGAAATTGGTAAAACAGTGGAGATTTATATATATATATATAATTAATGTTGATATTATGATTTCACACTCATAACTTCAATAGTCCAATCATCAGATGAGAGTGGTTGAGATGTCAAAAACCAGTCGTGAAATGGTAAAATCAAATTCTTTAGCGTTTATATGCATTCAGAAAAGCTAAAAATTGTTTTTTTAAACTGTGGCTTGTTTAACGTTTATGTGACGTGGATTGTATTCACGTGATGTAATGTCATGACGTTAAATTTGTATTTAAAAAACATTATAATCAAACAAACTTGCATTGGTGTTAATGCAGTTCAGATGAATTTTTTTTTTTTTTTTTTTTTTTTGACATCTCAACCACTTCTCATCTGATGATTGGACTACTTGAAGTTATGAGTGTGAAATCATAATATCAACATTAATTATAAATCTGCTCTGCTTTATTAGCATTGAGCACCTTCCATGCAAATACTTTTCTCATTTTTTCATTCACTATATATATATATATATATATATATATATATATATGTGTGTGTGTGTGTGTGTGAGAGGAAAAGTGGAAATGAATCTGACAGTATGTAATATTATTAAAAAATTGAAAAACACTATTGAGGTCAGTTTGTCTACTGTTGGTTTGAATAACAGCAGCTAACTAAGTACAACTTAAGCAGTGTCCAAGAGAGTTGGTATATATAGAAATCAAGAATGACCCATTCATGAATTTGGGAGATTCCATTCCTTGAGTTCTGATTGGCTGCTTGACTGCTTGATTTGAATGACATTGTGGAGTCTTATAAATATCCTGTCATTCTGCAGTAGACTTTGTGACTATTCGGGTTTGTATTTAAGTTACAACCGTTTGTTGCCTTGTCTTCCCAGTTCGACGGTAATTGGAACTTTAATTATTATTCAAACACAAGTTCATAAACGAGTAATGTTTATTTCGCCTACGCTGCAGTGTTTTGATCTATTTCAATAGATCTTCATCAGGGTTTTCATTAATTTGAGGGAAAAATAAATGTATCACAGAAAATATGCTTGTAAAAAATACATCTTGTATGCTTGTAAAAAATATGTCTTCCAGTCTCAAAGATTTCTTATTTATTTTTTCCTCAAACTAACGATGAAAATTCAAGTATACAAAAAAGCGGTCATCATTTGGGTAAGATATTTTGATATTTGAAAATAAAACAGTAAGAATACAGAGAATTTGGATGTGTTCGAAGAAAGAATTTTTTTGGAAAAATTTTGAGAGATGCTTACAATTTGAAGGTTTGTGTAGAATATTTGAAATAAATAGAATACAATGTAAACAAGGACAAACTCTTGGTCAAAACACATATCGGCTTCCAATAAATAATTATTATCCATACATTTTCTTTCAACACACACAGACACACACATATATATATATATACACACATATATATATTATATATATATATATATATATAAGTGAATTTTGGCAGCAAGTTATTATTTAGGCAGTATTTCTTCTTTATAATTTTCAGTTGTAGACGTTCGAGTTTTCTAGTAGTTTTTCATAGATGGTAGACAAATTGTCCCACACATAGCAAAATCGTTGAAAGCACTTACATAAAAGATATTTGACAATACTCCCTATTCCTCAGACCTCAGCACTAGATGCAGTTAAGAGCCATATAAAGTCTTTATATAAAAACCTAAACTGATCACAGTGCATCAATTATTTGAAGGAATGGTCAAAGACAATCTGTATCCACATCAGCACCAACTCAGAGCCAAAGAATAAAAGACTGGAATTAATTAAATTCTTGATATATTTTGATGTGTTTTAGCTGGATGGAAAAAAGAAAAAATATAAATCTGTAGAATCAACATCATACTTTCCTTCAGAGGAAGGCTATGACTAGTGTCCAGTCACCAGACAAAAAAAAAAAAGAGCCTGTATTCATACAGGCTCTGTGCCAACTACCAGAATAGCCAAGTGTTGGATAAATATAGTTAAAAGTATCCGCACTAAAAACAAGTAGCCAATGAGAATTCTGTGAATGGGCTTGGCCAAGGTACACAGTGGAATAGCCAAACCTGTTATTTAAACCACTTACCAAGTCTGGATTCTCAGATCAGATTCAACTTGCAACATAGCTGAATACTAACCACTTAGCATGAATCTCTACATGGTGCTGCAAACAGAATTCGAACCTGTCAAGGCATTGCCCATTGGATTTCAAAGAAATGGTCAAAGACAACCTGCATGCACATCAGCACCAACTCAAAAGCAAAGAATAAAAGACTGGCATTAATGAAATTCTGAATTTATTTTGAGGTGTTACAATTTGATGGACAAAAAAGAAAAATATAAAAGAAATTTTAAAATACAAAAAAAAAAAGATTTTATGCTGCTTTTTGTTTTTTCTTTATTTGGGCCTTTTTTTTTTTTTGTCATTCTAAAAACATTTGGATGTTAAAAAAGAAAAAAAAACTTTAAAAAAAAATCAAATTGTAGCATTTGACACTTCAACAAGTCATTTCACAATGTGTTGCACATTTTCCGTCAAAAAGAAAGGCCAAGAGCCTGAAGCCCAGGACCTCCCCCCCCCCCACGTTATCGTATGTCAAACTGAAGAGCTTAGCCACTGATGCAGAGGAACAGTATCGCAGAAGGTAAAAAGAAAAACCGGATCCAATCTGTCAGAGGTTTTGTGAAAGGTGGTAAGTGGAAAAGGTTTTAAAATAAAAGTCATTGTTGCTTATCAGACGAAACTGTCAGGAAATTCCAAAGAGACCATTTGTTAAAGACAAAAGTAGAGGAATTTCTTTTTTAAAGGAAAGAAAAGGAAAGTAAAAAGAAAATGAAAGAGAAAAAGAAAAAGAGAATTAAGAGAAAAGAAAAGAAAAAAAGAAAAAAAAATGAGGAAAAGAAAAGGATAGAAAATGTTTTATGTAAAAAGAATCAGATTTTCATGGTAAAGAATTGATTATTTTGTGGGGTTTTTTTTGGTTTTTTTTAAAGAGATGAGTTCTTCCATGAGAAATAGAATCTTTCTTTGAATACTGAGTATAGAATAGTATGCTAAACAGAAATTTGTTGTCGAGTTCTTTAATAAATTTGAGAGATTATTATCTAAACACAAGGAAATTCTGAAAAGGTCTCAGTCCAACCAAGCACCGCACATTGCTTTCCTTAGACCTAGTATTTGTAAGACATTTTGTTTTGTACATTCTTGTTGGGTATTCCATTTTTTAAAAGCTCATTTAACCCATAGATGAGACCCTAACAGGTACCACCACTCTGGGTCACTCCCCAGAACTGGACATTCACCACCAGATCAAGTTCAATATCACACCCAGGACACTAAGACCCTCAGCCACTACCTTCTAGCACATATATGATAAAAGGGTTGAGAGTTTGCTATAAAGGTAAATAAGTCAGGACAATCATATAGGTGCTAGTGCTTGACATGCCCAGCCAATTGATCAGTGGGGCTTCTCCAGCCACCCATCTAAGTAAGGGCTGAAGTTGAGTGTTGTACGTTATGAACTGCTCAGCCACTAGGAATCCATCTGTAAGCATCACGGGTTGCCACACGGTCAATGGATCGTCTCATTAGGGGGAGTTTTTACCTCTCTTTAGAAATACAGTCATATTATACAGCCCTAGACAACATGGAGTTAAAGCACACACAGACTCTTCAGCAAAGAAAATGTTTCAGGCACAAGGGTCAGTAAAGGTCATACAGTCTTTTGGGACATGAAAGGACTCAGCACTATTGATTTCTTTGAAAAGAAGTGCAACTGTAAACAGTGATTTCTTTTGCCAACTCCTAAGGCACACACACACACACACACACATATATATATATTAAATACAAAGGTCTGGCAGAGATCCACTTGTAATAATAAGGAAAATTCCAAAGAGATTTACAATTTCCCATTAGCACGTCAAATTTGATCAAAACTACCAAATGTATTCAAAATTATTAATCTTGGTCTTGATTTACATTTCCAACAAGACATAGTCAAACTAAAAGCACCAGTTTCTACTAGATTACTTAAGTAGTTATGAGCCTGCTCAGCACTTAGGTGACTATACATCTAGTAAAAGCCGACACTATAATCAACCAAAGATTTGTGTATTGTATGATCTGGTTAGACACACCGATCAGTACACAACTGTATTGCTTCAGGCTAAGGGGATTTTATCTGGTTTGTTAGTGGGATTTGACAAACCTTAGACATAGGGAGACGGCTGCTGATTTGGTATAGCTTTTTTGGGAGTATAGAGTCAATGCATATTTTCATTTTTGAATTCTTGTCCTGTGAGAAAGATCCACTCTTAAAAAAATTAGATTTCTGACAGGTCAATCTCTCCTTTGGGATATCTGTAGAATAAATATACTCACCTTCACAGGAAGACTGTGACTAGTGTCCAGTCACCAGACAAAAAAAAAGACAGTAACTGAATACACTCTGTAGCAACTGAGAGGACATGGTCAAGTGTCCAGTATATATATATGGATAAAAATATACACACTAAAACCACCAGCCAATCAAAATGATGGAAATAGACTTGCCCATTCCACAAAGTAGAATAGCACAAGCTGCAATTTAAACCACTTACCAAGTCTGGATTTTCAGAAGCTGATCCTATTGAAGTCAGTTAGTCTACTGTTGGTTTGAATAACAGCAGCTAACTCAGTACAACTCAAGCAGCGTTCAAGACAGATGGTATATATAAAAATCAAGAATGGTCCATTCATGAATTTGGGTGATTTCATTCCTTGAGTTCTGATTGGCTACTTGATTTGAATGATATTGTCTAGTTTTATAAATACCCTGTCATTCTGCAGTAGACTTTGCGACTATTAGAGTTTGTATTGTGTTACAACCGTTTGTTGCCATGTCTTCCCAATTCGACGGTAATTGGAACTTTGATTATTCTTCAGATCCAACTTGCAACCGAATACTAATCAGTTTACACAAATCTCTACATTATCTTTCTTGGATGGGCAGTGGTGATGAAAAACCTCTTGTCCTTCTTTCCATCTCTCCTTGGGGGGTTTGATTATTTGGTATATTCCATTGCTCTGAGAAAGAGAGCAAGTTGGTAGGGGGGGGCTTTTTTTATAGCAGGCTGGGATGTTTCATTATGCAACTTGGGCAAGCTCATTCTCTGGATTCTGATTGGCTGCTGGATTTGGTGTAAATAATTTAACACATATACCCATCACATAGTTGATGGGAGTTGATACAGAGTCTGTATTTAGTTACAGCCTGCCTGCCTTTGTCTGCTAACTGGACACTAGTTTGGAACTTTCTTGTGAAGACAAGTACAATATCTTGATTCTACATGTGTCAGACTAAGCAAATCTTAGTCCATTCTTAGACAAAGAAGAAATATAAAAAGATGTGCATTGCAAAAAAACATGCAATTTGCAAAGTAAACAGACATTTAAAAAAGGTAATTCACATCTCTCTCTCCATGGTTCAATACAATGACTTGTTTTGCCAACAGAGAAATGCATTCATTTGTCATTGCTAAATTGGGTTTTTTTTTGGGGGGGGGGAGGGTTTGGGTTTTTTTTTACACTCATGCAATCTTCTCCATAAGGTAAACTGTCTGCTCCCCCCTCCTCCTCCGGGCTTGAAACATGTATTGGCAAAATCTGAGATTACAGTGTCTTGAATTCAAAGTTGTCAATCTTCTAGACTAGTTGCCCACAAGGGCTAGAGAGTCTGCAATTATTTTACCTATAGCCAAGAACTGCATTCTTCTATCATGGGTAAAGATCTTACAGCATGTCAACCCTTATTGGGTTATTCTAAGCCAAAGATGTTTTTGTTTGATTCATTCTTGATGTGTATTCAATTTTTTTTAAATACATTTTTTTCTATTTAACCCATAGATGGAACCTTAACAGGTACTACCACTCTGGGTTAGAGTGAACCTGGGAGTAAAATGGTGATAAAGGGATACTCTACACTTCCCAGAGCTCCATAATTGGGACTTTACCATCAAATAGAGTTTAACATCATACCCAGGACATTAAGACCCTCAACCACTGTCTTCTAGCACATATGATGAAAAGGGTTGATACTTGCCATAAGGGCAATAGGGTTGGGACAATCATATAGGTGCTAGGGCTTGACATGACCAGCCGATTGATTGGAGGGGCCTCTCCAACCACCAGTCTAGCCATTCCAGGCTTTTGACAGGTAATGGCAGAGTTTCTGATTCCAGTGTCTGATTTTGAATTCAAAAAATGTCAATCTCCTAGACTAGATGTCCACCAGGGCTAGAGAGTCAAGTCTGCTATTATTTTACCTATAGTTGCTATAGTGTATTCGTTTATGCTCCGTCTTTCTTTTGTCTGGGGACAGGATGCTAGTCACAGCCTTCCTGTGAAGGGGAGTATGATGTTCATTCCACAGTAATGGATCTGCGAGACTAGCTTGCTAACCATTACCCATGATGGGATGCCCTTATGCCTTTCATAAGGGTATTAATACAAAACAAATTTGAAATATTTCTTCATTTGTTTTTTCCATAGCAATAATCATTATTCTACCAAAACAAAATTTACAAAAGATTTACAGTCAGACGTTATGATAAATAATTCTGTATATATTATAACATTTTCAATAGTTTTTCTTTCATCTTATTTTTGTTGCTTTTACTTTGCAAAATATTTTTTTCAATATTAAGATAAGGAAAAATATGTTCACTATTTCACATATACGTACACTTAATATCAGAATCATTTGCCTACTACTGAATATTTGTAGATCTACTATGGAAATGGTTGGCTGGTGGCTGGCTGGTTGGTTGGTTTTTATGGCATCCAGGTTATTTTATACCATTTTATTTTATTCATTTTTGTTGGCTATTCAATCTTTTTAAATACATTTTCAATACTCATTTTTTAATCTATTTAACCTATAGATGGAATCCTAATAGGTACTACCAGTCAAGTCAGGGGAGGGGGGACCTGAGAGTAATAGCATTCACTATAGAGTATGTTGCTGCTTTTTCAAGGATGCCAGTATGGCTAGGTATCCAAGCACAGTATTGTTTTTCATTTGTATTCTACTGTTGATTTTATTTATTAGTTTGGTAGTTATTGGGTCAGTCATTTTTGTTTTTAGTGCTGTTAGGGTTAATATGGAATTAGTAAAGATGATTGGTTTGTTTTTTTGTTTTGTTGCATATCAACCTCAGTGGGTTATTTAATGCCGACAAAGTTGTGAAATAAATTCATTCTTAATGCATAATACAATTTTGTCTATAAACTCATGTTTTTCTATTTAACACATAGATGGGACCCTAACAGGTACTACCACTCCGGGTCAGAGTGGACCAGGGAGCAATAGTGATGAAGGGGTGCTCTACATTCCCCAAACCTCCAAAACTGGAACCTCACCATCATATAGAGTTTAACGTCATCCTCAGGACATTAGTAAAGATGAGAAATTTTTTGGTCTTTGCTGGGACATCATGATGTCTTTAAGGTAAGTTAATGATGGAAACATCCATAGTGTATATGGACATTTTATTTGGGAGGTATTTGATAATTTTGGGTTTTTTTTATGGATCATGCACCTCTTTGTAGAGATTCATGGAGTGATTAGCATCAAGTTGTGTTGTCAGGATCCAGACTTGGTAGGTGGTTTAAAAAGAAGATTGGGCTATTCCACTTGTGTATTTAGGTCAAGTTCACTGCCTGGAACCTGATTGGCTGTCGGTTTTAATGTGGACACTTTCATCTATATAAATTAAACGCTTGACTGTGTTCAAGCACTTAGATCAGAGCATATTCAGTTACATTCTCTTTTCTTTTTGTCTGCTTACTGGACGCTAGTAACAGCCTTCCCGTGGAGGTGAGTATGATGTTTATTCTGCAATCTTATTTCCATCTTTAGATACATTTTGTTGATAACAGTATAATTTCATATAGTTTCTGTATCCAGAGATATTCAAAACATTTTGATTCATTCCCATCAAAATAGAGTTTGATCCTGGGCCCATAACCAGTTGTAATTCATGTTAATCTAAAGTCTGATGTATCCAGTAGCAAATCGAAGTAGTTCACCTTATCAAGACAGAAAGTGAATGATTAAGGTTTTCTGAGCTGTTTTTATGTCACTAGAAGTCATTGCTGCTGCTGTCAATAGATAGAAGTGGTGATTCTACTTGAGTCTTATACCAAAATTCTTTGAAATTCATTCTTTCATGATTTGTTAAAAAAATTTAAAAAATGTACATGAAATTTCCATTAAAATTTTAAGTATTACAGCTTTATTCATAACTAGAAGTGGCTACCCGGTTTCACCTAGGTTGAGAGAGAATAAAAAAAGCAAGAGGCTCGCAGAGTTGGATCCTCTCTGGATGCCCATAAAAATCCCCATGCAAAAAAGACCTGGTGGGACATCAGGAATCTTTTCCCAAAAATAGATAAAATCTTCATTATTTTTGCACAAAAAGCAAGCTCTGGTGATAGTGAACATGTGTATATATTTACTGTCATTAATAGTTTTATTTCTGTAGTTTCCTCCAGACATACATACACACAACTGCCCTTTGTATATGTATATATCACTGGAAGGGTGCAAATAATTATGATATCAACTGTACATGTGTTTACCCAACACCTCTGCACAAGCAGGATATGACACAAGATCAATTTTTAAGTGGATTTTAATAGGTTTGAATTTAGAGTTTTCCCTTCTCTTCGGCCACTTATATCAAGTTTAGAGAGGCCAATCTGCACTACTGTTTACCCATAGCTAGAGGGAGAATAGTCGGATGAATATCTCTCTCAAAAGTATTAGTACAACTGTATATGACTAAATGGCTAAATTGGAATTATATCTAAGAGCTGGTTTCATAGCGTAATTACTAAAGTGCTTTCTTGGTTTGACAGTTCCCCAAGAATCTAAGATAGGAGTACAAATCTTGTTAGGTTTTTCACTCTCTGATAATAAAAAAAAAGTTGCAGGATTAAAAATAATATATGAATTTAAAAAAAAAAAAATGCAACAAAAATAAAATGAAAGAAAAACTATCAAAAAATTAATAGTTGTAAAACTTTAAAATCTTTAAGAATTTGGACGTCTTTAGACGATTGTCATTTCCATAAAAGTAAAATGGGTAAATAATATACTTAACTCAAAATAATCTTTGACTTTTGGTTCTGTTCAAACTTTTCGTTTTTAATCAACAGAGGATTTTAGTCGGAAATCAAATGAAACTTTTCAATTTTTCTTATCTTTAAATAAAAAGATAAATGTCAGAAACATTCAAGTTTACACAAGATTAAAAAGGAATTATTTACGACTTTCAAATATTAACATTTCATTTTTTTTAAATGGGGAGGGGGGCAACTAAAAGTGTTGGCCTGATACAAGAAGAATAGTTAACGACCTGCCACTTGTTTAAAACTACCAAACTTCTGTTATTATCAAAAATAGTACAGATACAAAAAGGAGACTCAACAAAAAAGTTCTACCCTTTTTGCGACCATTGTGGGGATAACTTTCCTATATTGGATATTTGGCCATGTCACCCACCCCCTTCAATTTTTCTGAAATTTTGTCCAAGTGTGGATTATGATAAAATTAGCCAATTCCAAAAATTTGAGTTTCCAATTCAAAAAATTGGTGGAGTTTTGTTGATTTTTAGCTCTCCAAATTTAATTGTCTGATGTTAACAGAATCCACACATGGAAAAAATTTCAGAAAAATTGAAGACGGTGAGTGACAACTTTACTTTTATCTGGATGATTTGACATGGAATTATCCTATTTTGTAATAAAATATGTATTGCGTTTGGCTGTTCATCTGACCTTGAATAGTAACCTAGCTGGAGCCTGTAGAATCAACATCTATGCATCTTTACTGGAAGAGTGTGACTAACATACAGTCACCAGACAAAAACAACTGTAACCAAATACAGGTTCTGTACCAATTATTAGAACACAGGCAGGTGTTTGGTATATATGGATCAAAGTATCCACATTGAAACCAGCAGCCAATGAGAATCCTGGAAATGGGCTTGGCCAAGGTACACGGTGGAATAGCTCAACCTGCTATTTAAACCATCTACCAAGTCTGGATTCTCAGAACAGACTAAGCTGAATACTGATCACCTTATAAGAATTTCTACACAGATCTGTTTGGATAGAGGTACATAACCACATTTCAATAAATTCAGAAAAAAAATCTGAATTACACAGGAATTTTTACAATGTTCTATATTTGTCCTTCTAAAATCTCATTTTTAATTGTTTATTTGTATAAAGTTGTTGAATTCATTTGAACATAAAACTTGAAATTTGGAACTGATATTTTGGTTCAGGTAAATATATTTAGTTTGTTCCCTTTGAATATTGTTTAGGGCACTACTTCGACGGTGTAGGGTACTAGCTGGTCCCATACCTATTGAGGTCAGTTAGTCTACTGTTGGTTTGAATAACAGCAGCTAACTAAGTCCACTCCAGCAGTGGACAAGACAGTTGGTATATATAGAAATCAAGAATGGTCCATTCATGAATTTGGGTAATTCCATTCCTTGAGTTCTGATTGGCTGCTTGATTTGAATGATACTGTGTAGTTTTATAAATACCCTGTCATTCTGTAGTAGACTCAGCGACTATTCGGGTTTGTATTGAGTTACAACCGTTTGTTGCCTTGTCTTCCCAGTTCGACGGTAATTGGAACTTTGATTATTCTTTAGGCAGCAAAATCAGGTTGTTTGATTGGTTGGATTTTATAGGTGATTAACCCTTGTTGGGTTATTTTATGCCAAAGATGTTTTTGTTTTACACATTCTTATTGATTATTCTTTTTCTTTTTTAAAAACTTATTTTTTTATCTATCTAACCCATAGGCCAATAGGGGTGTCCCATATAAGGGAATTTACCCTTCTGTAGAGGCACAGTTGGTATATTCTACTGCCCCATCTGACAGGGCAAAGCAAAATTGAGGAAGTTATCTTAAGAATTGGCGATAAACTTTGGGCTTTTTGGGACAAGGTAATTCAATTTTGAAGTGCAATGAAATGCTTAGAGACCATTGCAATTGGTTTTACAAAAATAGTTCTTTACAAGCAAAGAGGGGGGTATTTCAAGCAGAAATATTTACTTATATACGACCACAAACATTTCTAGAATAAGACTTACATGTTAATCATGCTATACTGTTCCATATTGCTGAGACCCCTGTCCATAGACAGGCACATAAATTCATAATTACTTTTGTTTAGGCAAGAAGAGAGAGAAAAATTTGACTTTGCCACATCTTTTTATGCTACATGGGCCACACCACCTAGTGGGTATTGGTAGACACAAGAGATGATTACAAGCCAAGGGAGCAGGCTGTAACTCAATACAGTCCATGCATTGCTGGGAGCATAATACAGAATGATGGATACTTATCTAGCACCATATTCACTCTGAAACCAGGAACCAATCAGGACTCAAGAAATGAAATCACCCAGATGCAAATATGGAATATTCTGGAATGCTATAAATACCAATTGCTTGATGTACAAAGTCTGTTATAGTTAGTTGTTTAATTCAACATTGCACTAACTCACTCAATTCAACATTCATGTATGAGGGAATAGGTTTACATGAACATCATACTCACCTTCATAGGAAGGCTGACTAGTGTCAGTAGCCATGGATGCTATAAATACCAATTGCTTGATGTACAAAGTGTTATACTTAGTTGTTTAATTCAACAAGTGCACTAACTCACTCAATTCAACATTCATGTATGAGGAATAGGTTTACTGTAGAATGAACATCATACTCACCTTCATAGGAAGCCAAATACACTCTGTAGCAACTGAAAGAATATGGTCAAGTTTTCAGTATATATATGGATAAAAATATACACACTAAAACCACCAGCCAATCAAAATACTGGAAATAGAATTTTTATTTAAATCACTTACCAAGTCTGTATTTTCAGAAGCTGATTCAACATGTAATGGATTTGAATATTGATCAGTCTACACAAATCTCTACATGGCGCTGTGAACAGGATTTGAATCTGTGAGGGAAAAATCCTATTAGATTTCAAGCTCTGTACCAACTACAAGAAAATCGCCATGTGTTGGATATATATATATATATATATATATATATATATATGGATGGAAGTATACACACTAAAACCACCAATCAATGAGAATCCTGAGAATGGACTTGGCCAATGTATGGAATTGTGGAATAGCCCAACCTGCTATTTAAACCACCTACCAACTCTGGATTCTTAGAATAGATTCATCTGGCAACACAGCTGAATACGGATCACTGTTGAAGTCAGTCAGTATACTGTTGGTTTGGACAACAGCAACTGGCTAAGCACAACTGATCTAGTGTCCAAAACAACTGGTACTTATGGAATGCAAGAATAGTTCATCCATGTATTTGGGTGATTCCATTCCTTGGGTCCTGATTGGCTGCTTGGTTTCTATGATGTTATGAGGATTCATAAATACTTTTGCATTCTGGAGTAGGATTTCAACAAGGTTAGATCCGTATTAAATTACGGTGCCTTGTTGCCTTGTCTTACCAATTCGACGGTAATTGGAACTTAGTTATGATTATTCTACAATCACCTTATAGAAATTTCAACAATAACCAACTATTTTCACCTCTTTCCCCAGCGTAGATGGATACTTTTGCTAGTTTTAGATATACAGTATGAATTAAAAATTTCATGTAAATCCCAATGAGGGAGTCAATGACTGACAGTAAACAAATAAGAAAAGTTTGAAAGTTTACATTTTGTTTAATGTTTTCTCCATTTCTTACAACAAAAGGAATTTATACTAAAAAGAAAAGTCGACGTCATAACAAAATGGCTGTCATCTACAGAAATCTTTGAGATTAGAATCAATGTATTTTCTAATCAGGAAAAATGACATTCACTTTGGTAGTTTTACAGATTTGTCATGTGGAAATATTTTAAAGGATTAACAAAAAGATTTTAATCAAAATAGTCAAATCATATATTTGGGAGACATCTTTCTTCCCGTTTTAAATGATTTGTTTTTTTATTGTAAGATATGTGTTTTATGCAGAAACATCATCATACTCACCTCCACGGGAAGGCTGTTACTAGCGTCCAGTAATTAGACAAAAAGAAAACGAACGTCACCGAGTGGTGGTAGAAATCTTTGAAAATGATGAGGCTCCCATGAACATTCTTATTGCCCACATTAAACGAGGGTAGCGTGAATATTGTAACAAATTACGTGTAACAAGTTAATAACAAAATGTAACTTGTTGCCTTGTCTTACCAATTCGATGGTAATTGGAACTTAGCAAAATATTATAAGCCAATAACAGAAATAAGTACTTACATCGCAATTGTTTCATTAATAATAATAATTTAAGTAGAAACTGCCAAAATATGGCGCAGACGTAGTGGTAAATATACCAAGGGCTGTCCCAGAATTCTGGGGTTGATTTCTTATGAAAAAGAATGTAAAAACCATGAGATTTTTCCCCAAAGACTCACAGAAGCCAATAAGGTCCACATCACTGGCTGCTGATAAACGAAGAAACAATTCCACTTCTATAATTGAAAGTACCACTTAAAACAACAGTAACCAACATTAAAGAAACCACTTCTGACAACCGACGCCACCGTCAACAGTGAGAACTAAATCCTGTAATTCCCTTTTGTCTATGTTACTACTAAATACTGTAGAATAAACATAATACTCACCTTCACAGGAAGGCTGGAACTAGCGTCCAGTCACCAGACAAAAAAAGAGTAACTGAATACACTCTGTAGCAACTGAGAAGACATGGTCAAGTATTCAGTATATATGGATACAAATATACACCCTAAAACCACCAGCCAATCAAATTGCTGGAAATAGACTTGCCCATTCCACAAGTCGAATAGCCCAAGCTGCTATTTTAATCACTTACCAAGTCTGGATTCTCTGAAACTGATTCAACTTGCAACAGTTGAATACAGATCAGTTTACACCAATCTCGACACATATACATACTATTACTGTCATAATATGGTCTAAGGGAAATAATCAGGATCGTATAGAAACTTTCATGTAAAAAGATAATAAAGGAATACGTCACTTCCTGTCTATGATTCACTAATGCGTGCCTTGTTTATCTTTTCTCTCCTTTCTCTTATTAACCGTTACAACCGTAAAATAACACAATTACACAAATACTTGTAATCACATTCCATTAAACATTATCTCGTTTTTCAGAATTCTGTGTCCAGTGGTCTTGTTCATTGGACCGGTAAGATATATCATATTAGCATGAATCCCAGGCAATATCTGTCTCCTCGTCTAAAAGGGACAGGACTGGGTTTATTGCCCGGTGTATGAGGTACCTCAAAAGATGAATACTGAGGGGATACACAACATTTTTACACTGGCCGCTGCAGGAGCTTCGGTTTGTGCGTGGCTCCCCACAATAATCGAAATTTATATTCATCTGACATGATAGATCAGAAAATAGATACTCTAAATAATTGATATTCCATTAAAAAAAAAATCTTTTTAAAAAACCAACAAGAATGGACATTTCTCATCCTGTATATTACAACGAAATTTATATCAAAGCTTGTATTTTCTTGTTATATAAAAGTATTGTTGTTTTCTACGATCGTGTTTTAATTGTGGGATCGTTTTAAAAGCCCAGATTACAAGCAGATTGGTTCTTTTATATTATTGTAAGCAAATACCAACACACAGATTTCTGACGTTTACCAAAAACCAGAGAACGGTTCCTACAGAATATTAAATCCTGTAAGCAGTTTTTTCATGATGCAACTTTTTTTTAACTGTTGCTATTACAGCAATACAATCTTCACCCTCCTCCCAAACGGTGAGTTAAAATCCATCAATATCTTAGTCAGTCTATGAACTTTTTAGCCGACCCTCATACTCATGTATATGATTGACGATTCAATATTTCCATGGATTTTAGCAGCAGCAGCAGCAGAAATAGGTCCGTTTGACTTTTTTTCTTGTTTCCTAAACTGAAGATTCCTTTGCAGCTTCAAACTACATAAAAAGGTGTTTCGATTAATAGAAAGCTCTGTGTGTTGCTGCTGCTGTTAGTCTAATTAGTAGTAATTGTATATTTTTCGTCCTGTCCTGATCATCAAGCCTGGTTTATGCTTCCCCCTTCCATTTCCTCCCCTTACCCTGAATAAGGTACCCCGTGACCTGGTCCTTCCCACTGGTAAAAATGGTTCCCTTATAAGAAACAGTTTTTGGGTTTTAAAAACCCCTAAAATATGTGTAAATGCATTTTTGAGATTGTTTGGAGTACTTATTTTGCCTTTGTGTTGTTATGTAATAAGTAAATTACTGCTGTTGTGCAGTGAAAGAAAAAGGTTTAAATAAAAGATAAAAGTTTGTAGGGTCTTGGACTGTGAGTAGTAATTTTGGTATTGTTAGGTTTAGGGAGTCCAGGCAAGAAACTTGCTTTCCGTTTTGAGGTGACTATCTGAGCAGGTCACAAACCCTGAGGCTCCCATGTGAGCAAATTTTTGGCGGTTATTTTGGAACCGCAATTCTTAGTATAAGAACTACTAAGATATTTTGGTCTCGTTTATGTCCAAGTCCCTACGTGCCAACAAAGGTCGCAAGTATGAAGCATCCATCAAGAATCGAACTCGCTATTTAGTAGAAATGGATCAGCAAGACTAGCTTGTTAATCATTACACGATGATAGAAGGCCCTCGTTTGTGTTGTGAGGTAAATGTTAGAAGGGACCAGTAATTAAGAATTCTAAAATAATTTTTTTTAAATGACCTGTTAGACCCCCCCCCACATCGGAAGACCAAATTTATGTTCTAGGTATTGCAATACATGATGGTAGGGAAAATGTTTGGTAGAGACCACACGCATAAACGGACAATATTAGCATATTCGTGATATACTAATACAGAACAAGAAAAAAATATAGACATTTACACATACAAAACCATTTAACATTTTATATACATTGATATGAAAGGTAAAATGGATATGAATCCGACAATATGTGTAGAAAGTTTTATAGAAAAAAACAACAAAATGTTTAAAGTTTTGCTGACAGAAATCTGTTTCGACCATATGAGATCTTTATCAAAGCAACATTGTAAACGGAAAGACGAAATAAATATATTATTAATCACGAGGCGCACAACGCTCTCGATCAGTACCGGAATTTTCAAATAATTTTTAAAAATGCGTATTTTATTTATGGTCGAAACAGATTTCTGTCAGCAAAACTTTAAACATCCTGTTGTTTTTTCTACAAAACTTTCTACACATACATTGATATACATACAAGTAGAATTAAAAGTAATAAAAAACGTGTTCCGTGTTAAAATTATTCCATGAACAAGATATATGTGAAAGAGGGTACAAAATGGGAAAAGTCTTACTTGACAAGTATGATTAATAAACCCATACTGATCAAAGAACAGAGGCAAAAAGAGGTCGAGAAGGGACTTCTGTCACGTGACACACTGCGGAGCCCCGAGTGGACATGTTCATTCTCTAAGGGGGATAATTATTGTATCCTTACACAGGTAAATACATCCAACTTAGTTGCAAAGTCAATTTTTTAAGAGCTAATGTATTAAAGTTTTAAATTATTTGGGGCTACCCTATATTAAACTGTAAGTCTTCTCGGGTCTTCAGGACTGCTATGTATTCCAACTACTTTTAACAGAGCTGTTGTCTCTATAGTATTGATTCATCCTTTGATCTCAGGTATCCCCAGTCTCTTTTGGGACAGTTCCAAAGACTTCAACTACAATTAGTATTACAGTCATCTTTATGTTCCACAAATTCTTCAGCTCTACAGCAAGATCCAAGTAGTTGTCTATCTTTTCGCTTTCTTTTTATTTTCACTGTAGTCTGCTGGAACAGCAAAATCCACTAGATGACAAGATTTTAATGACAGGTCTCATATCGGTAGAATCAGCATACTTACATTCACAGAAAGGTTGTAACTAGCGTCCAGTTACCAGATAAAGGAGACAGGCTGTAACCAAATACAGACCCTGTACTAAATCCCAGGATATAGCCATGTCTTGGGTATTTAGGGATCAAAGTGTGTACACTGAAAATATCAGCCAATCAGAGTCCAGGGAATAAGCTTGGCCAAAGTACATAGTGGAACAATCCAAACCTGTATATAAACTACCTACATACACTGATGCCGATATCAGATTGAACTAACAATACAGCTGAATACTGGTTGCTTAATACGAAATTTTACATGGCACTGCGAACTGGATTGAACCTATGAGGGAATATCCCATTGGATTTTGAATCCAATGTCAATGGAGTGGACTTGAAGCATCGACTAATTTCAGCCTTTCAGTAGCCAATAGTTAGTGCCCTACTATTTGACAGTGGTCAAATTCCTATTCTCTCAACGGGATTAACCCTCTGCCATGATAAAAAAAAAGGTTGGGACGTTTGTATGGTACAAGTGCAGTTTGAATATGGTCAGGACAAAACAAAGATACTAGATCTTGATGTAATCACTCGCTTGATTGGGACTCTCCGAGTGCCCGTCTAGCCCAGTGAGGACCAAACTGGAGTGTTGGTTTGGTTTGTTTTACGGCATATCAACCTCAGTGGGTCATTTAATGCCAACAAAGTTTCGAAATAAATTCATTCTTAATGGATAATCATTTTTTTATAAACACATTTTTTCTATTCAACCCATAGATGGGATCCTAACAGGTGGACCAGGGAGCAATGGTGATGAAGGGGTGCTACACATTCCCCCAAACCTCCAAAACTGGAACCTCACCATCAGATAGAATTTAATGTCATTCCCAGGACATGTAGACCCTCAGCCACCACCTTCTAGCACCCATATGATAAAAAGTGGTTGGGGCTTGCCATAAGGGCAATAGGATTAGGACTGTTGAGTGTTGAGATTGGCCTTAGTACATAGTGGAACAATCTAAACCTGGATATAAACCACCTAGCAACATTCTGATGTGAGTTCAGATTTAACTTGCAATACAACTGAATACTGATTGCCTAATACAAAATTCTACAATATCGAAATCACTTTTAGAATATGTGACCTGTTTACCTTTTATGGCGACGATGGCGTGTGAGGGACAATTCAATGAATCATTGTTGATATTTGTTGGAGTCGAAAAGGACGTGACTGAATAGCAAATTTGCAAATCGCTAAAGTAGAAATGATTTAGAAGTGATATTTAAAGAGACAAAGCTTATGCCACAGCTCCTTAGAGGAGGGGGGGGGCGTCCGAGTGGCACACTGAAAATAGACATCTTGCCATTCCATACTGTCTGGAAAAACAGTCAGATTTTGGCGTTTCGTTCTTTTATAAGCATTAATTCTTTTTTTCTTCAATGCTAAATGTAGTCGCTACGTCTCCTACTGTGATCGAAACTTCTTTACCTATGAGACATCACATAGTATGTAAGAACTAATATAACAAACATGATCAGAGACTTGTGTAATATCAGGGAGGGGGATGGGGCTAATAGAAATATACTACAAAAGGGAATGTTTAGAGAACAGACCTTATTTTCAACTTTTATTTTCTACACTTTAACCTTCAAGCTAGTTCTGGGGTAGATTTCGTGTAAGTCAACTGGTTTTTAGGCAATTGGACTGACTGGCCCTACTTATTCCCTGTCCGCACAACTGAAAGAAAGTCGTCCATATCTACATATAAATTATTATGCTTTTTTTTTTACTGATGCTCATTATGTTACTACTTTTCGACTTAGACAAAAATTTGACCTTAAATAGTTGATTTAATTTTAATTCGTTTTTAAAATGAAAATGAGCGAACAAATTGGCAGTGTCTATTATAACACATCACTCAATAAGTCCCGGGCCTAACTAATAAAAAAACTTTTAGGTAAAGTTCGACTTTATTCATCAAAATAGTCTCCTTCTAAGGTGATAAACTGATTCCAACGCTTCTCTATTTGATAACTTTTTTTGTGAAACGATTTGTCTTTGGCCTCAAAATACGCCTCGGTTTCCGATATCACTTCTTCATTGGAGCCAAATCTCTTTCCTCTAATAATCTTTTGAGGGGTGCAAACAGCCAGTAGTCGCTGAGGGCCAGGTCTGGAGAATAAGAGGGGTGCGGAAGCAATTTGAAGTGGAATTCATGTAGTTTTGCCATCGTTGCGATCGACTTGTGACACGGTGCATTGTCTTGGTGAAAGAGCACATTTTTCTTCATTTGTGACCGTTTCTTGGCGATTTCTTCCTTGAAACGCACCAATAATGCTATAGAATATTCGCTATTGATGGTTCTTTCTTTCTCAAGGTAATCGATGAACAAAATACCTTGCGCATCCCAAAATTCTGATATCTTCAACTCCTCTGCTATCTTACGCAACTTCAATTTACGATCGTCCCAAACGAATTTGTGGAGTTTCTTGTGTTTTCTGGGACAACTGCCGAATTTGGGGGACCTGGGCGTTCATCATCCTTTGTGTGTGTACGACCGCGTTTAAAGTCAGCATACCGCCTCTTAACCATTGTTTGCAACGGAGCATAGTCCGAATAACACTTATCAATCCAGTGCTTTGCTTGATCAGTATTTTTCCCATCAGAAAGCAATGCTTTATCAACACACGAAATTCTGATTTTTCCATTGTTTTGAAAATTTGCAACAGTAGCTTCACTTAAATAACTGTCATTTGTAAACTAATAATCCGATTGGAATCAAATTTTGACACGTGTCATTTGAAGGTTAGTACTCTATAGATATCATATGGATTTTTATTAGTCGCGCCATCTATATGTCAGGTCCGGGACTTATTGAGTGACGTGTTAATACTAGTGTTCTTTAATTGTACGACCGTTATTATCTTGCAACACTCTCTGGTTAAAAATCAGACTGTACAAATCGTCCTAAGTGAAAATGCAAATACGTAAATCCTGATTATCTGGTGTTCTGTTTGTTTTGTTTTACGGCATATCAACCTCAGTGTGTCATTTAATGCCGACTAAGTTTTGAAATAAATTCATTCTTAATGGATACTCACATTTTTTTATAGACTCATGTTTTTCTACTTAACTTAGATGGGACCCAAACAGGTAATCCCACTCCGGGTCAGAGTGGACCAGGGAGCAATGGTGATGAAGGGGTGCTCCACATTCTCCAGAACTGGAACCTCGCCATCAGATAGAGTTTAACGTCATACCCAGGACATGAAAACCCTAAGCTACCGTCTTCTTGCACCCATATGATAAAAAGATTTAGAGCTTGCCATAAGGGCAATAGGATCGGGCAGATTATCTGGTGTTGCTTAAACGCCGAATTATTTCTTAAGTGTCTCGTCACCTCGTCTAAATAATGAACCATTCTATTTTTATTATAAAGAAAGAAAAAAATAGGTACCTTCACATAAAAATTATAAGAAAGAAAGTAGGAGAAGATAGAGGGGGTAGGAGCACGCAAGCGATAATGCTAATCGTTTTCAATCGAAAAGATGAAAAGAAGGAAGAAAGAAATGAGTGGAAGAGTTAAATCAATATTATTATTCTCTTAACATATTGAAGTATTTCGCAATAGCTCTTTAGTAAACATATCAAACGTAATAATCAAATTATCATTGTGGTATATCCACAGGTCCAGCTAGTTTATAAGTATTACAAACATTGTGTGTAACCCAATTAAATAGGTCCGTTACCCGGGTACTAAGTGGCCATGTGACCTGCAACACTCCACTCCCGCCCTTATTTGAGTTACAGGAACGCCCGAAGAACCCCATGAATTATAAATCCTGCTAAAAAATTATTCTTTGAAAACTTTGAAAAAACAATATTTCCCCTTTATATATTTTTTGAAAAATGTGAATAAGTATCGAAATTTTCGTGATAATTTGGCTCTCAATTGATTTTTCATAGATTTTTTTTAAAAAACCTGTAGTCATAACTTGTTTTTGGTTGCGTTAATTTCAATTGATTTAATGGTGCAAAAATGTAAACATAATTTTCATTATTTCCGTAAGGTGAACATTTTTTTTTTTAAATCATCAGGAGTTTTTTTTTCAAATATTTATTCTTTTGAATGCTCCAAAAAAAATTAAAGATAATATTAACCTTTATTCAAGTTTCATTGGTTAAATATAGTGTGGGAGGGGTAAATTGGGGAGGGGTAAATTTGACACGGCAAATTAGACATTCTAGAGTAAATATAGGTGTGGGAGGGGTAAATTTGACACGGCAAATTGGACATTCCTAGAGTAAATAAAAGAACAAATCATGACCAAATGATAAAGATCATTTTTTAACTGAGCAAACTTAATAGAAGTAGAATACAAAACATGAAAGAAGATACAAAGAATAACTTTTACATACGTGTAGAGAAGAAATGTCATAATAGAATAAAAATATTAAGTACTGAGGATGATGTAATAGAGGAAAGTATAAACTTCGTCTAAAAAAGGACAAGGCCGGGTTTATTTCCCGGTGCCTGAGGCGCCCCCCCCCCCAAAAAAAGAGTGCCGGTGAGATTACACACACTTTTTGAACAAGCCACTGCATGAGATTTTTCTGCGTGGCTCCCCATGTTAAAAATTCCCTGTGTCAATCCGGTCTCATCAAGAAAAGAAAAGAATCTTAATTCTAGAAATGTAAGCCTTGATTCCAATCACTTTTTACGACATTTCACATTTTTGCCGCTAGATACTGACAACACGATTCAATTTCGATATTTAGACGAAATTCTCTAAATCATTTTAACAAAACAAGCTGACATTTCTGTGAATATTCAAATATCTAGCATTCCTTTCCCAACCTGTTTATTACGTGTGATTGAAAAATCTGATATCAAAAACAATTTTCTTTGTATATTTGCCAATATACAACATGCTTTTTTTTCTTATAAACTTGCAGGGTTTTTTTTATTTTTGTGTGTGTGTATATGTGTTGTTTTTTTAGGAGGGGGGCAATGGTAAAGCAATTCTTACTCCTAATCTAAATGGATAAAACGTGTATATACCAAAGCAACAAAACAGGAAAAAAGTGTTGATTGATTTTATTGATTTATTTGTTCAAAAATGCCCAACATTCATTAATCATTCGTATTTGTATTTGTCTGTATGCATATCTGACAGCCATAAAACCCCAATGTCTTCACCCAATTGATAATGTAACCAGCATCAAATGATAAAAATCTCCATCATCATCATCATGCTATACTATTTGGAAAAACGATCTTTGAATATAATTTACAGAAATATATCTTCATTATAAACATACATAGATGTTTATTATAACAAAATTCCTTAGTTTTTATGTTGTATATAGAATTGCAATAATTTACAAGTCAGGAAGATCTGAACATCGAGAGGCAATGAAAATAAGTTTATGCTAGAAGAAAGTTTATTTATCACTTCTATATTCTAGTCCAATCAAAGAGCTTTTATATACGAGGTGTGATCCAAAATTATTAAGTAAGTATACCCAATTTGTCGAAAAATCCGTGTTTTACAAAAAAATTTACACCCCCAACCCCCGTTTGAAAAAAAAAATTATAACATTCATTTATGGATAAATCAACACTGAAAATTTCATTAAAATCGGATAATTCCCTGATTTTTGGTAATTTTTTTCAGTCGGAGGGTTAAATTTATTTTGTAAACGCGGATTTCACGGTAACTACGGCGACCATGTTTAGGATATATTTGAGCAAAATTGACCGAAAAATAGTTTTAAATGTATTAAAAATAAATTACATGTGTAATATTATTTTGCCTTTTTTTTTTACCGATGCTCATTATGTTACTACTTTTCGACTTAGACAAAAATTTGACCTTAAATAATCGATTTGATTAATTTTAATTCGTTTTTCAAGTGAAAAGCAAACAAAAAATGGGTATACCTAGTATGAAGACAATCTTTTTTCATTTTAAAGATTAAATGAAGAATTGTGCACAGTTGAGCAACTCGTATAATAAATGGATTATTTCTGGTGTTAAAATTAATGTACTTGTTTACCTGGCGGTCGACCAACAACGACATTATAAAATCCAGAAGAAAAAAAATAAATAGAAATTACCACGTGTCTTTTATAGACACAGAGATTCTAGAAACCTCTCAAAAGACGCCACCTGTTAACTTTATGAATATTATGTGTATTCGAGGAGGATGAGGATGAGGATGGTCCTCCCCTATGGGTATTGCTCCAGTAGGAGCCTAAACATTTTAGTAAGCATTAACAGCGTCTACTTAGCGATAAGTCAGAACAACGGGCAAACACTAAAATACCGTGTTTCTCCGAAAATAGAACTGGGCTTATATTAATTTTCACTCCGACATATAACACTAGGGCTTATTTTCGGGGGATGCCATATTCATCATATATTGAAAAACGACAGGAAGTAGTAAAAAAAATTCCGAATTTTCTAAAACAGAAATTACGAAAAACAATCTTCATTTATTTACCATTAACATGTTCTTTTATTCAAAAACTCATTAACGACAATTCATTCTAAAATAATCATATCATCCTTTGGAATGTTGTTGCTCTCAACTAGGGCTCATAATGGGGCTTATATTAAAATCATCCTGAAAAATCACGCTAGGTCATTACAGGAAAGTCTTATTTTCAGGGAAACATGGTACCAGCTGTTTCCAGTCGCTATTGTCTATCAACTGTGGGTCCCAAAACTCTGTTACAAATAATTGAATGAAATCGCAACACTAGATGTCCTGTTTGCTGTCTAGATGAGGAGTAATTTTTTCTGGTTTCCAAAACTGAAGATTCATCTCAAAAGTAAGAGATTTGAGGATCTGGGGAGAATCAAAATTAATACGACTACACAGATTTATACGGTTATGAAAAATGTTCTTAAAATACTTACTTACCTGCAATCTTTGGGGGGGGGGAGAAAAAACTCAAAGGGTACCTTAATGATGTTTTTTTATTTATTGCTGTTCTTGCTACTAACCCTTGTCTCTCGTTTGATTAGTTGATTTATTAGGTAATAAATGTCACTTTACCTGCTACTTTTGACACCCCCTCCCCTTTTGTTTGTGTATTTCGTAATTGATCAGATCCGGTTGGCAGTGAAGGGATATTGATTGATTTTTCTTACCTTTTTTTCACTACTATTACAAAACCGACGAGGTTTACTTCACATTAAACTTGTTTCTCAAGATCGCAAAAAGACATTTTTGTAAATTTGATATTCATCCACAAATAAAGTATGTCGAATTTGTTTCGTCTTAACCTAAGGTTTCATGCATATTGATGAGATCTACTTCGCCTCTTGATTTGCTTTTCCGCCACACTACAATATCAAAAGAGGAGTTTCTGAGATGTTTCAACCAATGGAAAACCACACTGGAATAAATGTTGAATGCTAAATGGACTATTCTGAAGAAAAATAAGGTTTCATTCATTGTTCCTGTCTTAGTAAATATAGTTAGTGTTGATAATAACACCTCACATATTTAAAAATAAAATAAAAAGAATATTGAAATGTTTATTAACTCTAAGCCATGGAAATATTGTATTTTAAATTATCATTGATAAAACATTTGAAATAGTCTAAACTGGGTTAATTACAAAATAATCAGGATTCAGTCAAGATTGAATTTTCTTTGTAAATTAAACATCGGGTATCATAAAATCAAACAAAGTCAGTGCCCACTTCTTGTGGTCTTTCGTTTTGCAAACTTAATGGCATTGCAGCCAGATTTATCTACTGGGGTCCATCTTGGTACCGGGAGTGATTTCGAGAAACGGCTTGATAGATGTACGGTAAGTGTAAGTGAAGTAAAATCGAAAAGAATCAAAATTGGCGCCAATCTACGTTTGTGTGTTTAATGGCCTACCTCATTACCAAAGGCAGATAATTCATTATATTTTCCCAATATTATGCATCATACAAATATTCTTATATAACTCCCCCCCACACACACACACACACTTTACGACCACCTTATCGGTCCCCATTATTGTTTTTTTTCTCTTCTCTCAAATATGAAAGATTTCAAAAGAAATCATTTTCAAATAAAGCAGACATAAATGCATGAGAAAAATAATTTAACAAAGTTACAATACAGAACTTGTGAAATTCTTAGCCCTAAAGTGACAGTGAGTCAAAGATTAGAATCATAAATCCCTAAGAATGCAACAATTGATGGTTTAATTAAGTGATCAAAACAACTATTCAGGTCCTTTAAGTATTAGGTTAAAAGTAGAAATAAAAAACAATTATTGAAAAAAAAAAAACTGTCTTATTTCAAATATCAGTAAACTAATTACTTCATTCAAACAATCAATTTTTTTCGACCATTCTTCCTTATATGGAACACAATTTTCCGAAGTTGTAAACGTTTTCATTCATAGCTTTATCTCTAACTATACAGGGGGTTAATAAAGTCTTACAGCAGTTTGAAAATTGAAAACGTAATCACTCATGTTGTACAAACGATAAAATTCATTTAGTAAAATCCACATAAAAGTTCAACTCATGTAGTTCTATTTTTTATGTACATTTTCATTATTGCATTTCAGCAAGACTGCCATCTTTGTTGTTAAATTTGTAAATCTGTTACAAGACTCTATAGACACCCTGAATTAAGTATTTACAAATTAAAGTTTTACTCAATTCCAAAACAAAATCTAATATTTGTTAATATTGAGAACGTAAAATTTGAAATGTTAAAAAATTGAGGAAAAAGCTTTAGCATATAAAGCTTACGTATAAAAAGGAATAATTACAGAAGTCGAAGAATCTTTGATTCTGACTATTTATTAGTCAGTTGAAAAAGGTACGATAGAATTGAAAAAGAATCGGCAAAACTTGCAAATCGATCGGAAAATTAAAATATATAACAGAAAAAAAATAGAACCCAAATTATCTATTTTCCCATTAAACTAACCCTAAACCCTCCTAGTTAAAATTAACAGTTTTATTACAAAATTTGTGAGTTCTGTTTTTTCAGGTTTACCCTAATTTTCCGACCGATTTGCAAGTTCAGCCAAAAAAATCTCCAACTCTAAAAACACTTCCAATGCTACAAATAATAATTGCATGTTTGACAGGATAAAATGTTAATTAAGTTGAATAAAAAGAAAATATGCACCAACCTTTCGTAGTAAAAGCCGAGTTGGTAAATCCTTCCAATATCAGAACGAAATTTCACCATCTTACTTATGCAAATTATATAAATATCATTAGGAAAAGTAACTCTACATTTGGAGAATAACTTCCTGTCTGTATTTACCCAATATTACCGCCACAGACAGGATGTGACACGAGGTCAAGAGTGACTTCCTGTATGAATCAGTTGTGAATGAGTTAATATTGAAATAAATATCTGCTTCATTACTATCATTTACTTTCTCAAAGTAATTCTTGTCAAACTACAGTTTAATGATTAGTATATTTATTATTATTGTATTAGCTGACTTATACGGCTTTGTAGGGGTAAATAATTAGATTTGAAATATATAGATCAGTATTTTTTTTTTTTTTTTTTGCAGCAAATTATTCAACAAGTTGAAAAAAAAAGCAGAAATTCAAGAAATCAAAGTAAAAAAAATGAATAAAGATTTATTTGAAACTAGCTTAAAAGCCGCCCTATTGGGCGGCAATTAAGCTAGCTATTCCCAATTTTTTTTCCATGTTGTAAAAAATGTTGGTTGGTTGGTTGGTTGTCAACCATTGGGTTATTTCATACCGAATATGTTTTTATTCATTCTTGTTGGGTATTCAATTTTTTTAAAACTCAATTTTTCAAACACATTTTTGATACATTTAACCCATAGATGCGACCCTAACAGATACTACCACACCGGGCCAGAGTGGACCTGGGTGTAATAGTGATGAATGAGTACTCCACACTCCCCAACGCTCCAGAATTGGAATTTCACCACTAGATGCAGTTTAACATCATATCTAGGACATTATAAAAATAGTTACCATAAAAAAATAAATTGTCGCAAAAAAAAAAAAAATTCCGTTAAAAATCGCAGAAAACAATCGCAGAAAATGAAAACTTGGAAATCCAAAATTTCAGGATTGCGGGTCCGGTTTCGGTCCTGAGTGTTTTAAATTTTCTCACGGAAAAAAATCTGACACGCTGACTCTCGCATTTATTACTAGAAATTAGAATTCAAAATACGTTTGAGTACAAAAAGTAAAATTAAAATTAATATAGAAAATAGTTTTTCTCAGCTATAGCCAATATAAGATATTGTAAAGATATCGAGTGAGGGGGACATTTCTATCAACAAGTCATGCTGATAACACAGATACCCTTGACTGACTGACTGACTGACTCTCTCTCTCTCTCTCTCTCTCTCTCTCTCTCTCTCTCTCTCATATTAATCCCGGCAGGTCCTCTACACGACATCCAGTATTAGCACAGATCAGTCAAACTATATTACTTCACTTTATTACAACTAACATTATAGCAACCGTTAGTTTGCAACTGATTTATTGAATCATATGGCATGTCAACTCGTTTAGGGTTATTTTGTGCCTAGATATTAAGTTGGCAGTATGTTAACTAGTTTTGTACTCAGAACAATTTTCTTCTTATTCTCTAGGTGCTTCGTTAAGGTCCAAGTGGTGCAACCGTACAGTAGCACTGATACAACTATGGCTTGTAAGAATCGTCGCTTTAACTTTTCAGTGAGATTAGATTGGCTGATAATCTGTTTATAATCAGACCATGCCTTAATCCTGTGTGCATTATGATAGGTTTCATATTTTTACTAGCAGTATAAAGCTAGTGAGCAAACCACAAAATAGGCATGAATGATGTCGCGAATTGTTAGTTTGATTTAACTTTATGTAACAAAAGGCATACAACACAAATATGTCTGGTTGATGCAGGTGGAAATTTTGAACAACCCAATGTCTAGACGTGAACATCGGCGAGGAAATGTGATAACAATTTAAGAGAACAATAGGTCATTGGGATCTACACAATCTTTAAAATATGGGAAAAGCTTAGCAAGAAAGTGAAATATTTATGTATGCATCTCTTCTCGGAAATGGTGAATAAATTATTTATCTTCTGGAGAAGCGAAGACGAACTCATAAGTGATGTTCTCCTATGGAAATCAGTATATCGGCATTCCAATGTGGGCTGTCCAGCAAAGGCCTACATTGACCAGCTCTGCGCGGACACTGGATGCTCCGAGAGGACCTCCCGAGAGCAATGAATGATAGGGGTTGACGAGAGATTGTCATGGATATCCGTGCTACTAGTGCGACATGATCATAATATATATATATATATATATATATATATATTATATATATATATATAAGGAAGTTTGGTATGTACGTGTCGACTTATAACTCACAAACAAGAGGTCATTTAGATTTGAAATTTTGCATACAACTTAATATTCTTATAACTAAGAAACACACAAATTTGTTTTTTTTATTTTTAATAATTAAGCGATATAATTCAATAATTAAGAAAAAAATGTTGAAATACCGTATACACAGCCCCCAGCCCCACCCGACTCACATCGACATGAATTTAGTTTTGAATTTCCCAGACAGCAGACCCGGTATGAAAAAATTACGAATGTTCATTTCTAAAAAAAAAACAAAAAAAAAAAATAAAAAAAACTACCGACCCCCAAACTGTTTAAAACTGCTTTTTTAAAAATCTATTTAAGCAATAGATGGGACCTGGAGTGGTTGTACTTGGTGCACCTAACAAGTACTACCACTCCGAATCAATGTGGGCCTGTGAGTAATGGGAATGAAGATTCATTTTACCATAAGAGAAATACGGTAGGGACAATCATATAGGTGCTAGGGCTTGATATGACCAGCCGATTGATTGGAGGGTCCGCTCCGACCGCCCGTCTTGCCCAAGTAACGGTGCATACCATGGACTGCTCTGCAAACATCACGAGTCGTCACGTCTTACTCACTCACTACCCGGTGTTCTTAACAAGATTTTACTCCGGTCATGGACCGGGTACTTTTGCTAATATATATATATATATATATATATATATATATATATATATATATTAAAGAATATATTCTCTGTGTGTTTTTGTACAACGACCGAGCATTTATAAATGAAAATTGGTGGAGACCAGCAAAGACCAAAGTTCAATAAAATCCTGTCCCTATTTTTATCCGAGAAAAGGTTTAAAATGTTACCCCTCATTTTCCATAAGAAAAGCTAACTAAAAATATAATAAGGGTATAAATCAATGATGCATTTAAAAAATAAAACAAATTAATATAGGATAAAACATAATAAAAAAACAAATAAAAGAGTTTTGTTTAAGGACTGATATTCATGGAGCCAAAATAGATAGCTAGGTTATTTTATTTTATTTTTTCCTGTAACATTATTATGAACACGGTCAGTAAGAAATCAATATTGTTAAGGCATGAAAATAAAATAAAAAAAGTTAAGAGACTTAAAATAATTATTCATGATGTTTTGAGTGAAGAAGTTAAGTTCAAGCAAAGCCAAGAAGAAATGATTTATTCTGAGATCATTTTTATTGCGTTGAAGTAGACTTAAGAGAATAGTTCTTTGGGCGGAACCTGAAAAGTATTATCCCTGGAGTCGCACACACACACACACACACACACACACACACACACACGTGACGTAAAATGACATCGATTTTATTTTAAACAAATATGTTAAAAATGATTTTAAGAATATTAATAAAATACTTATAAAAGTTTCTTCTTAGAAAGAAATAAAACGTTACTTTAAATACATATATAAATTTTACTCACTCGTTTTTAACTTTTTAGCCAAGTAAAATCCGGTTTTTCATTGAAAAAACTAAAAACATATTCAGTAAAAATAATAATAAGATATATTTATGACATGTAAATTCAAATTGGTAAATGCTATCGTTAGCCTTGCATTCAGTTCACCTTTGGTGTCGTATGGAATTTTGTTGGTCTCTCTGTCAACCTCGCCACACGTGTAATAATCCAGGGGATTGCGATCTGGAGAGTTTGGCAGACAGATGTTAAGGGTAATGTGGTCGCTAAAATGTGCTCATAGCCAACATCTGATTCTCCGTCTTGTGTGGCATGATGCAGAGTCATGTTTGCCAGACGCAGGGTCTTCTGTTACATAATTGATGGGTAGCCTGTTAATTATGTACAGCAACGAAGATTTTAAAATAACGGTTAATGGATGAAATAGGGGAGGACAAATGATTGGCAGTTCTTGACCTGTGCGAACGTGGGAAATTAACTCGAGAAATCAGCCTCCGTGTAACCGTTGAGCAATGGCGGCTCTCGTTCAATTAGCCAAATTCTCATACGCGTGTTTGGGATCTGGGATCTTAAGAAAATCAAATATGTATGAGCTCAAAATAAAGCAAAGTATTGTGTCATTACTAAGAACAAACAAACAACACAATAAGTCTCAGACAGATCCCGAATAACAGAAGATCCAGCTAAAACGACCAGCCTCGAGATAGACAGGCCAGCCAGATAGCAGAGTATTGGCCAAGTCCAAGTTAAGATGGAAGAAATACAAGTATCTAAATAAAAAAAGACAAATATACCTGTGTACAACCACGGGTATGCAGGTGTACTCTACTATACTGCACTGCCCTGTAAGATGAGACGCATGACGAGTATGATATATAGCACCAATAAAACTATTCGATCCAAGACAGCTCTACTGATGAAGGCCTCTGTGTTGAGGCATGTAGGAAGAGGAATGGAGGCACAATGTTACCATCGCTAGTGATCCCGCTAAAAACCATGATATCCCACCAGGCCGGATTATCACAAGGTTTTTTTAATGTGAGGAGCCACGTACAAACCGAAGCTCGTGCAGTGCCCAATACAAAATGTGTGTGGTCTTGTCGGCATTCCCCTTTTGAGGCGCCTCAGGTACCGAGAAATAAACTCGACCCTGCCTCTTTTAGATGAGGGAGCTGGTGCTAACGGGTTGGGTGAGGGTGGAGGATTCTGGGACCACGTAATTAATTTTACCTCATTTACCTGTTTAGAAGCTGAAGCCGCTGAACGTCAGAAAAAGAGATGAAAATAAGAAATAAAAGATACATGTAAAAGAAGAGTGAGAAAATGTAAAAGAAACAGTTTTGAGATAGATAGATAGATAGATAGATAGAGAGAGAGGGGGGGGAAATAGAGAGAATAAAACAAAGAACAAGAAAATGTGAGAGGTTCAAAATGAGAGGAATATGAAGAAAATGTGAAAAATAAGAATTGAAAAAAAAAAAGGAAAGAGAAAGAAATAGAGAAAAAGAAGAGCAAAAATGGAGTTGGTTGGTTGGTTTTACGGCATATTAACTCTTATTATTGAGACAGGGAGAAAATTGTATAAGAAGAATGGAGAGAGAGAGAGAGAGAGAGAGAGAGAGAGAGAGAGAGAGAGAGAGAGAGAGAAGAAAAGGTAAAGGAGAGTAACAAAGAAAGAGTGAATAGAGTTATATCAAATCTCATTGTAAGTATTTATATCACTTTAGAACTTCCATACATAAACCCAGACACCTTTCCTTTCTTTCTTTTTTATCACCTGAATTAATTTTTGTTTTCATTTCTTTTGAATTTGTTAAGAATTTCAGGAATGCCTCTTCTCAAAATAAAACCAATTTTCTGGTAAATAATGTTATTTCCAAACAAGGATTCTTTGATATTTTGAAACGGGTTTTCTCTTTTTTATAAACATTCTATGGTTTATATTGACAGTCCAGACACCATTGAGAACGGATTGTTTTTGGTTGATTTTTTTGTGTTGTTTTGTTTTTTTTGTTTTTTTGTTTTTTTCCAAAATGCTTTGATGTCATTGAGAAATAAATATGGCATTGACAAGTGGATGGAAAGAAAAATATATTCTATGTGCCAAAGGAAGATTTCAATAAGCCCTATTCAACGATATAATGGGTTTAAACTAACAGTAAAAATTTACTGAGTAAAACATGAAATACACCTCAAGGGTGTCGCCGATTATGAGGATCCTTTTCAAAGGCTGAAATAATTTTTTTCAAAGTTTTATTTTCATAACAGACTTTTTAGCCAAAAGAAATTTGTTGCAAGATAGGTTGTCGGGTTCAAGAGGTGTGTTGATAATCCAGCCTCCTTAACAAAATTTGCTTCATCAGAAACAAACAAACACAAAAAGTTAAGAATAAAAGAAAAAATTCTGCTGAATAAAATCTTTTATGGAATCTTCAACTGATTTATCAAAGTATGAAAATAAACAGAAAAAAAAAGATTCAATAAATAAACTTCAACCTTGTCATGTTATATAAACAAGAAAATATCTTTTGGACACAAAAGATTCTCTCTTCTCTCTCTCTCTCTCTCTCTCTCTCTCTCTCTCTCTCTCTCTCTCTCTCTCTCACACACACGCGCGCGCGCGCCCAAGCTCTCATGTGATAATTTTATTTTTGAGTAAACCCACATTCATTTTAGTTTTTATCTTACTCTACTGGCCAGTATCGAGTACTTTTTTTTATTTATGAAAAAACATTTTTAAACGATTTGTTTATTCAACTAATATGTGTGTGTGTGTGTGTTGTGTGTGTGTGTGTTTGTGTGTGTGTTTGTGTGTGTGTGTTGTGTGTGTGTATGTGCGTGTGTGTCTGTGTGTCTGTGTGTGTGTGTGTGTCTGTGTGTGTATGTGTATGTGTGTGTATGTCTCTGTGTGTGTATCTCTCTCTCTCTCTCTCTCTCTCTCTCTCTCTCTCTCTCTCTCTCTCTCTCTCTCTCTGAGTGTGTGTGTGTGTGTGTGTGTGTGTAAAAGATGACCAAAAGGGATAAAACAGAATCGGAATATTTCTTTTTGTCTTATTTTCTTTTTTGATTCTTCTCAACTAGTTTTGACCTTCATCATTGGAAGAAAAGGTTTTTTGTGAAGAAAATATTTTGTAGAAAGATTTCAAAATAGATTTATTATGGGTTGATATAAGAGAAATGGCAAAAATTGAACTGGTGACGTAGCCTATCGTTGAAGTTTTAATGTAATAAGATATTGTGTTAAATTAGAAGGACTAAATAAAAGTAATGAAAGTTGTTGGAGTGGTCTAAAGTCGGTATCAGCCAGACAGTAAGGGAGTCTATCTCCTTTTCACTAGTTCTAGACCAAAGAGATTGTTTTGGCGTCTGAGACGGAGCGCCACACCTACCATCAGCCCTTTTGGCTTTACCTCACAGATCCCTGTGCTATTCATACGCTGAGTTGGCGAGGGCCGTTATCGAACCCAGAACCTTGTGGTTCCCAGTTGGACCCTCTACTGACTGAGCTAAACTGATCTTAGGAAGACTAACCAAAGTAAATAGGAACGAATATAAAATATTACACTTATTTTGATGTTATTCTAATTGATTTCTATATAAAATTATATATAGGATTGCTTTTAATACATTTGAGAATAATGTGATAGTATTAGAAATTCGTAACAGCAAATAATCATTTATTAAACTCAGTTTTGTTGAAATCATTATGCAAATTATTCCCACCATATGCTATGTAAATATTCATTTCTTAAAAATATATAACACATATTTCAGGATTTTAAATGCGTTAATAATATGGGCTCTTCGGGGCCTGTGTCAATTAATGAAATTAACAGCGTCGATCCCAGGGGGCTATCTCCCCAAGCAATACCTGCCCCCTCGATTTAAAGGGGCAGGGCTGGGTTTATTGCCCAGCGCCTGAGGCGCCCCCTTGAGAGGGAATGCCGAAGGGATCGACGCAATTTTTGTTCTTTCTCACCCATGAGCTTCGGCTCATGGGTGAGGCCCTGTGCCCAGCCCATACAAGTGGGGTATGAGGCAAATATACCAGCCCCCCTCGATTTAAAGAGGTAGGGCTGTGTTTATTGCCCAGCACCTGAGGCGCCTCCTCTCGAGAGGGAATGCCGAAGCGATCGACGCAATTTTTTCCACTTACCACCTATAAGCTTCGACTTATGGGTGGGTCTTCATAAGTGGGATGAGCAGCAAATATTCCCCAAGGCAACACCTACCCCCTTGTGGCGGGGTTGGGTTTATTGCCCAGCGCCTGAGGCGACCCCCTAGAGGGGGAATGCCGACGGGATCGACGCAATTTTTGTTCGCCCACGTAAAAATGAGACCTTTGTGTCCAGCCCATACAAGTGGGGTATGAGGCAAATACATCCCCCAGGCAACACCTGCCCCTCGATTTAAAGGGGCAGGGCTGGGTTTATTGCCCAGCGCTTGAGGCGCCCCCTTGAGGGGGATGCCGACGGGATCAATGCATTTTTGTGCCAACCAGCCATGAGCTTCAGCTTGTGGGTGGGCCCACATAAAAATGTCCTTGTGTCATGGCCTCATAAGTGGGGTGAGAGGCAAATACCTTAATAATATGGACAGTTTTGTAGCAAATCTAACTCAGCTAGACTTTAATAGAGATCATCGTTAATAAATAATATGCTAATTAAGATTAAATAATGACTATTTCGTAATCACTGAGAATATAATTTAAATAACTAAGGGAATCATGAAGTCAGTGGTGACGTAGTTTCGGTTACTGAAAGAAATTTGCATAATCTTTATTATATATATATATAATTTATTATACCAAGCGTGTTGGTAGATCCTTGCGGAGAGAAAAAAACCCGGCAGAGAGTTTGATTGTAAAAATATACTACCAAACATCAACCAGGAAGAAAAAAACTTTTGAAAAAAAGAAAAGACCCAGATATTCGTACCAACAAAAAATAATCTATTGGTATAGTATTTGGCCAAAAGAAAAAACAATTTATATGTATATATATGTATATAAGATATATATATATTCATATAACCGCTAGGAGAAGCTAATTTGTAAAAAGTGCTCGATACCTAAGTAGAGCCAAGTAATAAAAATAATCTACTGAGTCAGACGAACCTACTATTAGTTTCGCAATAAAGCTCTTCAGGGCTAAAATCTGACTCTATATATATATATATAATTAATGGTGATATTATGATTTCACACTCATAACTTAAAGTTTCTTGGTAATCCAATCATCAGATGAGAAGTGGTTGAGATGTCAAAAACCAGTCATGAAACCATTTCACGACTGGTTTTTGACATCTCAACCACTTCTCATCTGATGATTGGATTACCAAGAAACTTTAAGTTATGAGTGTGAAATCATAATATCACCATTAATTATAAATCTGCTCTGCTTTATTAGCATTGAGCACCTTTCCATGCAAATACTTTTCTCATTTTTTCATTCACTATTCATTATATATATATATATATATATATATATATATTATATATTTATTTATTTATTTTACAATGTTTTCATAGATCAATGTTCATTCTCAACGACCGCGGTTTCATGCCAAATAGCACTCATCAGGTTGAGTAGTAAGATCCTATGGTGTTTGTTGGAGTTCTTTACTCGATGTCATATTTAGGATTGTAAATAAGAAAATTACGGACGCTGATATTTATTTTAAAAATTTGAATTTTTTTGAAGTAATGCCAACGAAGTTGCCTCCCTTTATTCGTCAAAAAAAGGGCTTTTATTAAACTTTGAAAAAAAATAGGGCGTTTTTTTTAAAAAAACGTTTCATTTTTTATTATTTATTTTTTATGTTAATTCCGTTTGGCAAAGGATGCATATGTCTTCAAAAAACCAAATTTTAATATATCTGGTAGAGCCTTTTAAGCTTTTATCCAACATATTATTTTTTAAGTTAATTCCGTTTGGCAAAGGATGCATATGTCTTCAAAAATCCAAATTTTAATATATCTGGTAGAGTCTTTTAAGTTTTTATCCAACATAATATAAAGGTGGGTGGTGTTGTTTCTTTGTCGAAAAATCATTTTTTCACTGATGAAATATTGGATATCATTGCAAATAATTGCTGAATTATCCTCAGGGTGGATGTTGAGTATCCCCTCCATGCATTTAGGAAGAATTTTCTTTTATGGGGACATTGTTTGAAGATTTCTGATTTTTTTATTTAAACTTCTATTATTATTATTGTTATTATTATTAAGGAAATCAAGTTTTTTAATATTCTAAATTTTTCGGTAACACATAAGTTGCAGTATCTGGAGCCATTTGTGTAACATTTGGGATGATCTAAGATTTTCCACTCTATTTTGTGAGGTATATCTTTTTCTTTTAGTTCCCATATCCTTGTTGCAAGGGAAGTTGTTTCTCTTTTATCTTCTTTCTGAAAGATTCCATATGGGCGTAAAATCTTTGCTTGAAGTCACCCTGGGTCATACCAACATATCTGTCCGTGCTTATAGGGTGATCTGCACCTGTAGTTGTTACCTTAGCCTCATATACTACTGATCTAATGTTACATTTCTGATTTAGACGGCAGTCTTTTTTAATTCTACAAGAACATGAAGGGTTTGAGTTTGGTTTAGATTTTGATGTAATAAGTGATTTCATTGAGAGTCCACATGAGTAGCTAGTTTTAACCGTATTTCTATTAAATATTTTATTATATCTATTTTGGGGTGGGAAGTGTTTATCTATTAAGTCTAGAAATTTTTTACCGACATTGTTTTAACTGTTTTAGAAAAAGGGGGCGTAAACCAAATTATCTTTCTTTTTCTGTTTTTGAATTATTATGTTTGGGGATGTTATCTATGTAGTATATTTTTTTTCTTTGAATCCGCTATTTAGTAATGCTTTATTGTAATATGGGGCGGCCTTTTCAAAAATATCTTTATTGGATGATAGTTCTGAGATTCTACGGCTAATGTTGAGGACTAGATTTTTTAAGACTAATGGTGGGTGGTTGGAATTTATATTAATGTATTTAAGTTTCTCATTTTGTTTGTGGTATGGCTTATATGTATCATTTTTAAGATCTAAATTGACATCTAGGAAATTGACATTTGTTAAGTTAGTATCTATAGTAATCTTGAGTTCCATATTATTTAGGTGTGTTATTATATCTTTACGTAGTCTATCTAATGATTTACCGGAACAGTCCCGTGAAATACAAATTCCGTCATCCCGGTAGAGTGCGAATATGTGTTCGGGAAATTTCTGTTTAAGTGAATTTAATATGTATAGTCCGACCAAATCACAAATTCCCGCACTATCGTATCCCCCATAGCGATGTCGAAATAATCCGATGGTTTGATTTTTTTACCTAGGATATATATATATATATATATATATTATATATATATAATATATATATATATATCCCATCTTTTCTCGTCAGTCTTTTTCTTAGACCACTGCAGAACTCGGACTTCTCCAAGGTATTTAAGATATGGGAAATAATGTGCTTTATTATGCAATGCTACGTCATAACATGTTGGCAGGCGGTGGGCTTCAGATAACAATTTTTCTTCTTATTAACTTAACCATAACTGGAGAGAAACGAGATGGGTTCGTGCCTTTCCAAAAGACATAAAAGTGAAGTAAAAACATTCAGTCAGAATTTGAACTCAGCCTGCTGATTCCGTTTTCTGTCCACACCAATAATTATTACGTCACTTATATATATATATATATATAATATATATATATATAGAGAGAGAGAGAGAGAGAGAGAGAGAGAGAGAGAGAATGTCTCAATGGAAAAGAAAAAAGTCGAGTGAGTCACAATTTTGACTGTCGGAAATATAAAGAAAAAAACGAATGAGTCGGAATAATAATGAATATATAAAAGTGATCAGAAAACAATATATATATATATATATACTTAGTGGGACCAAAAGTATTGATACTGAATCTTTAAATATATTTTTTAATTAAAAAATCTAAATTTCAAATGAAGATGTATTCACAGCTGAACAACTTATAAAGGGGTGATGTCTAGACATCTAGATGGCGACCAAGACATTTAGATTTTATCGAGACAAGTCAATGCAAATTTGAAATCACATTATAAACAAGTCTCAATACATTTGATAAAATACAGGACTGAACAAATGTAACTGTCTTCTCCAGACTTTTGTGTTTTGCACAACATTTTGTGTGTCTTTTTCCTGTTTCCTAAACTTAAAATCCATCTCAGTGATAACGTTTGAGGATGTGGAGAATACTAAAAGATATGTAGGTTGCGTAGGAGTTATTTCCCTTACTTGCTACGATTAGGCACTAGGTGTCATTGCGACCAGTAGTATAAAAGGGTTGAACCACGAAAGTCAAATCCTCCAGCCTTCAGAGATAACACATCAGTTGTATCTCCTGTCCATTGGACAGAGAGCTACTCCCCCACATGCATTCTGTGTACAAGGTACACAAAACCATTTTCTGCCCTTCGGCTTTGCAGACGTAATATGTACCAGTTGTGCTTTTTGTCTACAGGACAGGGGGATTTACTCCCTATGTGTTCTATCCATTGTACACGGTAGCCTTTCCAAACCAGTAAGGGATACCTTTATTCAATTATCAGCAGTCGATTGATCGGAGGGGGCGTCTCCACTCTCCGTCTAGCTCGAACAAATGCCAGTAGAGTGTTGCATGTCATGGACTGCTCATTCACCAGGATTCTGTCCTCAAGCATCCCGGATCGCCACCTACAGTCAACAGGTGACACATTGAGGTGGAGGTCAAACTGGTGTATGCAAAGTGGAGGCGAATGGTGTAATGATTATCATCAAAGGAAATGGACACAGAGATGAGTTCAAATCCTGAACGAGGTTAATTACATTTCACATAGCGCTAATACCCTTAGGAAAGGTATGTATCCAATTACTCTCTCTCTCTACTCTCTCTCTCTCTCTCTCTCTCTCTGGTAAATAGTAGGGCAGACTGGGCTTTTTAACCTTGGCTAAGCAACCAGTCTAAGAGAAGGAAAACTGAATTCAAACATGTCAAAACTCGGCTAAAGAAATTGACCTTGTGTCACATCCTGTTCATGCAGAGGGGTTGGTAAATATATGTGTACAGACTCGGCACTTGTAGATGAGAAATTGATAGAATAAACAGTCCTCGTGGCGTCTGCTGTCTGATCTAGCTGGCGTATGTGTGGAACCAATTCAACTCTTAACCACACAATTTCTTATTGTTTACTTTGGCTTTGTCCAATATCAACTGAATTAAAAAGTCGCCTTTGGGGAGCCATTTATCTTAATACTGAGTCACATAGAAGTTATATTTAATTTCAAATAAATAAATATATACAGGGAAGTATTCAATAATTAGTATTTAACAGTTATCTCCTTGAGAAAGATTAATGAATAGGATGTTTATGTAAAGACATAATTGTATAAGTTGGAAATGTGATTGTAAATTGTATTATGCTCTAATATTATTTCAACTCGACTGCACAAACAAAAATGTCCACACAATGCGCCATTTTCACACTGTTATGATTTAGTTCAGTTGATAGAGCATTCGTCTAGGAATCAAAAGGTTCACCGTTTGATAGTGGTCCTCTTCAACTCAACGCATCAGTAGCACAGCTTAGGTAATCTGATCTGTTTGGTATAAAGCATCTGGAAGCTGACGGTAAGTGTGGCGCTCCACCTCAGCAAAAACAATATTCCTAGTCTAGCGCTAGCGTAAAGGGGATAGACTCCCTTGCTGTTTGGCTGATACTAACAATAGGCCAGTCCACAGATTTTACTTACTACTACTATGATAATATACATGCAAAAATGACATATTCTGCCTATATTTCTGTCTCAGTCTCTTTATATTTATCTATTTCAGTCTGGGTTGGTTTTACAACATGTCCACCATTATTGGGTTATTTGATAGCAAAGTCGATCCTTTTCCAAGCAATTGTATGGTTTCAAGTAAATATTCCTATTTGATAATAAGCATTTGTAAATAATAACCTCAAATAATTATTCTTAATATTTTCAGTCTCTCTCTCTCTCTCTCTCTCTCTCTCTCTCTCTCTCTCTCTCTGTATGTGTGTGTGTGTGTGTGTATGTGAATATATATATGCGTGTGTATAGTGAATATATATATATATATATATATATATATAATATATATATAAATATAAATATATAAATATAAATATATATATAAATAAATATATATAAACAATATGTCAATCTATCTCAGTTCGCCGGTATCTTTCTAGCTAGCTGGATATTTATCAACCACAACCTGCTCATATCTATCTATACTCATATATATCTACGAATCGATTACAGTCTGCTCAAATCTATCTTTATATCTCTGCTTATATTTATCTATATCTGTCTATCTATCCATCCATCTCGGTCTACTCATATCTATCTATCAATCCATCGATTTCAGTCTGCTCATATATACCTATCTATCTATTCATCATGGATTGTTTGTGAAGACAAATGAAAACAAGGTAAAATATAGAAACTGATTAGCTTAAAAGTGATTAAACACTCCCCAAAAATCACATGACCACTCACATAATAAAATTAGGGTGTGGACAAATAGAGTATACACATCCCGTGATGACCCCCAGACATGAACAACACGATACACACGCACGCACATACGCTTCTTAAGGTGAAGAAACAATAATGATTCCTATTTCTGTAATAAAAACATTTATTTATAAATTAGAAATGAATGAGTTAAATATGTCAACAATATAATTATACACAAATACCTAAACATACAGATATTGTTTAAGCAAGTGTTGTTGAAGACCACGGAATATTTCTTCTTTATGATCTGTAGCTGTTGTTGAGGTGCACCAATCTATTGAGAATATCTCCTTCCTTTTTTTAAGATAGGCCACAAATTCACCCTTTTTATGAAGACAGTCTAAGGGAAATTTGAAGTGGAAAAGGTGTGAAAAAGAGGGGAAAGAAGCCGCCACAGTAAAGAGAGTCATAAGGAAGGAGAGACAACAGCATCTCCAGCAAGCATCACCGTTTGTTTGCAATCATTGCACCAGAGATTACCATTCAAAAATTGGTCTGTTCAGCCACTCACACAGTTGCAGATTTTTAAAAAGTGGACACTACGCCATCGTCTTCAATAGACGGAACGGTGCCAACCAACTAAGGGAAATAACTATGCAAGACTAATATTATGTTGACATCCCATTATTTGAGTTCTATTAAATGTTCCCAAGATGCAATGCGACTTCCACCCCCAGATTAGAAACAGTTTCAAAGTTTTGGAGGGAAATCATGCTATGAAGAATTGTTGTATTAGTAGTTCCTTAGACTGGTAAAGTTCACAGTTTTTTTTCCCATTGTAAAAGAGTTGCAATAAAAAGAATATCTCGTTCTTTTGCATCAGTCGAGTTCTGTTGAATTTCTACATCAAAATATTTTTACAGGATCTTTATCAGTAGTCATTCAAGTCTTCTTGTAATTTTCCAGAAATCAGGATCCAGATGGTGAAGATATTGTCCCATATTTTCTAACCAAGCACTTTCGACCATTTTGCTGGTCATCATCAGGGGATTGTTGGTTATAATGTTGCAATGTGCTCGGTTTTATCCATTTGAATTTATTCATTCATTTATTTATTCATTGTTCATTCAATTAGGAGAATCTATTTTATAGAGACATCATTAATAGATAAGATTTATTCTATTCTATGTATTAATGATTTGACTATAAATTAAATACTCACTGATAAACTTATGCAATTCCTGAAGTAAACAGTGACGTAGTTTTGGTTACAGACAGACAGAAACAAATCTCCATTTGAATAAGATATTTTGTATTTTTACTAAAGGCACGGATTGCTGTTGACAGGTTAACAACTATATGGAAATCTGATCGTTCTGGTAAAATACAATGGGAATTTTCCAAGCTGTAGGCATATTAGTACTACTGTATGGCTACACCATTTGGATCTTAATGAAACGTTTGGAGAGAAAAAAACTAGATTGGAAATACACATAGATGCTGCATTATATTAAAGAAATCCTAGAAACGCAGCCCCCCCCCACAGAACAGCAGCCCCCCCCACTCACACACACACACACACAGAGAACAGCAGCTATATGACCACATAAATCATCGAATTAAGATGAACAAGTTGGAGAAGTAAGGATTAATTCATAAGGAACGTTCTCCTATGGACTCCCATTCATGGATACGCCAGTAGTGGCTGACCGAAAACATACATTCATCAGCTCTGTGCAGACACTGGATGCCGTGTGAAGGACCTGCCAGGAGCGATGAGTGCTAGAGATGGATGGTGAGTGACAGGCAAAGGAATCTATGCTATCATCATAACTTGTTGTTGTTGTTGTTGATGATGATGATGACATAAGTTTAAATCGGTTCTTATAAAACTAGTCTGATTGTGTAGAAGTTGGTCTGAGTAGCCAATGTTTGTATTAAGTGGAAATCCTATTGTACATGATGTGGAAATTAATTAAAGAATAGAATATTAACAGCCACACGTGATAGTCAGGATTGAATTAGAAATTCTTTTGAAAAGAAAGAAAAAAAAGATTGAAATTGGAAAATGATTGAATTTCAGACAAGTAAACAAGTAGAAGAGGCTCGATATAGTTTGACATAACCGTGAATACTTGGTAACCATGACAACAAGTTCTGATCACCACACCTAAAAAGAGTGCAATTGAATAACGTGCAAATAAAAAAACAACTTGGAGAAAAGATAGTCACACAATGTTCTAAATGATGTACGACATCAATTTTCTCACCAAATCAAAAATAAATACAAATATTTTATTCTACCAAATCATCATTATCATCATCATCATCAAATTGTGCTGACAGAATGGATCTTCATCACTGTTACTTTTCCATCCGTCTAAGTAAGTTTGTTTTGGCTTTGGCTTTCGGCTTGGCTTTCGGCTTTGTAACTGATTTTTCGGACACTGGGTCCAGAGCTATAACCTCAGCAAAACGCACCCCTTGTTGAGTCATGTGAAGGGTGGTGTGGCTTAGAATTTTGGTTTGGACTTTGGTCATATTGACCTTTCAGTTGCTGATTTTGTTCATTCATCAATAGACATCACCCTTAGAGGTGAACAGCAGTATTTTCCAGTTTATGTGGCAGTCGGGGGTGAGGGATGATTAAACTACATCGAAAATTCTGATGCCCTATATCGTACCCCGTTCAAACATAAGTAACAAAATAAATCAATTAAATGTCCATGAGTGGCTTGTTATTTGATTTAAAAGTTCAGAGTGGATGTTGTGAGGTTTATTGTGAGAATTCAGTGATATACACAACCAAAGAAAGAAAATGAAATTGTTCTTGTTGAGCCATGTGAAGAGTTATGTGGTTTGAGAGTTTGGTTTGGACTTTGGTTATGTTGGGCTTTGTAACTGATGTGTTGAACACTGGAGCCAGAGTTATAACCTCAGCAGAATATGCCCCCCCCCTTGTTGAGTCACATGAAGCAAGATGTGGTTTGAGAGTTTGGTTTGGACTTTGGTCATGTTGACCTTTCAGTAGCTCATTTTGTTAACACATCAACAGACGACGCCCTTTATAGCAGTATTTTCCTGACTGAACTGTTTTTCCTTTGACCATTGACCTATGAGATACATCTACCCAAAATCTTGTGAAGCGGCCATTGTCTTAGTTTTGGGTCCATCCGCCTTGCTTTATATTTACTCTGTTGGTTCCCATTGGCAAAAAAAAAAAAAAAGAATTTGTCATCTCATGGATTTTCCTTTCCAGTGGACAACAGAGTGAAAATAAAAGAAAACAAAAATGATATAATAATGGTTCCAAAATTTACAACACATAGCAGTATAGATTTTCTATCTGAAACAGCATCATTCTGATGTAACATGAAATGAATACAAAAAGCCCTCTGAGTGCCAATTACAGATTCACCAATCTTAAAAAGATTATTTCAATAGCAAATGCAGCATGTGCACTGATCCAACGTATGATCACAACTTATGGGTAAATAGCAGGGAAGATTGGGCTCTTTAATCTTGGTATGACAATCAGTCTAGGAGGAATAAAACATTGAATTCAAACATGTTCAATTCCACTTAAAAATTGACCTTGTGTCACATCCTACTCGTGTAGAGGGGTTGGTAAATACAGGATTACTCAACAAAATTATATAATTCTATCTCTATCAGCTTTTGTGCTTAAGTGTGCCTTCTTTTAATGACAATCTCTGCAACAAAGTTACGTCTCCATAACTTTCAATACAAATAACCATTTGGTTTGGCGGTTGGTATTGAAAGCTATCATTATGCAAGTGTAAAGAAAAACGAGCTAACAAGGATGTTGTTCATTTACCTTTGATTTATTTTCTTAATATTTCGGGATTAAAAACTTTCCTTCGTCAGAAGATTTCTGAAAGCGCATGGCCCTAAAAGGGAGATGTTCACTTTTCTTAGAATCAGCCCATTTTGTTGTAGTTTGTGATGGTGTATATGCTTGTTTGATAATGTCTTATTTCCCCCAATTAACCATTTGTTTTTTGTTTTGTTTTTTTTTGTTTGTTTTCAGAATGTTTTTATAACTTGCTAATTTTAATGTGGATTTGTAAAATAAGAAATTATCAGGACCATATGACCTTAAGGCACCCCTTCCGCGATCTCGACTCGTGGGGACACTTTTCTCATTTACACCATAAAAATCCGGTTACCTGTTAATTGGTTAGAGGTTAGGGTTAGGGGTTAGTTTTATAATTTAAAAAAACAACTCTAAAAATCGTCTGTAAACAATTAACCTGATTTTGACGGTGTAAATCGAGAAAAAAATATCCCCAAGAAACGAAATCACAAAAGGGGTGCCTTAATCATGGTCCAATTCTCATTGTTTGGGGAACGTGGTGAGAGGGTTAATCTGTGAACACAACTGACAATCAATTCTTGTCATTTTGTTTTTTATGACAGAAAAAATATCAATTTATCAAATGTAAAAAATTTTTTTAAAATCTGAGATAATAAAAATGGGGAGAAGAAAATTAGAAATGACGAGGAAATTCCGTGGAGGAAATCCGAAAAGAAAATCCGTGAAGAAATGATGAATTGATTGGAAATGTCAATGTGGGAAAGAAAGTGGAAATAGTTGGAAGAACTGAAGAAAAGGGTTTCAGATTGAAATAATTTTACCCAATCATAATTATAAGGTTGCACTTTAGGTATACAACATAATAAGTAAAATTAAAGTCATCAAGGTGGCCTAAAGTCAGCCAAATAGCGTTAGACCAAAGAGATTGTTTTAGCATCTGAGACGGAGTGCCGCATCTACCATCAGCTCCTCACTTTACCACACAGATCCTAGTGCTACTCATACACTGAGTTGGCGAGGGCTGGCATCGAACCAGGAACCTTGAGATTCCCAGACGGACACTCTACCGACTGAGCTAAACTAGATGACAAAAATAAGACTAACAATAAACTACACCTGTTAATTGGGTGGCCATTTGAGCAACAGCAGGTACTGTAAATATTCTGAGTCTTTTGTTTATAAAAAAATATATTGGTTTGGCATTAAATGATATGAAAAGGGTTGATATGCCATTAAACAAAAGAGCCAACCAACCAATCAACAAGTTGGCAGAATGGTCTGTTGTCAGTATCAGTCGGATAGTGAGGGAGGCTATCCTCTTTTTGCTAGCGCTAGAACAGAGAATTTGTTTTTGATTAGGCTGAGTGCCACGCCTACTATCAGCTCCTCAATTTGCTGTACAGATCAGATAACCCAATCTCTGTTAATCATGCAATGAGTTAGCGGTATCGAACCTTGCGATTCCTCGGCAGGTGCTCAACCGACTGAGCTAAACCGAACTACACTAAAGTATATGTATGTTATATGGAGGCACTCGTGGTGTAATGGTTATCATCATAAGAAACGAACATGCTGAACCAAGTTCAAATCCCGGACAAGGCTATTTGCATTCAACAGTGTTAATACCTTTGGGAAAGGTAGGTACTTATTCAACCCTTATTCACCACGAGTAGGATGTGATACAAAGTTGCAAGTATGAGGCATCTAGCAAGGATCAAACTTGCTACTAAATAATAATAGACTCGCAAGACTACCTTGCTAACCATTACACCACAATGGGACACCTATTTTTACCCAGTCCATTTGCTGCAGGTCAAATGTGACGCAAGTTTGCAAATATGGAGCATCCAAAAAGGATTGAACTTGCTATTGAGTAATAATGGATATGTAATACTAGCTTTCTAACCATTACACCATGATGTGACACCATACCCTTAGGAAAGGTATGAATCCAATAATCCCCCAGCTATAATTAAATAGTAAAGTAGACTGGGCTCTTTAACCTTAGTATGGCAACCAGTCTAGGAGAAGGAAAACTGTTAACTCTGCTTAAACATTCACCTTATATCAAATCCTATTCATGCAGAGGGATTGTTTGGTTGTTTTGCTTTACAGCATAACAACTCTTTTTGGGTTATTTAATGCCAAATCAAGTCATTTTGACAAGCAAAGGACTCAGGTTGTTTACATACCTAGTTGCTTAAATGGTTATCCAATTAAATGGAGGGGTTGGGTAGATACATATATGAGAAATGGGACCATATGACCTTTAAGCACCCCTTTTTCATCTCGATTCAGAAGGACATGTTTTTCATTTACACCATCAACATCCGGTTGTTTGTTAACAGATGATTTTCAGAGTTTTTTGTTTTAATTATAAAACTAACCCCTAACCATAAACCCTAACCCTAACCCCTAACAAACAACCGGATATTGACAGTGCAAATGAAAAACCTGTCCTTCTGAATCGAGATCAAAAAGGGGTGCCTAAAGTAATGTCTCCTATTTATTTCCACAGAAACTAGAACAGATATAAGGAATACAATTACAACATTGGATAGAGTGAGTTTTCAGCTATAAAACATTATTGCACGTGTGCCCTAGGAACATACAGGACATTAAAAGTTAAACTTTTATCAGAAGTTGAATAGTGGGCTATTTTCATTTTATTGCCACGTACAATGTATATACATGTCAATTATATCCTGTTATTTTTAGGGTTGTGTCTTATATAAAAACATCCTGGAGAATTTATTGCCAATCACAGACACCTGAAGAAATCAAGAGAATTGACAAGAAATATGAAAAGATTTGTTTGAGAAAAACTGTCATTATATCAAACCTACAAACGTTTGTTGCCATTGGTGGGATTGTTTGGGGGGGGGGTCTTTGTTATTGATCATAACTACTTTCAGATATGTTATTGTTAATCACTACATTCAAAGACTTGTCTGACTAGAATAAAACTTTCTTAGGTCAAATTATGTACACACACACACACACACACACAGACACACACACAGACACATATATATACAAGGTGAGTCAAAAAAGTATCAAGATTTTTTTAACTTTTTGACACACCTTGTATTCTGAAAAAAAATAACGTTTTATTCATTTTGCATTCCTATCTTGGTAAATACAGCTTTAAACTTGGTAATTTTGACACACCTTGTATTCTGAAAAAAATTAATGTTCCATTCATTCTTCATTTCCAACATAGGCTGAAATTAGTAGACCAGTTCCTATATCTTGGCCACCCTGTCAGTTGGGGTGTTAGAATGCAACAACTGCACCTCTGCTGAGGGGTAAGACTCCCTCAATGATAGAACCCAAGTGGATGAGCAGGCCATGACTTGCAAGACTCCACTTTGACCCTTTCTTGGGCTAGACGGGTGGTCAGAAAGGTCCCCTCCGACCAATCGGCTGATTACGTCAAGCACTAGCACCTATATAATTGCCCCAACCCTATTGCCCTTATGGCAAGCCCCATGGGTGCTAGAAGGTGGTGGCTGAGGGTCTATATGTCCTGGGAATGACTTTAAACTCTATCTGATAGTGAGGTTCCAGTCTTGGAGGTTTGGGGAATGTGGAGCACCCCTTCATCGCCATTGCTCCCTGGTCCACTCTGACCCAGAGTGGTAGTACGTGCTAGGGTCACATCTGTGGGTTCAATAGAAAAACATGAATATATAAGCAAATTTGATTGTCCATTAAGAATGAATTTTTCAAAACTTTGTCGGCATTAAATGACCCACTGAGGTTGATATGCTGTAAAACAAAACAAACCAAACCAAACCTATACCCTGGTAGTAATATCGCATCTACTGAAAATAATGTCAACTTATGCATAGGTAAAGCATGGACTGCTATTGGCAGGTTAAAAAACTATATGGAAATCTGATCTTTTTGATGAAATGAAATGGGAATTCTTTCAAGCTGTAGCCATATCAGTACTACTATATGGTTGCACCACTCGGATTTTAATAAAACTCCTGAATATTAAGAGAGATAGAAACTGCACAAGGATGCTATATGATGTTTTGAACAAATCCTCGAAACAACAACCTATAAAACAGAAGTTGTATGGCCACTTACCTCTCATCTTGCAAACCATCCCAAAAAAGGATATATACTGTAGACCCTACAACAGGATTTTCTGTGAGAGCAGTACTCCTCATAACTCTACAAGAAGGATCTTAACATCTTCAAACAAGATTTTACAACGTGTCCAGAAGAAGGTTGAAAACTGAAACGTTATAACGTCGACATTACTATCAAGAATAAATATTGATCCTTTGGAAAACTTTGTGTTTTTCTATATTTTTTCTACACACACACTCACACACACACACACACACACACACATATATATATATATATATATATATATATATATATATATATATATATATATACTAGACAAAACCTGAACCCAGTGAGCTCTCTATAGATAATTGAGATTTGGGAGAGAGAATTTGAAAATGTTTTAAATCTTTAAAAAAGGAAAAAATATGACTGGAGAGTTAAAAAAAAAACACCCATAAAAATCATTTTGTGAGATTTCTAAGAAAGGGAAGGTTTGACCTAATTTGAATTGAAATGGATCATGGAATTTCATTAAGCTACAGGCTCGTGACTGCAGCTGAATCTTAAGATACAAATAAAGTGAGTAGTTAAATGTCTCTCTCACAATAACTCTCCCATCTCACTTTTACTCACACAGAGAAATGGGGAAGTAATCAAGATATACATAGAGAGGGGAAAGTGATAGGCATAATGTGAAATAAGAGACAGGTCAGTTTTTGACCTAATTGCTAATTATGACTAATTAGAACCAGTTAAATTGGATTTTTTTTCAAACATAACTCAATCCTAAACGCAAAGAATATTTCAGTATGAATTTTGTGTCATTAAACTACATAGGAAAAAAGCCTTTAGGAGACAAAGATTGATTCACTCAGCTTTAGTATAATATATATATATATATATATATATATATATATATATATATATAATATGCCTTTCTGTTTTAAAAAACTTTAGAAGATTTCTGCCTGAAATCTCAGCTCTGACAGGACAGTGAAGAAGTAATCCATCAAATGTGCAACTATTTTTTTTGTTCAGGTTGAAATGAAAGTTTTTACGTCTCTCTTGCTGTACATCTGTCCGCCTGTCCGCCTGCCTGCCTGCCTGTCCGCCTGCCTGTCTGCCTGTGTTGTATTGTTATTTGAATGGAAGCTTCTCAAACTTTCATAAGTATTTTCTTTTAACATTTTATTTTTATTTTCTCACATTTTTTTGCTTTTCATATCAATTGACACATTGAAGTTATGAAATACAGAAACAGAACATGTGTGTTCGTAAATTTCAAATATATATGTGTATGAGTGTAGGCATATATTTACGCACACATGTGTACATATATTACATCTGTGTACGTAAGAGTTTATTTGCACATATATAGAAAAATCAATAACTATATATACAAGGTGTGTCAAAAAGTATCGAGATTTTTTGTACTTTTTGACACACTTTGTATTCTGAAAAAATTAACGTTCCATTCATTGTTCACTTCTATCTTGGTAAATACAGCTTCAATCTCGACACTTCTATGACATACCTTGTATATATATATATATATATATATATATATATGAACTCAAATATCTATGTAGATGTACATACTTTAAAAATGTTTAAATATATACACATAAATGAAAAGAGAGAGACAGTATGTGTATATATATATATATATATATATATATATATATATATATATATATATACAATCAAATATTAGATATTATGGATTTAATATCTTGTTACTATTAGTTTCATGCTTACTGCAATCATCAGACGAGACTGTGAAAATGTTAAGATTTTGATATTTTAAAAAATGGTGGTTTGTTTAGCGTTTTATATGCCAATACTTTTCTCATTCATTCTCTATTCATTCTCTATTATATATGCTCTATCATTGATATTGAGCCCTATCTATAAATATACCAAACTATATATATATATATATATATATATATATATATATATATATAGTTTGGTATATTTATAGATAGGGCTCAATACTAAGTCTAAGGCAATAAGCAAACCATATTCCACAGAAACTATTACTGATGCAAACTATGCTGATGATTTAGCACTTCTTTTACATTCACTTATTCCAGCCGAATCTCTCCAGCATTGTCTGAAGCAGGTAGCAAGGAGTGAACTCAGATAAAACAGAGTTCATGTCATGAAACAGATGTGTTTTAATCAAGATACCATCTTCTCTTTAAATGACAAGCCTCTGAAATTAGTTGTCCACTTCATATACCTTGGTAGCAATATTTCATCTACTGAAAGGTAAAGCATGCACTGCTATTGACAGGTTAATAACCATATGTAAATCTGATATCTCTAACAAAATAAAATGAGAATTCTTCCAAGCTGTATGGTTTGGTTTGATTTGATTTCTTTGTTTAATGACATATCAACCTTCATGGGTTATTTAATACCAAAACTATGGTTGTATGTATTTAGCCAACACTGTATGCATGAGCTGGATAAGGATAAGATCAATTTCTAAGTGGAGATTAACAAGTTTAAATTCAGAGTTTTCCTTCTCTTAGATCGGTTGAAATAGCATTGAAGTTCTTAAAAATGTCCAGCATTTGTAAATCTCAAATCAGTCAACGTTGGATAACCCTTTCTAGTTAGAGATACAGCTATGAATACTGTAATAGGTAAGTGAGAGTTATCTCCTTTATTTATGATTACCTCCCCTTTCAGAGAACTCTTTAGTAAATATTAATCTATTTAAATATATGTAACAATCATTCTTAGCAGCATAAAGCTTTCTTAAGTCTTCCATTGATATCTTTTGTCATTACAAATACAAAAAAGTTTACAGCTTTTTAAAATCATGTTCCATATAAGGAAGAGTTGTAGGGAAAAAGTTAATATTGATAGATAAGAGAAGAAGACAGAGTGAAATGAATCAATAAATACAGACAGTAAAAATAGAAAGATATCACTAATAACAATGCAAGATGCTTTTTTTTAAAATCTTATAACTTGTCTCTTCTCAGCCATCAACCAGTCGACTATTAACCGCCGAGGCTAAAAGATTATTTACAAATCAGGATTACAGAAAATATTGTTTCTAATTTTTCTATTTTGTTCTTGAGCGTTTTATCTTGTTTGATATAAAATTCATATTTTTCCCTTCTATACACACACACACATGCATATACACATATATATAATATATATATATATATATATATATATTATAGAGAGAGAGAGAGAGAGAGAGAGAGAGGGGGGGGCAACACTCTCCTAAAAAACAGATAGAGCACACTCTGGCAGCATTTACATATATACATATGTATGTATTTATCAGTTAAAATCCTCATTCCCGTCTATAGATGTGCTGATTGCCGAGTGGTTAAGAAGTTTGATTGAAGATAAAAGGATCAGGTTTCCATCCTAGCTGGAGGTAGCCCTGTCACACCGATGAGACATGATACATCAAAACAAGGTGTCTGTGGATGACATATATATATATATATATATATATATATACTATTTGTTATAGAGTACAATACTTTAAAGGTGCAATTGTTACCATTGGTTTCAAAGCACTATATTACCCACTTATCATCAAGACAATGCGCCTGTGAAAAAATGAATATTAATTCATTTATATATGTATTGAGCTGTTCTTATATCCCTCCACTCAAGCTCCTCCTTCAGTCTTGTTGACTTTATGTCTATGCTAGTCTAACTGATATATATATATATATATATATATATATATATATATATGTATTGTTTTATTAGTCCTAATGACTTAAGTACTACCAACTACCAGTTTCACTTATTAGTCTGGTGAATGTGATGGCCATTCAATTGGTCCTCTTCGTCCTATCCATCTACCTTAAAAATTTTCATTTAAACATTCCCTAATTCTTATCCCATAAGATATGAAATTAAAAAGGGCGTCACTTATGTTGCATCCTGTATATATATATATATATATATATATATATATATATATATATGCAGAAATGTACATGTACATACACATATGTATTTATATACATACAAATACATAAATATATAGAAATTCATACATACGCACACAGAAATAGAGGGAGAGAGGGGGGAGAAAGACAGAGATAGACAGACAGAAAGAACAATCATTTTAGAATCTGTTGGAATTAAAAGTGTTAAAATGAAAATAGAAGAATGAAAATAAAATTATCAAAAAAAAAAAAAAAAGATCTCTATTCTTGGATGAATTTGCAAATTTTGGAACAGTCAAATTGGATTCCATTTCAGAATTTTCTTTACCAAAATTTACTGCTTGACTTTCCACTTCATTTGATTTTAGATTTTTCAATCTTGTCTAAAATCCTTAAGCTGACCCACTTTTCATTTCAGACAAATATCTAAAAAGAAAATACCTGTACTTTATAAGTATTTTACATTTTATATAGTCTACTTTGTCTTCCACGTTTACTTTGATATCATAGACATCTGAAGACATTCTAAGGTCAAATCTATTTTGGTTTTCTTCAGCTATATGACACAAATTAGGTCAAAGTTTTTATAAATTCTTACAAAGTCTTCAATTCCAAAAACCCTGCTCCAAGAATTGATGAAATTTTTAGGTTCTATCATAATTTATGGCATGTCAAACCTTGTTGGGTTACTTTATTCTGAAGATGTTTTGTTTTATTCATTCCTGATGGGTATTCAACCTTTTTTTCAAACTCCTTTTTTCTATTTAACACCTAGATGGGCCCCTAACAGGTACTACCACTTCGGGCCAGAGAGGACCTGGGATTAATGGTGATGAAGGGGTACTCCACATTCCCTAGAGCTCCAGAACTGGAACTTTACCATCAGATATAATTTAATATCATACCCAGGACATTAAGACCCTCGGTCATCACCTTCTAGCAAATATATAAAAAGGGATCGCCAGTGACCGAAAATATATTTTATTGAAATGGCAGAAAGGTATTTCAAGGTCATCTGTTGACAGGCAACACTATGCCAGCAATGAAGAGACATGATATATGATATTATATTATTTCAAATAATCTCCACGTAATCTCCATCCATTTTTGGATCTTTCAACTGGTGATTCCAAAACAATTAACACTTCTATGAGATAAAAAGGTATTATGCATATAAATGAATGAATGTTTATTCTCTCTCCTCTGGAAGTCTCATTACTCCCAGTTTCATGTGCTTTTGAAAAAATACAATAATCAGATTTTAGTTTTTATCCTGCTCTACTGGCCAGTATTGAGCACTTTTTTGATTTATGAAAAAACATTTTTGAATGTAAACTAAATATTTTATAATAAAAAAAGATACACAAAATGGTTTGAATTTTTTTTCTTTGTTTACTTTATTTTGCATGACATGTATTTCCGAAGTTTAAAATCCCTTTCAAGCTATATAGTATGTTTGTATGTATATATGTATATATTTTGTGTTTGTATAAGAAAATTCAATGGGTGTATGTATTTGTGTGTGTCCTGGTAGTTGTATGTGATGTTGCAACCTCTGAAGAACATTCAATATAAATATGGAAAGAAAAAGAGAAATCAAACTTAGCCCTCTATTGCAAATGTGAAATACTCTTTCAATTTATCTTAGTTTTTCAAAAAACATCCAATTACAGCTTGTTATTAATTTAGTTATTTTCAGCAAGTTGCATATAAACTTGGATACATTGAATAAAATAATGAAGTTACAGAAATTTAAATATGATAAATAATTCATTTTCATTTCATTAATTATTTGTATTAAATGTGTAAAAGTAAAAATCAATTCATTTTACTTATTTTACAAGAGGAAATTGTATTCTACTAATTAAATATATGCATAGTTAACAATTTTATCATGTAGGTAAAGATAGAGAGAATGGGGTTCTCATACATATAAACATATAGTTATATACAATTACAAGCTGGAGAACTGAAAGCACAATTCAAATTTAAAGACACATGCAAATACACTGTGTAGAGAAACTTGTGAAATGTGTGGTTCACAGTTAAAAAGGTATATGCAAATAAACACAGAGTATTGGAAAGCCTACTAGACACGACTTGAAATGTCTTCTCTCTTTATGTACAGGGGTTTATCAGTATCTGACAGGAGGATACTTCCCCTGGGAAGTGAACCCTTACCAAATATTGCAACAATAAAAATTCACTTAAACACAAAAATATAAATATTGGTAGGATGTCACCTAGTATAAAAAGGTCTTCCTTGTCATGACTATGCACTGGCCTAAATGAGGAAACTAACGGTGTACCTTCCCCTTGTAATGCGACCACTTGTGACAACACTCAGCTGGATACTCTACCTGACCAGTCCAATATTGGCTGAAGAACCAGTCAAAACCAAACAAGGATCACAAGAGAGAGAAACTATAACATAGCCAAAGTGGTCCATTGAGAAGAAGAAAATTATTCTCTACTGTTGGGTAGAAGTTGGCAAGAGCCGGTATCAAATCTGGAACCTTGTGCTCCCAAGGCAGATAATCTACCAACTAAGCTAAACCAGCCTCTTAGTATCCCAACCAAAACACCAAAGAAATACTTATGTGTGTGTGAGTGTAAATGACTATTGTACAAGTTTGTACATATATTCTTATCTTAAGTTTTCTATAGATTATCAAGATATATATATTGTCTCTCTCTCTCTCTCTCTCTCTATATATATATATATATATATATATAATATATATATATATATATATATATATATATATATCAAGATATATATATTGTATATAATATATTGTATATTTTTCTATAGATTATCAAGAGTCAGTTTGGCTTGAAATCCTCCATCAAACGCATCAATCATCCATTTTTTTTCTTCTTCAAATCTTCCTGACCTTCTTCTCATCTGTCCCACTATGATGTGCCCTTCATCTAACAATTCTTTTCATAATATACAAACATCGTCCAACTTGGAGGGAATTTTGCCCAAACTCCAAGATCTGAGAACTAGATAATTTTGCAGCACTGACTAAAAAAAAAATCAAAATATTCTTTTCAAATACACAAAAGGAAAATATAGATTGGTTGGTTGGATTTAACGGCATGTCAACACTTGTTGGGGTATTTCATGCCAAAGACAATTTTGTTTTATCCATTCTAGTGGTTTATTCAGATATTTTTAAAAACTCATTTTTTGAACTTTTTTTTTATCACTAAATGGGACACTAACACTTACTACCATGCCAGCTCAAAGTGGACCTGGGAGTAATGGCAATGAATTGGTACTTCACAATCTACAGAGCTCCAAAATTAGAATCTTATAACTAGATCCAATGTAATGACATACTCAGGATACAGAAAATATAGTGTTATGAAAAAATGGTATATATATATATATATATATATATATATAATATATATATATATATATGTGGTGGTACCTTGACAGAGACTTTAATTTGTCCAGATCATAATTCAATTTCTGCAGATATCAAATCAATTTTCCCTATTGAAATAAACATTAATGCATTCCAGCCTCCTCCTAAAAACATCCTAATTTTTTGTTACATTTTTTAAATAAGAAAAATATCACTTTATTTTATAAAAAAAGATAAATAGAATGTAATGAATTATGTGCTGTAATGTTCATTTTTTTATAAACAATATTTTTCTTTGGCAAAATAAATTTGGAAACTTAAATGTTTTTAGTGAACTTATTAACATAAGTGTAGCTGAAGTTCACTTGTAGCTCAAATTTTAGCTTTAAAAAGCAAAAAACTGACCAGCTCACAGATCATAATTCGTTAGACTTGTAAGTTGGAGCACTCTTAAGTCCAGATACCACTGTATATCATCATCATCATCATCATCAAGGTCGAAAGCACAGATTCCCTTGTCTCTCTTTTACAACTTTTTAAATCCTGTGGAACGTCAGGTAGCTCAATCATTATTTTCTATTGCAATTTTTTTGTTACTATAATAATAATAACCATTTGTTTACTCACAGTTATATGGTATCAAGTATTCCTGTTTATATATGTATATATGAGGTTAAGTAAACAAACAAATGTGTTTATTTTCATATGGCTTTAAGCCGACAATTTTTGGAGGATATGTGCTTAATTGAAGTCATACCTAATTTTGAAAATTAATTAGTTAATAATTAATGAATTTAGGCGGACATATATGTTAAAATGTAAGGCTAAACAAATCGAGAAAATGTCAATCCCTGAATGTACATTTCAACCTATTCAGGGATTGACATTTTCTCGATTCGTTTAGCCTTACATTTGAACATATATGCCCACCTAAATTCATTAATTATTAACTAATTAATTTTCAAAATTAGGTATGACTTCAATTAAGCACATATTCTCCAAATATTTTTTTTCTCCAAATATATATATATATATTTTTTTTTCCAGGCATGTGTTATTGAATAATATGGAGTACTTCTTCATTATTTGGATCTGTGTCTTTTCCAGTCGTCTGCCGATCTTTCTGGTGTTTGGATCCAATTGAAATAGAATATTTCCTATACTGTTATATATATATATATATATATATATATAAATTTTTAATTAGTGCTTTGTCACATACACCTCCAATTATAATAATGATAATTTCTACTTAGCTAACTAATCACACTACCATATATCTTTAGTATATATTATAATCTAGTGTCTTATTCAAATACATTCAAGTTGTTGGAACAAATTTGTTATTTTCTCAATTTATCCACAGAGATCAGATGTGACACAAAGTCAGGATTAAGACAAGCAATTACAAAAATTTCCAACTCTATTTGCATTCTACTTGCAGGGCACCTCAGGTACCAGGCAATAAATCCTACACCATAAAATCAAAGAATGTGGGTGTTTGCCCTGGGGAAGGAGCGCACCCCTGGGACTTCAGACAATTAATTTATTCTCCAGATAAAGCTAGAGAAGTGAGAACTACTGAATATATAATGGAAGTTGGCTGCAACAGTGTTATTTCAGTTTTTGATAAATCTTTGCCAAATTATAGGCAGATATTATTCAGCTTGAATATTTTCAAACAATAACTGAATAAGTACACACACACACACATTATATATATATATATATATATATATATATATATATATATATATATTCTTGTTGAGATCATCTATGCTTCTTTATATATATATGTTTTTTTTAAATCTTAACATTTTGATCATCTGATGATTGCATGTAAGCATGAAACTTTAGTTTCAGAATATTAAATCCATAATATCTAATATTTGATTTTAAAACTGCTCTGCTATTTTAGCATTGAGCACCTTCATATGCCAATACTTTTCTCATTTATTCTCCATTCATTCTATATTATATATATTATATATATATATACACACATATATATTTGAGTAAAGGTACCGTGGACATGGAGTCAACACCTAATTAATGAGAGTTTCTTACCTTTGTGATCTTCAGAACAAGATCACATAGGTGAGAAACTGTCAATAACCAGGTGTTGACTCCATGTCCATGGTACCTTCTCAAATATAAATGCTCTATCAAAGATATTGAGTACTACCTGCTTAGAAATATAGCACCCATATTATCCTATATATATATATATATATATATATATATATTCAAAACTTATTTTGCCTTCTTAGTGGGGCCTAGAATACACTGATTGCATCTAAAAAAAAAAAAAAAGTGTGTCCAGGATATGACAGTAAACAGCAATCGGTGGAACTCTGGGGAGTGTGAATTATCTGCTAGGGTCCCATCTATAGTTTAAATAGATCTGTTTTAGATAATGTTTAAATTCATTCAGAACTATATCAATACATTGCCTCTTTAAACATTTATATTCCAACTTAAAATAAAGTATGGAAGTTATTTGAAACCATAACTCTATGCAAATTATTTGTATTAAGAAAAGTTACTTGAAGCTATAATTGTTAACAAATGATTATTTTTATTATTTCACTCCTTGCAAGTTTTTCACACCAGCATTAGTTGGTGGTCTTTTACTGGTGTCTGAGTGACAACAAATATCCTTCAGTCTCCAGGACTCCTCTGAGTATTCTAGCCAATCTTAACAATGCCGTTGTCAATCCTTCTTCTAATTTCCAATTCCTGCAGTCTGTTTTCTAAACTCTCGTGGAACAAAGCAAGGGCATTAAATACAATTAGTATCCCTTTCACCCTCATATTTCACAGTTTTTCAACTCTCAGTTATTATTATTATTATTAAATAGGAATAGTTACTTAAAGCTATATAACTGTTGGCAAAAAAATTGACTTCAGCTGTAAATAACCCAATGAAGGTTGACATGCCATATAACCAACCAATCAACACAGACACATGCACATATATTATATACATATATATATATGAAGGTGGGGCACCTCACATGGTGTAATGGTTAGCAAGCTAGATTTGTGGACCATTGTTAGTGAGTTTGATTCACATTTGGTGCCCCACACTTCCAGCCTTGTGCCACATTTAAGCTAAGCTTAGTAAATAACTATATATACGAGGGTTAGTCAAAAAGTAATGCCATTTTGTTTAGGACAGGTATAATTACCAACACACGAACATGTATCATACATCAAAATGAAACTGGCCCTCTGTTGATCACATCCCTACTTCTCCACATAGTCACCATTTCTTTCAAGAGCAATGTTCCACCTTTGAATGAGAGCATGTATCCCTGCCCTATTAAATTCTGTTGACTGTTCTTTGAGCCCCTTCTTTACTACAGATTTCACTTCCTTGCCACTGGAATAATGTTTGCCTCTCAAAACCTCTTTCATTGGACTGAAGAGATGATAGTCTGAAAGTGCTAAATCTGGTGAATAAGGAGGATGCAGTAAAGTTTTCTACCCAAAGAAGGCAATTTTCTCCCTTGTCCTGATTGCTGTGTGTGGTCGATCATTGTCATGCAGAATGAGGACATTGTCGATTGGCAAGTTGGGTCTTACTCTTCGGATTCTTGCTCTGAGCCTTGTTAGGGTCTCAATGTCCCTATGATGAAAATTCAAAGCAGTGATTGGATACTGGATACTATATATATATATATATATATATATATAGTAATATTTATCCTAATGAGTCAGGTACTACTAACTAACAGTTTTGCTTATTAGCTCATCAGGGCATATTCTTGCATTGATTAACTAATAAGTGAAACTGTTAATTGGTAGTACCTGACTCGTTAGGATTAATGATAATATTTTGCTACCTAGGTATCGAACACTCATTACATTTTAGCTTTAGAAAAACCTAGTGGTATATATATATATATATTTTTTCTCTTGGCCAAGTGATATTGTGTTAATTGATTATTTTTCGGTTGGTAAGATTTACTTTTTTCCTTTTACCCACACAATTATTTGTAGTATATTTTTGCTTGCAAATTATTCACCTTGGTTTTTCCTTACTGTAAGTTATATATATATATATATGAAATATAACATTTTGAAAAAACATATGATGTTTGTTATGTGATTGCTGACAAGCTTGTTTCGACCAAAACGATAAGTTGGTCTTCATCAAAGAGCGACATAGACGAGAAGAAAATATCCGTTAAAAAGACTGTTTACAAAACGAACGCTGATATCAACCGCTGAAAAATTTTTTGAAAATGCATGTTCTGTTTTAAAAATAAAAATAAAATAAATTTTATTTTATTTTATTTTATTTTTTATTTTTTTTTTAATTAAAAATCAGAAGCATTATAGTTCAAGGTAAAACTCAAAAGAGTTTATTGTAAAAATTGTAAAAATATATAAAAAATGTAAAGTGGGTATCAAAATAGTATAGTATATATATTTCAGCTGTTAACAATATTGAACTATAATGCTTCTGATTTTTAATTAAAAAAAAAAATAAATAAAATAAATAAAATAAAATTTATTTTATTTTTATTTTAAAACAGAACATGCATTTTCAAAAATTTTTCAGCGGTTGATATCAGCGTTCGTTTTGTAAACAGTCTTTTTAACGGATATTTTCTTCTCGTCTATGTCGCTCTTTGATGAAGACCAACTTATCGTTTTGGTCGAAACAAGCTTGTCAGCAATCACATAACAAACATCATATGTTTTTTCAAAATGTATATTTCATACTGTCGGATTAATTTCCATATTTTTTATATATATATATATATATATATATATATATATATATATATATATATAATTAATGGTGATATTATGATTTCACACTCATAACTTAAAGTTTCTTGGTAATCCAATCATCAGATGAGAATATTCAAAATATATCATTCCTACTTTTGAAATAATCTAATGAAAGACATATATGAAACCTTCCTTGAGTTATTGTACCTAATTTAATATCCGTGACTGAATTGATTTATTAAAGTATATCTCTTTATTTATGTCGATAGTGTTACAGATCATTTCTAGTAAGTGGTGAGATTCATTCTTACTAGGTAACTCGTACTTATAGCTTTGAGCCAAGCTTAGTAAATAATAACGTCTTTTACCGTAAATCCTGCAGTGCAAGATACATTTTTAAATGTATTAATTTCATTAAGTGCTACTTAATAACAGACATTCATATTTATCTAGGCATCATAGCTTATTTTGTATGTTAAATATATAATAAAAAGGATATATAAAAACATATAATAAAAAGGATATATAAAAACATATAATAAAAACGATATAACATTATAATTATAATGTTGCTATTATTATCAAGAGCTGCCAATTTTTTCTTTTTGGGAATTAGAAATTTGAAGTCAATATAAATTTCAGACAAAACTGTCAAAATGTTCCATATAGTGTGTGTGTGTATATATATATATATATATATATATATATATATATATAAATATGTTGTTCTTGGCCAAACCTTTTAGTGCAGCTAAATGTCTTCTAGGTAAGGTGTGATCATTGATAATATCATTAGTGATACCTGTAATTAGTTCTGTGTAAATCCCTTCAGAACCTATATATATATATATATATATATATATATATATATATATATATATATATATAAAAGAGTTTTATAATTTGCTTGAAGTATTGTGTGTATATTCGGTTTGTAGATTGATTTTGAAGGCTTATTATCATGTGAAGGAAGAAAAGATAATAAGTATATTGTTAATTTACATGTATTTTTTAAGGTTTCCTCAATATTTC